>VXBH01009943.1:0-26004 GCA_013400035.1 Rynchops niger
CCTCCCCTGTGCAACCTGAGGCTATTTCTGCTTGTGACCTGGGAGAGGAGCCTGACTCCCACTTCTCTACAACCTCCTTTCAGGTAGCTGTAGAGAGCGGTAAGGTCTCCCCTCAGGCTCCTTTTCTGCAGGCTAAACAACCCCAACTCCCTCAGCCCCTCCTCATAAGCTCTGTGCTCGAGACCCCTCACCAGCTTCACTTCCCTTCTTTGGACAAGCTCCAGCACCTCAATGTCTTTCTTGTAGTGAGGGGCCCAAAACTGAACACAGTATTCGAGGTGTTACAAGTTTCTGTACAATTTCGCTGATAGAGTACATTGCCACTGAATGTTGCTATTAAGACAAAGACTGGTGACAAAGAATGAGGTTTAATGAGACTTAATGGAGTTTATAAAGTCATTTGGGGGAAAGACATCTATGCCTCCACATTAAGAGATGCCCCAATAACCAACAACATTTACCTGTAAGAAAGAATAAAAAGCTTCTCAGAGAGCTAATAACTGACAGACAAGGTAAATGACTGGTTTAGTCTTGTGTTAAAAGGAAAGCAAGTTGCACTTTCTTAATTAGATTTTAAAGATCTTTATGTCACTGTAACTCAAATCAGGATCTATATCTCATCCATATTTTTCTTTTCTGGCCATTCTTTTCACTTCTTTCACAACCCTGATGCATGGATAAAATGCCATTCTCTACATTCGCTCTTTGTATTTTACTACACAGTCTAACTTGGCTATCTTATGTATTGCGTATTTGTAGACAGATCCTTATTTGAACCTCTGCTGATTTAAAAGAAAAATTACATTAATTAAATGACATGATCTTAAAATTCCCAGTCAATCTCAAGAGACTCCTGTAATGCCATTCCTGACACTTAGCAAAATATTAATGTTTTTCACATTGTGCAAAAGGTGGCAAGGCATTTCTAATTTTAAATTCAAGGTACTGAGTAGGATTTATTGCTCATCACTATGCTGTTTCTTAGTATGCAATCTGACAACCTGGTCACCCCACCTAATTTTGGATCACTGCAAAGTGGAGGTCTTTACATAAACTAGTTACCAGCCTATACTGATCTGCTTCTTACCTTTGTTAGAGGCCTGCTTCAGGCTAAGAAGCAGCTTGTGAGAGACGCTTGTTTTTCTTTTGATGAGACTGATTAGCTCAGGTTAGTTCAGCTGTAGGTGTTTACACTGTAGACGTCTACATGTTGTCCTTGCCAACCTCAGAATTTGCTAAAAATTTGAGGTGTCAAGAGCCTTGAGGGCACTAAAGAGCCTCACTGGCCCTGACCAGCCCTAGGGTGGACGCCATCCACACACCCTGCCCATGGACCAGGATTCCCATTTCAGCTCAGCCTGAGGCCATCAGTCCCTGCCTGAGTGGTGCTGCAGGAGTGCCAGTTCCCAGCCCTGTCTCTGGATGGCCCTAGGTAGTAGCCTTTCTTCCAGGTCTGTGATGCTCCCATCTCCTCCTGTTCCTGACTGGACTCCCTGGATAGACCTTGAACCCGAATCACCACTTTGCCTCGGTTGGAGACTATTGATGGACCCTGTTAGCACTCAGCTCTGCTCACTCTGCTTGGGTGCTGGAAGTTGTTGCACTTTCAGTAAAAGCACTACAAGTGCTGGGGTCACTTACATTTTTGTTCAAGTCACTTTTAGAGTGAATCATCACCCCAAGTTAGAGAGTTGAACTTCTTATCTCTCCAGCATTCTCCAGTCCATCTTTAATTTTGCTTTCTAAGATCAAATATCTACCTACAAGGTGCAGCTGCTTATGAAAGATCACACAGTGTCCATAGATAGTGGGTTAAATATCTCCTCTCAAGTATGTGTAAAACCTACATATTTAGATGATGTGGCCAGAGGTTTTGACTTCCTTGTTCATATATGTTACTTTGTATACCTTTTTTTAATGTCTTACTCATTATTAACAATCAGTCAATGACCTTTGATATACGATCACCAGCTACAGTACATCTGCATTGACTCCGCTTACGCGATGTCTGTATCTTTATCATATCAATGTATGCAGTTTCCTCTGTTCCAGTTGTAGCAAATAAGAACAAAAGCTCATTTCTGGTATTTCAAATGAATTTTCTTTTTGTCATCTAATTCATCCCCCTGCCACTGCACAATTGTTCCCTACAATGTATTTTTTAAGAGCTCTCTTGATGGATGGTGTCTTCTATTGTAACTTTTGTGCTACTATCATTCATTTCCTTTATTGCGGAAGACAAAGACATTTTATTGGCACACTCTTTTCACTTAGTGTTCTATATACTAACTTTTTCAAATACAAATCCTTCACAAACTTTTGCTGGAGTTTAAATAAAGATTTTGGTGCAGATGATTGTCTCAGAGTTCATAGAATCACAGAATCATAGAATGGTTAGAGTTGGAAAGGACCTTAAAGATCACCTAGTTCTAAGCCCCCTGCCACCTGCAGGGACACCTCCCACTAGACCAGGCTGCTCAAAGCCCCATCCAGCCTGGCCTTGAACAACGCCAGGGATGGGGCATCCACCAAGTTTGTTCGGGTTGCCCCATCCCTCAATTACCTCTTGCATTGTCTATTGTAAATTCCCTTTCTACATCTTTTATAAAGTTGTGGTCCACTGAAATCAATGATAAAATCCCTGTGAATTTACTGAAAGGATGATTTCATCTTGTTTGCCTTCAGTTAAACAAAGTATTTCTATCTTAACTTAAAAATACAAATAATAACCTCATGCTTAAATTCAGCAAAGTACAATGTAATCTGTGACTGAAGCTGCTGTGTGCTCAACTAATTCTTTAAGCGGGGATCTACATATGCTCCTCAACTCCCATCAAATCTCCTACTTCAAAATATTTGAGAAAAAAATAATTGAGTAAATTATTTTTTTCAGCTACCTGTGTTGTTGCTTAATGAAACAGTTAATAAAAACTGTTTTATTTCTTTGCTACACTGATACTGATGGATACACCGTGAGTGATTTACTTAATGCCCGAAGGTCTATAGGAGGAAGAAACCTGAATCGAGTTTTACCAAGTGTCTTGTTCACTAGACAACTCTAGCTTGTAGAAAAATCAGTGTTCAGCATTTAGATCCTAGCTCCCTAAAGATTAAATTCATGTCTGCTTAGCAACATCCTCTAACTCCAGACATAAATTCCTCAGTTTCTCAAGTTCCCATTGGTAAAATCTTGTTGCCTTTTCTTCTTCTGGCATGTACATGGATATGCATATATGACATATTACCTAGTATGTCCAGGTAAGTCCAGGTGGTTCTGAGCTGTGTGGTGCACGGACCTGGGTGCAGTATTTGAACAATGCACTTCCCACCTCTTAAGCCAGCTGGAGAGATTCAACAGCATAGAATAGTCCTACACAATGTCCAGAGTGCGCAACTGAGATGTCATCAGCCCTGGAGTGAGTTCATCTGAAGCTAGAAGAAAGCAGCAATGGAGCTGGGAAACTCCAGTTACTGTCCTTCATTCTCTGCATCATATCTCTTTACACTTTTATGTGTAAAAAAGAGACAAAATTGCTAGGATTTAAGGCAGTGTTTGATTTCTCTCCTAAAAATGACTATAAACCAGATTCTAACTTAAAGTTTCTAGCCAGTCATTTTCATGCGTCATGAAGGGTGGGCTTTTTTTGAGTTTACTTCCCATAATACGTGAGTGGCAAAATTAATTCTCTTATTTTTTCCCTCCAATCTCTGAAGCATAGTTGAAGGAAGGTATGTAGACCACTGCTGTGAATGAGGTGGTAGAGACAATGTTCGTTCCCTTTGGCTTGATCTCCTATGTCTAACTAACTGCATAATTCAATGTAGCAATTCTAGCATGCCTCAATATATCTTTGAAGAGGGCACTTCTGTCACAAACTTAATCCAACATTTATTATTATTTATTGTGGCATCATTACAGATCTGTTATGCAAGACAATTACAAAGATGAGTTAAACAAAGCCTCATCCTTGAGCATGAAATCCTACATCTTTAACCAGCCTAAGAGTATATTCCCATAGATTACGGTTTAGTTTAATGGCTTTGACCCAATATTTTAGGAAGTAATATAAATAAATATAAAACAGCTTGCAACCTGAAGTCACTCAGTGACACATTCTACTTCCTCAAAACTACTGAAAGTGCTTTTGGCATTACATGACAAGATATAAATTTTATATATGAGTGATGACAGCACTCAAAGGATATTGTGAAATACAAACATCTGCATACTGGTAGTTGTTTTTTGGCTTTTGAATCTTACATTCAATTTTTAATTCACAGTTCTGCAAACTCAGCCTTCATCTCTGAATTTTAGCTGGTTTATTTGTCAAAATACTCTGTAAAGATCTGTGACAATAGTAATGGTAGCAGGAAACACCAGGAAATGTTTTCCTATTGTATTCGCTACTGTGGCTCCTTCTATGCATTTTTATGCTATTCTCCACAAGGCATGTAACCATACACACATTCCTCATCTGTTGCAATGGAAAAGCAAATTAACTACATACATGATTTTCAGCTGTAAAACAGGTTTACTTCAGCTTTCAGCAGTGGTTTGCAGTAATCCATTCTGCTTCATATTTCAGTGCATTGCACACTGACAGACGTTTAGCAAAACTTCAGTCTAGTCATTGTTTGAAACACAAATTCAGGCAGTGTTTACATAGGTGCTTAACTTTCTCTTACACTACCAAAGCTGTCTCTAAGTGTCTGGCATTCACGCTGAGCATGTCCAGGCTTAAACTCTGTTTCTTTACTGATACTGAGTCAGTATTCCTAACCAAGGTCTTGGCACTTAGGCTGTGTAGACTTAAAAAGGAACCTGAAATTCAGTTAGGATTAGAGATTAGGAAATCTCCCAATAAAACTGCATTCAAATGGAAATAAAGCCAGACAAATGGACTTGGTAAAAAATTTTCCTGTCACCCATACCCTCACCTTCACTTTGAAAGATTTTCCTGTCTTGATGAATCTCAAAGGTCTGCCTAGTTTTAACTTCATAAGTTTGGACCACTACTTTCTTCTTGTCTATCTAAATAAAAATACCAAAAACTTAAATGTAAAAAAGGCTGTCTGCTTCCAAAAAAAAAAAAAAGGACTTTGATAATACTCAGGAGCTACAGGCATTGTATTTATTATCAAGTTCCAAAACCCAGTTAAAGCCTTTCTCAGCACTTTTTCTTGATTATTACAGCCTCATTGTTTTCTAAGACGGCCTTTTCTTGTCACTACGAGTCATGATGTTTGGAGCTACTTGGCATTCTTGAGATCCCCAGAACTTCTAAATGACCTAGCAGCTCTGCTAGGGCAGAGCTGAATGAACTGAAGCAGATGAATGAACAACCTGTATTCTTGTACAATTGTTTGCAATTCCCAGTTGCTTTTCTATCCACTGACTGATTATGTTACCATTGACCGTGAAACTAAACTCAGACATTTGTGTTCAGTACTTACTCTTGTGCTAAGATAAGGCCATTACTGGACTTTGCAAGATTTTCAGAAGGCTAAACCTGCAAACTGTCAAAGTATGATATTCAATAGAATAATTTTAGTTGTAAAAAAACCTGTAAATGTTGCTAATTTAGATAAACTCAAATGTCATAATGCAAGTATTTCAAGTATCATAATCTATTTTTCATCATGTATTTAATTTTATTATAATCCATATTTCAAGTATTATAATGCATTTTCTGCAATTAAAGATAAACGAAAGATTACTAACCTTTTTTCTATACTAAAAAGATAAAAATTGAGAATGAAAATCAAAACAATGCACAAAGTCTCAAAGTTTTCCTTTGAAGTTTAAAAGTGACCATTGCAAACAGGACTCCAAACAGAATTCTATGTGCTTGCTATATTTGTTTAAAAAAAAAAAAAAAGTCAGCTATTCAAACCCTCAATTTCAGCATGACACAACAGCTACATTTTCTTCTCTCCCTCATTCACTTGATTCTAACCTTAGTCGTCTTATGCTGACCAGCTCTGTTAGGATGAATTCTTGCAGATGATATTTTTTTTTTTTTTTTTTTTTTAGCAAATTCCAAGCCTTTATAGTAAAATGTCCTTCTCTCAGCACAATTCAAACCATCTTCACTTCTGTGAAACATGTTTCTCCACATCCTCATGCATAAGCTCATGCCTTCATGGCATACATACAAATAGTCCTTACTGATGAAACTGATTTTCTCTGGAAAAAAAAGTTTTGTTTATCTATCTTTGGCCTTCTTCTAAGTTGCTTTTTGAAAACTGACCTGAACACACATAGGCTACAGTTGTTTCTGAATCATAAAGATAGATGCTCTTAGAGTCTCTGGCTACAGCTGAAAATGGGCTTTAGTTGCAACTGCATTGTTTTCCACATCCAAAAATCATTGTCAACTATAAATACAACAAGTAATTTACCACTCAGTATTATAAAACTGTCAGTATCATCCTCTACAGATGTAACTCATAACTTTAAACTTTTATACAATACTTCTGGATCAAAATTAAGGTTGGGGATTAGGCTCTGAGTAATCAGACAATAAAAACATGTTATTGTATAGTGCACCTAATGCAGATAAAAAAATGGGAGGAGCTTTCACACAAAAAGCATTGTTTTAGCTTCTAAGTTGGGGATGCTGCATAACACAGACAGGGAAATGATACAGCAAATTCCATGTTTATATAAATGCCTTAATATCCACAGTCTACATACTGTAGGCAGGAATTGCATTTTCCCTTAATACAACAGAACCATGTTTAGGACAAAAAAGTAACAGCTGCTAAGCTGAATGTTGGGATAATTTGAGAGATGGAGAAGTAAAGAAAGGGCATGAAAGTGCCTTCATGTATAGCTGTAGGAAAAAGAGTGGACCTAGACCCCAGTTGGACTAAAGCATTTTCAGTTCTAAGACATCGTGGCCATGAGGAACTAATGAGTCCTAATTTTGTTTTCCACAGCCTTGTAGAATTGGATAAAAAAGTATTCAAAAAAACCTCCACAGAGTGTTGAGATACCATTTTTAGAGAAAAAGTAATTCTTCATACATGTAGATTCGTTTAATCACAATGTCTTGTTCAGCATTTCTACCTCATACTTTTGTAGAGCTAGGCTCAAAATCTTCATCAGACTATTTTAGTTAGAGCAATTGTCTGATAATCTTTTTATCTATTTATGAAGTTGGCAGTAGCAAAATCTTCATGAGACCATACTTTGCTGTTCACTCTCTCTACTTAACTTTGTGTGTATTAGAAGGTCCACCAAATGATTAATTAGCAGTGTGGCTTTTGGAAGATATAAAGTATTTAAAGTTTGGAATTAGGGGTGGCACTGTTTCTGTTCTGTGTTTCTGCTCAGAAAAAGAAGAAAAAGGTGTGAATCAACTCAAACATTCTAAAATTACAATTCTGTAAGGAAATGCTAGAGTAGAGAATTACATTAGGTTTGGAATCAGCAGCAGCACAGTAGATCATTGTTGAGCCCAAACTATAAAGCTTGGGTGGCTAAGTAGTTTTGCTATAAGGATATGAACTGTTGCTAAGGTAACTATAATGCTTTTAGGACTGAGATTCAGCCTCCACTTGCCACTGAATGGGACCATATGGATGAAACTGAGCTACAGAGTGATACTCTGGTACATCATACAATGTCATTGAAGAGAGCCTAGATAATATAATTAAGTTAATCTTGAAGACTCTACTGAGTCTTAAAGACTCTACTCTTCTCACTAAGCAAGTGAGATGATTGAGAAGTTTGCTTCTGTGATATCATACCGTTTAAAAATTAATGCACAACAGACAGGTAACAGGTTGTACATGAAAAATTAGCACACGCTTGGTAATGTTAAAATTATCTTATGGAGGACTAACATTTCCTAATGCTAAAAGGGTCAGCCTTTCTTTATTACACTAGTGCTAATTCGAAATATCATGATCTTTATGGGTTTTTTTATGGTCTCATTGACTTTTAATGTTGTGACTGCACCATTATTTCTAACTTCCCCCTCCTACTATGAATGCTGGAAACTTATTTTGCTTTAAAATGCCAATGTTGAAAAGAAGTGATTGAGTGAGTGAGTCTCATACATGTTTGCATTGGAGTTCCCCATCTAGGAGACAATGGAGTCAACAAGCTTTTACACAAACCCATCCACAAAATTTCTCTACTAAGAACAACAAAACTAGAAACAAATTTAAAAAGCTGTGTTTTTTTCTGCCGTTTAGTTTTAAGAAAGTCTGGACGTTTTAACAAAAGATACTTGAATATTGTAATGCATTATGTGCCCTCTAATAGTTTCAGACCAAATAAAAATTGGTCTGAAATCAACAGGAAAGTCACTGTTTGTACTGAGACATGAGCTTTCCTCAGACACAGGACATTTAGAATCCTAGAATCATAGAATTGTCTGGGTTGGAAGGGACTTTTCAGATCATTGAGTTCAACCATTAACCTAACACTGCCAAAACCAGCACTAAACCATGTCCCCAAGCACCATGTCTACCTGTCTTCTAAATAGTTCCAGGGATGGTGACTCAAACACCTCCCTGGGCAGCCTACTCCAATGTCTGATAACCCCTTCTGTGAAGAAATTTTTCCCCAAACTGATCACAAACCTCCCCCAGTGCAACTTGAGGCCATTTCCTCCTGTCCCGTTGCCCATCATTTACACCGATTATTCAATATTTCTGGTTGTGTTGGCTTTCCAAAGTACTGATGAGGACTTACATTCAGAAGGACCTACACAGTAGAGTGCGCATCATCCACAGATGCACACTGGCCTCCAGCATAATATTGTCCAAGTGCACCCACCCTCCAAGCCCCCACTGTTTTCTTCTATAATTATTTCTTCTGCCTTTCATGTCACGGTCTTTTATAGCATACTGAGAAGTCATCTTGCTCTTGACAATCAGGTTTCCAGGGAATTTCTCTAACAAACACTTTGCTTTATTTTCTAGAAGTAACAGGATGTCAGAGGCTGTGGCACTCAAAATACCCTATGTGGGCTTGTGCATGCATTAACTATTTCCCTTGAAGAACATTGCCTAAGACAACATATGCCATTTGAATCCAATTTTAAAATTAGGATGAATCAGTGCTATGTTCTGAATGTAACATGCAGAATGCTGCAGGCTAAAGTCCAACAGTGAAATGGAGATATTTTTGGAAGTATAACGCTCCAGAAATTGTTAAAGATCCGCTTTTTATGTTACTTGCCTAAGCTTAAATTAATTTTTGAAAGTTGCAGTGCATTTTTTTTTTCAATTCTTTTACATAGTTGCTATTTATATTTTTTTTTACTACTAATAACTATAAATAGATTAAAAATTATTAGACAATTGTTCTAACTCAGATTTTTTTTCTATTTAACTGTTAGCAGTGGAGTATACAGAAAAAAAATCCTTAAGATTTTTCTTTTGTACTCTCACAAGTGCATGACACAATATCTGACAGCAAGCCATTCAAGCTGAAGTTTAAATAATACTGAATTAGCTACTTCAAATGCCTTTGCCTTTATATGATCACTGAAACCTGTCAATTTTTCTCTGATCACTAAGAACTTTACTAATTTAGGTCAGGATATCTTGGATTCCATAGGTTAGTATGTTATGGTTGCTATTTTTATATGAAGAAAAAGCACTATGATATGATCACTGAAACTCTGTGTGTATGTCAATGCCGAAGGACATTTACCACCGTCTTTCACTAGAGGAATGGCTCTCTGAGACAAAAGTATTCCTGCATCAATTTTACTATGACTAAATAAGTCTATTCTTTCTAGCTAGAAAGCAAAAATATTTGTGACAATAGGAAAATCTCACTCCTTCAAATGTTTATTTTTTCTTTCTCATCCTTTCCCATCTGTTCTTTTCTGAAAAAAAAAGGGATGAGGTTGGTGCAATAAGATTTGATTAAAAAAAGATATTTCTTTGTAAGAAAACAAAATGTTTCCTTGACAGCAGTTATAGTTACATGGTAGTATTATCTGTCTTTTGCAAAAGAAGAAGATCTTGGATCAAACTTCTATTAAATTTGCCTTCCTTTGTATTACTAAGGAATGAAAGCAAGTAACTATAACTGCTGGCATTCTCAGGGTCAATGTGAATGCTTCCTAATCTGTAACAGCATCCTCTATGTACTTTGTTCACCACAGAGAAAGCAAGTAAACCATAAATGGAAAAAGCTCCTCAGGGATGCAAGCAAAAGAAAAGGAAAAAACTAGGTAAGAGCATGGGTTCTGCCAATGGATCTACTGGGTATGACAAGCACATCCCACAGATTACATATGAAGTTACCATAGCATTAATTTGCCGTATGGCAAAGAATACAATGAAGAAATTGCTCTCCTATTACTAAGAAAGTAACGAGAAGGAGGGTGGGAAACCCATTTAAGAGGCTTCAGAGAATGTGTGAATTGAAATTTGTTCTTTATATTAGAGAAAGTAGAAGAAATATTAAGAGATATTTCTAACATACCAAATATTTAGCAATATCTCCAATACTTTCTATTTTAGGGAAAACAGATCTGTTAATATACTTCATGGATGCCTGAATGATTATATTTCTTAAATGCTCTAAGAGGACTGAACAAGAAAGTGTTGGCATTTTCAAACAGAAGGATATTGACACAACTTATACTACAAAATATCACTCACATACAAATTAATGCATAAACGTTTGCTACTGACAGACACTAGCCTCACACTGAGAACTTGACTGTAGAAAAAAAAAAGAGTTTTAATCTGATTCTGTAGAGTTTCATAGAGGTTTCACGTTTTTTGCTACCTGCCTAGACTCTGTCTCCTTCAACCCCTCTTTCTCAGGACAATCTTGTGTTCACAAATTAACATTCCTTAAGCATATGCATTCAGTTTACATTTTTTAACTATTAAGACTCAATGTGATTTTACCAAAAATGAAGCTAAGAATGGCACTGTAAATAACGCAAGCCCTCTTAATAAGGTAACCCTTATTACCCCTTAAGGTATGCATATCATAGTCCTTTTAAGAGGTAAGGAAAAGTGCAAAGTATTCCTCTTCGTACTTCCATTTCTTCAGATTTTAGTTCCATTTCATAAGAAAAGCTATGCCTGTCCAAACCAGAAGTTGCTACAAAATGGCCCTTCTGAGCAGATTTTTTCTGCCTTGTTCTCTCTTCATCATTACTCCAATGTCTTTAGTCAAACAGAACCTGGAGGAACATCTCAAAGGAAACCCCTATTCTATAAATTTATCCTGCACACACAGTCTGAAAGCTACAAACCAGGAAATATTTCTTTCTCATTCTCTTTTTTTTTTTTTTTTTAACCCATAATAACTGATTATGTAGAAAAGGTTAAATGCATGACTAACGAGATCCCCTCATCCCTAGTCAAAGAACAAAGTATCTCTCATGAAATACTGTATACCGTTGGATGCTGGAGGACACTGCAACAGTCAGGAATCACAATAGCTATGAATTCTACAATAATATAGAAAATAAGCCCTTGTTGGTGAATTTGATTGAACTATTTTCAGTAATTGCAGAAGATCACAACATACAAGAAACTCAGAATACCCACTAATTGAAACGTATCCTATTTGTTAAGTGAGGCAAAGTGGAAAATTTCTATGTAAAGTTTTCCTGTGAACTTCTACTGCCTTTAAAATCATTATATTTGCATGATAAGCTAGTTTGATTCTATTGTCTACTGTGCTTCAATTTAACTTGCCATAGCAAGTCTCTTTCTTTCGTTTACTGAATGATATTTTCCACTGAATAATGAAATCCATTTTGAAATAGAAAATGTGAAGTGCTGCTAGTAAAGTCACTCTAGCATTTATCAAGGACATTAGTATTTTTTATTAGTACCAAAATACTGTGAAGATTATTATTTCTTTATAGTACAGACTGTATTGCATTACATTTGTCAATGTTTATTGCACAGGATTACAATATATTCCCTCCTTATCAAATGAAAATTTTGCGCACAATGAGAGGAGCCTGAAAGATGCAGTAGTTCCATTCAGCTGTAGATTTGCTCTGTATCTGATGAATTCTCTCCTTATAATTAAGTTGTCATAGCAATGCATTCTTAATAGTATTGATTCATATGCCAGTAATGTTCTGTAGACAGAGCTATTTATAGTTTTTTAGTATTCAGTTATGCTAAATTATAACTTTAGCAAATACAAAAGTACTGGTCTACTTGCACTATCAGGACATGTGATCAGAGTTAAATTAGGCCAAAGCATAACCTGCCAGACACATCTAACAGAAAGCTGCATAAAACTTCAGGCGACTTGTCTCAAGAAAGTAAAGGCAAATCCTACACCTGCTTTGTTTTAAATGTAAATTTTTAATGATCAAAAGACCCTAAATGATTGCACCTTACTAGTCAGAACGAAAAGGTTTGGGATTTTTTTTTTTTTTTCCCAAAGGTGTTGCTTTCATATATTGGTACTTATATGGTACACCAGGCAGCTGTGGAGAATAAGGATTGATAATGGAAAATCACAGCACTTTGTTGACTCTGTTTTAGCAAGTCTTCTTCTTGGTACTTTTAACAGATCAATTAAATTGCACGTATTTATAAAGTTTCAAAATAACAGGAAATCATCCTCCAAGGACTAGGACTGTATGTCATTGCTGTTTCCAAGGCACTGATAACAAGTGTCAGCATGCATGAGTCTGTGAGAGCGAGACATGAATCATGAGCAATGAAAATTGCCTAATATTTCATTCCTTTTTTAATTCAGGATGTGAAGATTAATGTGCATTATTTTTTAGTATCACGCAAAATGTAAGTGAATCAAAGAGAAATGAAGAAGAAAATGGTATTAGCTGATTTTCTGTGTCTGGGAAAGAAAAGGTGTAGAGGAAAAAGAGATTCTTTTCCTCACATCTCTCTAGAAAGGGTGAGGTTTAAATTTTGAAGTGTTGGTTGAGAAGAGTGTTACATAGCACACAACTTCTAAACACTCCTTCAACGGGCTGATGAAGGGCAAAGTATATTGTGAATGCAATAACTGACCTAACTAATATGCCTTAATGAAGATGTGTATCGATTTGGTTATGAGGACTACTTAGCCTCTAAATATATAAATGTAAAATGGTAATTGTTTACTCTGAAGTTACTGACATTCCCTGGATGATGTGAGAAACACATCTCTAAGTCAGTCTTTAGAAACTTGCAAGCAGGGGAAAGGTGTGCAAATACTATAAATTTCTCATGCACTAAATGTGCCTGTTTCATATACATAGTCTGAGAGTGAAAAATTAAACCTTTTTTTTTTTCTTCAGACTGAAGCACAGTGGAAATCTATCAATGGCAAAGATAATTACTAAGGGAACTGATGGAGGCAACAAGGTACCAAATGGCTAAGCAAAACTTTAGCTTCCCTCTCATTTCCAGATATATGCATTTTTCCCTAGGATCAAAGGTAATTCTAAACTTTGAGTACCTAGGAAAAAAGTGGTATACACAAGCTGAAGCTGACATACAAACCAAGATTTCCCAGAAAATAAACAAAGTAAGAAATATGAGAATATATGCATTAATAAGTGCATATATGCAATATATGCACCTTTACCCTTTATTTAGAATGGAATGTACTTTAGTTAATAATAAATAAACAAGAAACATTTTCCTTAGCTGTTGTAAGCTTCTATGAATCTCTAGCTGTTGCTGCTTTGTTCTTCAAAAAGTGTATCTTTAAAATGAATAGAAATTGCAAGTTTAATGAAGGGGTCAGCAATCTATAATGTAGTCTCAGACAAGTTCAACAACTGGGTCCTTCTAATAAGGCCCATCACCAGAGCAGTGCAGAAGATGCTGAACGTGGCTGGGGTTATTAATTTCACACCACCACGGTTTCTTCTGCTAAGCCTCAGGTGTAGTGGGAGGCAGAGACGGTCAGCATTTGGCATGTATGTACAGGCATAATCTTCAGGTGGTATGTTTTTACACAATTCCAAAGCACCCGTAGTCAAGCTAGTTAAATATTTGGGGGACACAGAGCAAAAACACAAGTCTTTCCTGGTCTAAAAGATCATTTAAAGTACACAGAAAGAGATGACTGTTTCTTGATGACATTTTTTTCAAGAATGTCCTGAATTTTCTTAGATAAGGAATATCGCCTCTTCAAGACTATCCTTAAGAACGTTAAGTATACGCTTCTGAAGTTTTCTGTGAATTAAATGCTATTTGCCTGACTACAGTCATTGACAAGGTGCAACTAAAAGTTTAGAGATCCTACAGTCATTTCTGGATACTGGAAAATGTGTGTGTTCATGGAGGAACATGATACTTAGGCCACAAAGCATGTTGGACATGGAATACATGTAGAGTTAGGAATGGTGATCAGTCTATACCCAGACCCTGAAGACTTATAGGCTTGTAACTGATAATAGTAGCATGCTGTGGTTAAGTGAACGTTGCAAAATTTTCCAGCTTTCTAGTCTGTCTTTAAAGAACATGGACTCATTCACTTTCTTGGATGTTATCCTAAGTACATGGAATGAACTGTTGCTATAGGATACTTCTAACTTCTTTGCTGCTAGGCAAAATTCTGCAATGTTTTGAATTAAATATTTGAAATAATTGCTTCTCTGAGAAAAAAAAAAAAAAGCACTGCATTATCTTTCTGCTTTACTTGCGTTTATTTTTGCATACTGAATATCACTTACTAGTAGCTGAAACAGTGACTGTGGATGGACACTTAGATTAGCTGTAAAGAGCTAGCTGTGGTGGGAGGCTAGAAGGCAATAATACTCTAGAGTAGTAGTATAATGCACTTTGAAATTATCAGTTGCTTCATATGGAGCTGCTGAGATATCAGAAGAAAACCCAACCATGCTCATTTTTCCACGAGTACCCACAGCAATGCAGATAGCATCAGGTGCGTACAGCTGTAATGCAGGTATATTTGTCTCTATACAACAATAACACATGTGAGAGAGATAAACAGGGAGAAAGCTTTAGCTGACTGCCACAAATATCTTTACAAATATGACTGCATTGTCTACACGTAAAAGGCACTTTTGAAGATCTGAGACTGGACAAGTAAGAAAAAGAAGGTGTTGAACACTGCCAGGGGACTGCTATGGGTTTGGGGTGAAGAGGACCTTAAGGATCATCTAGTTCCAACCCCCCTGTCACGGGCAGGGACACCTTCCATTAGACCAGGTTACTCAAAGCCCCATTCAACCTGGCCTTAGACACTTTCAGTGATGGGGCATCCACAGCTTCCCTGGGCTACCTGTTCCAGTGTCTCACCACCCTCATAGTGAAAAATTTCTTCCTGATATCTAATCAAAATCTGCCCTCTTTCAGTTTAAAAGTGTTACCCCTTGTCCTATTGCTAGACTCCCTGTTAGAGTCCCTCTCCACCTTTTCTCTAGCCCCCCTATAAGTACTGGAAGGCTGCTGTAAGGTCTCCCTGGACCCTTCTCTTCTCCAGGCTGAACAACGCCAACTCTCTCAGTCTGTCTTCATAGAAGAGGTGCTCCAGCCCTCTGATCATCTTCGTGGCCCTCCTCTGGACTCGCTACAACAGGTCCATTTCCTCCTTATGTTTGGGACTCCAGAGCTGGACACAGACGTCCAGGTGAGGTCTCACGAGAATGGAGTAGAGGGGGAGCATCACCTCCCTTGACTTGCTGGCCACACTTCTTTTGATGCAGCCCAGGATGCGGTTGACTTTCATGTTGAGCTTCTCATCCACCAGTAGCCTCAAGTCCTCCTTGGGGCTGCTCTCAATCCAGTTTCTTCCCAGCCTGTATTTGCGCTTTACCTACTGTCACACTACAATGTAGACTGACAAGGCAGTATAGCAAAAACCCGTCTATACAAATAACAGCCCAGCGTTATCAAAATGTTATTGCCAGGTTCTGAGTGTGCTTTATCTTTTGATTGCCTTGGAGAAAGGATAAAGGGAGA
This sequence comes from Rynchops niger, assembly GCA_013400035.1. NCBI lineage: Eukaryota > Metazoa > Chordata > Aves > Charadriiformes > Laridae > Rynchops > Rynchops niger. The sequence continues at coordinate 15,901 of VXBH01009943.1, forward strand.
ATCACAATCTACAGTGTTGTCCCTCAAGTAAATACAATGGACTAGTCCCTCATCTTTGCTTCCATTCATTTCCCATTAAACTTCCCTTCAGTGTACAACAAAACTGACCGTTTCCTCGGACAAGGGGTACTTCATCTTGCAAAGGTGTATGTTTGAGAAAAACAGATTCTCTGCCTGCCTGGAGCTCTGCCTACTTCTCTCCTCATCATGATGTGCAATAATTTAATCCAAACTCAGATACAAAACGGTACTAGGCATCCACAACTTCCTATTGCTTGGTTCTTCCTTATGATTATCTATCAAATACAAGACATATAGGCAAAGTAGTGGTAAATAAATGTTATATGTATTATTTTCCCTTTTCCTAGTTTAAAGTCCAAGACAGGTAAAGAGTCAACCTAAAGATGACCAAGAAGACAAAGTTTCCAACTCATTTTAAGTTTGCACATCAACTATTAAGCAAGTCCTTTTGCAAGGTACTTAAAATTTGGTACCAAGGTACTTAAGATTTGGTACACCAAATCATGTCTTGGATCATCATATTGAAGCTGTAATACAAGTCATCACTTGACTGTCAACTGAGAGTAGACAAATGTGTATTTCACTTCATTCAGCACAGAGATCTTTATAGAAAGGGATACAGGCTTGGTTAATGTGGAAGTTGCTACCAGAAACAGCGAGCTGTTAGTTAAAAAGGAGCATATCAGTGGGAAATGCTTTTTTCCTTGGCTTACAAAGTAGAATTCTATTGTTGATAGAAAGCATAAAAAGAGACCCCTTAATAATGTATTCATTTATGGGATAATTATGATTTTGACTCAGTGATTCTCCTATTCGTTGCTATTCCAATAATAAAAATGGCCAGGCTGACATCATACTTGTGCTGTTACTGAGCAAGCCGTCTTATTACCTGTGCATTTTTAGGAAGATGTAACACTTAACCTTGACTACTTCATCCTGTAACACAGACTCTCTCTCAGGCAATTTAAAAAAAAAAAAAATGTTTCAGATACCATAGATCTCAGTATTGTACCTATATGTAATATTAATGCATAGCAACAAACTAATGTCAAACAGTAAAATGGTGATAGGTGCATTCTAGCAAAAAGAAAAGTGAAAAAGAAGGAAATGGGATAGATATTTTAAACAATTTCTTTGTTACTATAGCCCAAGGCTTCTTCCTGATTCTTTTTAAGCTGCAATAAAAATTATATGAAATATTTAAAATGTGAACCGGCAAGTTTACTTACTGTTTCTGGGATGCCAGCGCACTGCATTTAAATATGCATTACAGTAGTGGAAGAGAAATTCATGCTCGGATCGGGTAACCTTTCCTTGAAGTAAGGGCATCAGATCATGTCCGTCAATAATTCTGAGTAAGATATTGTTTCAAAGTCAGAACAATAACACAAATCTCACTTTACTGAGACGATATTATAACTCTGCATTTCCTCTACTTAAAAAAAAATACTCTGAATGGCCACCTCCAGTTGGTCAATTCAGAGAAAAACCTTTAGGTGCTCTTCCCTTTGATTTTTACATAATTTAAGGAGACATTAATTTTACATTTTGCCAATAGGAATGGTTTTATCCTAAATACATTTTTATCTTTTTTTTTTTTTTCTTTTTTTTTTTTTTTTCTGAGAAAGTGACCAGACATATGTGAATAAATTGTTACAACACAGTCCTCCAGGTATATCTGCTCAAGCTGTTTGGGATCACCATTCTGAGTAGGACTCTTCGAAAGGATGGGCAGGAAACCATCCTAGAATTCCTAGAGGTATGTTGTCCAGTAACTCTGCTTTCTGGCTGCATCCCTGGCTGTGGGAGTCTGTTGATTTAGAGGCTTTCCCACTTTCAGTTTGTTGTGTTTTCTGCCTGAGTAATGCACTGGTCTCACCCCTGTTGATGGGGAAACGGGTGTCTCCAGTAATATATCTCCAGTACTCTCGCATTCGCACAACAACTGGTTTCAGGGAGATATCACAGAATCACAGAATGATTGGGGTTGGAAGGGACCTCTGAAGATCACCTAGTCCAAGCCTCCTGACAGAGCAGGGTCACCTACAGCAGGTTGCACAGGAACACGTCTGGGTGGGTTTGGAATGTCTCCAGAGACGGAGACTCCCCCTCCTCTCTGGGCAGCCTGTGCCAGTGCTCTGCCCCCCTCAAAGTAAAGAAGTTCCTCCTCATGTTCAGGTGGAACTTCCTATGTTCAAGTTTGTGCCCGTTGCCTCTTGTCCTGTTGCCAGGCACCACTGAAANGCTATATGAGAGTTCTTTCTGATGACTTATTTTTCTTCTTTAAGGAAGTACCACCTCCTTTTCTTTTTAACCTGCTGCCTTGCAGTGACTGAATCCTAATCGTAGTCCTTTCTCTTATTTCTCAGGAAGAATTTGGTGGAGTGATAGGAATTCAGCAGCTGGATCAAAAATGCTTCAAGCTAGTCCATGAGCTACCATCAAGCAGTAATTATGGTATCTAGTCTACACAGAAGAATCAGAGTGGAACAACTTGCAAGTGGAAGTTACACAAGTATATTGTGATTTCTATCAGAGAGATCAAAATAAAACATTGGTGCTTAGTTTTCACGCAAGCAATATGAAAACAAAGTGCATAAGATCTGCTCACATTAAGAACAATCTGAACAGCTCAGGTTCAACAGAGTTACTGCTTGTAGGGTATCTCTTGGGACCAGCCTAATTTTTCATGTCTTGCACATGCCCTGCCCTACCATTTCCTTCAAGCACTCAATGATTCATTAGCAGAGTGTCTCTGCTCACCACTGGTTTTTCCCATGTGGATTTCAGATGCTTTGTGCTCAAAAGCTGTTTGTGTATGGTAGACGTGTTCAAAGCATATGCATATCATGTAAAGTTTAAAATAATTTACCCTTGAAGTTCCTTTTTCTACCACATTCACTCATGCAGAACAGAGCCTTTTTTGATACATTCATTTTTTCTTTTAGTAAATAATTCTAGGCCTGATTTGACATGATGCTGTTCTTGGGGGTGTTCTCTTATTTTCTTGTTCCTCGGTGCTTGTTCTGCAAGTTAAGCTGTATTTACATACAACATTTCTGTAAAATATATCAGTATGTCAATATGAAAAGAGACAAAATACTTCTGTAAGTAATGACAAAAAAGTGCTTTTAAAATCTAGTTTTTTTCTTTCCCTTCTCACTTCTAACTTGATAGACATCAGCAGAACGTATAAAACACTTATGAGACTTTCTCTAAAACAAAGATAACTACATAGCTTACCTGTCAGAGGGTAACTGTGCCTCAGCAAGTTTGACTATGGTAGGAAATATATCCATGTTACTTGTTGGCTCATCCATATAGGCGCCAGCCTGTATCACTCCAGGCCAACGGAGAAGCCCTGGCACACGAATACCTCCTTCCCAGTTCATTGATTTTCCACCTGAAAAATGAAAGTTTTGTTTGCTAAGAAAGCAATTCCTTCTTAGAAAAATACCTCCCCCCAAGAATCGATTTCCAAATATTAAACATTCTGTCTAGCTAGAATCTTTTAATTAAATTTATCTTATTTTTAATTTGCTAGGTTTAGATTTTTCACCTAAAATCAGTACCTTTCTCACAGTAAACCTAGTAATATGTACTAGACAGAGCTTATAAAATGTATTTCATTTACAAACAAAATTAAATAACAGCTGTAGGAGATAAAAAGGCACCTTGCAGGAATCTTCATATAGAATTTGGTCTAGATAGCATGCCACATAGCTATGTGAAGATATAACCAAAAAAAAACAGGAATCAAAAATAAATTGAAGTATGCTTAGATGTCTGAGGTGTAAACCCAGAGAAGACGTATGATATTTTATTAAAAATGGTGCTTAATAACTTTAGATAGAAGAAAGAACTAATATAAGTATGTTACCAAATTCTCCAATTCAATGCACTAGGAAGAAATTCACTGCAGTGGTGGTGGAGGTCAGGATGCTGTGAAGACCTTTTCGACTTCGAAACCAACACAGTTTCATCAAATGCACTATCAACTGATTGCATTCAACACTACATTGCAGACACTTTCGTTTCTAGAATATCCATCACTGCGCAGTCCTCCCGAAATCTTTCCAGAAGGGCAATGTGTTTATTCTATGACAATATTTCTACCATTACTTAATATATGATTGACACAACTCTGTATGAAGAGCTATCACAAGTACTGCTATTAATGTCTTACAGAGCCATGTGACTATGTGCAGCACTTCAGGTTGATGTTTGAAATTAATATATCATTTGGAAAAATATATTTCTGGTAAACAGGTGGGGTTTGGATCTGGTTAAGCATGGCCATGTAGATGGCCAGCCACCTACAACTAAATTGATATTGTTTTATATAATAGAAATGTCTGAAAGAAAAGGAATACATGTGTTGAACCCCTGCCATTAACTGAATCAAACAGCACTTCATGGTTTAAACAAAACTACTATGAACATATATTTCCTGTATCTCCCTTTTTCGAGTAAAAAAGCAAACAAAAATATAAACTATTAGAAAAAATACGTAAAAAGTTCTGTCTCCTCAGCCTCTTAGACCTTCAAAACACCATATAGATGTTAGTATCTTCGGTGTCAAACCCAGGTCTTGCCATACATACTGTCTGTCTTACTCCTTAATGATCTTTTATATTTCAGCACTGGGGGATTCAGAACCTACCAGTTTGTCTGCAGATCTTTCACTGCTCAGCAAGGTTTTCTCCATGTTTTTGACTGTTGATAAAAGTAAGTGGCAACTTCAAGATAGAAAACTCGCTTTTGAATAGATCTTTACCCATTATAAATATATATATACACATAGCCTTGTGGCTGAAAAAAAAAAATTAGCTCATGATTCTTTGTTATAGCAGATTTTTGCTTACTATTTTCATAAGCTTTATCAGAATGCATAATATTGAATAGTCTGGGACATATAATTATCTAGTCTGACATTAGAAAATTTAGACTTTCTAATATCCAACACCACATCAAGCAACAATCTTTGCTTAAGTTGTTTTTGGAAGGCAGAGCCAAGTTCAGATCTCAAGAAAACTGTCTTTTAGAGCAGTCTTAAAACTTTACCCCTGTCACTGTAGCAAATGCAATTCCATAAAGCACGTGGCTACCTATTCTAAAACTCAGGAATGAGATGCATGGATTATTTTTGTTTACATTCTTGTAAAAGATATGATTTTCAAAACAAAAATGTAGATTTAAGTTTATAAAGGTGTTACTTGGTGAGGCCTAAAACACCTGTCGCCTATCAGGAGGAAGTGTTCATCCAACAATATGCTGATCAGTTGTTAATACGGTTGGGTTGAGAGTAGTGTAGATGTCAACAGACTGGGTGCATCTTCTATAGAAAAGATGACTCTATCCATGTACAACAGTTATCAGGACTTCAAAAGTTTGGTGGGAATTATGTGTTACGAAGCAGGCAAGTGTTAAGATAAATATCTTGACTGAACTATGGTTCGCAGAAAATCCTGTAGAGAGGGAGTAGTTAAAACTGAATAAAAATACAAGTATAAGGACATAACATTACAGATATCCTCAAATTAAGACATTTTTCAGTGAACAGTTACGACAGGGACATGATTTAGTTCATGAGCCGGATCCTAGTTCTGTGTTCACTTCACAGCAGTTTGTTGGCTGGACAGTATGGACAGACAGAAAACTCTAACAGCTGATCTATACCATAGGTAGCTTTAAGTGTGAGGTTCCTTTTCTTTCTGTATACCTGTTTGAATCTAGTAACTGTGATAGCTAGACTGGATTGTTTAATTCTCGTTTTACTTTTGCCTCCTGTGTAATGTGAAGACAGAGCAATTTCAAGGTAAGTGGTGAATCCCATTCCCAGACATGTTGCAATTCTTACAACCTAGATATTGGATCACTTTCACAGCTCCTAGGTTCACAGTACAATTTTCTTGAATGGCTACAGAACAGGACAGAAAACTTGCACATTACCTGAGCACAAAGGGAGCGCTCAGCAAACTCTGCCTCCCTGCTGGGAAGTACAAAAAGCAAAATGGACTTCACAGCAGGGCTAGCTCCTCACTTATGTCTGTGAAGAAGTGACTGCTGTTTTCCTTTCAAAAGACTAATTGGAACATAGTTTTTTGATATCTCTGGAGGTTAGGAATAGCAGGGAACCAGGTCAGGAATTACAGGTCACTGCGGAAGACTGTCTTCTATTCTCTATGCCTATGTGGTGTTCATCTTTATTAGAACAGTGTTTAGTGACATCACTAAAGTTGCTTTATGCTGTTATATGATTACAAATCCCTTGATATACATTGTCTTTAAAACTCTGGCTATTAAGTGTTGTCCAAGCTACCTTCATTCTTTTTTCCTTAAAAAATAAATCAAGGTTTCACTACCAGTGCTTGAAACATGAAGCAAACGTCAGAAATAAAATTATAATTAGAAGGAAAACAAAAAATACACATAAGGCCATTATTTAAAAATAAAATCTCTTGATATTTCAGGATCTGACTTCTTACTTTTGTATTTCACTTGGACTTGACAACACTGAAAAAGAGAAAAGGCAGCAACCTAGTAGTCTGCGTGCCTGTAATTCTAGGCAGCCTAGCTATGTATTACTTTTGTTCTCTTATTTTCTTCTAAAAATGTTTTTAAAACAGCATAAAACACCCCAGGCTGTATTTTCATGCTTAGCTATCTCTGCTTTTTGAGTAGTTCCACACTTCAACGTTATATTGAACAATAGCCTCCATGCACCTTTCCTGAAAAATCTGCAAGAGCAGGCAAAGTACAGACATAACTCTCTGCTGTCATCCACATGTCAAATTTCCATTTTAACCTCATTTCAAATCTTAGCTAAGAGAACATCTTTTTTTTTTTTTTTTTTTTTTTATCCCTCTGATTTAAATTGACTGTTATTATCTAACTCTGGGAATAGAGATTTTACAAAGGATAATATATAAAGGAGAACTCTGTGGTATAACACTACTAATATTTTGAATGATGAATCATGAAAACTATTTAAAGTAACTTTCTTAGATCACTTGGATTATAACCATACTACCCTTTCATTCCTTCTTATATTCTTCTAAAAACAAGGCTTCCAAACCCAATTTATTCTCTTGAATGATAGACAACTATAAGGAAATTAATTATTCTACCCATCTGCAGTGGACTTTATGTTACAAATATCAACAACCAAAACTGTTTACTATTGCTTACCTTATAAAATGATCAAACAACAATTTATTTTCAATGGCAAACTCACTCTTTATTTTACTGATTTTTAATCTGTTCCATGTACTGCTTTTGTTAATTTTAAACCTGAGCTGTTCTTGTACAGGTGAATGTAATAGACATAGCTCATTTGAACATCTTTTCATCTGATCTTTCTTCCAATCAAGTAAAATGGTCTCTTAGGATATTTTCTGTTTCAGTCAAAATTACAAGAAGGGTTGATTATTTAAAAAAACTGGATCACTTCAGAGAGAATATAAAAATATAATACTTTTGAAAAAAAGGTCAGTTCCTGCTATCATTAAAGTCAAAAGTGAAACTTCAGCTAATATCACTAAATATGCAATGGCAGTTACTGAGGCCAAAGTAATAGTCAGCTTTATTTCTCTGTGGCATACAGACAGGAAATTATTTACTAATAGCTTCAAGAAACACTGCTGAACTAACACTGCACTATATGAAATTGTCTAAAAACAATATATTTCAATAAAATATTGAGTAATTGATTCCTCCAGTCCTTGTTTAGCTCTTACAGATCTGTAATAGATTTTAAAAAGTAGGGTCTAAATCCTTAAGAAATATTCATCATTATTTTTCACGGATATTAACAAAGTAAATATGTATATACCTATTCCTAAGGCACAGCGCACTTAAAATGAATGTTGTTCAAATGGTTTCCCATTATCAGTGTTTGACTCCATTTCCATTAGCAGCACAACTCATGACCCAATCTAGTAGGATGACAGTAGCCAAGTGCCTGTACCCATTGTGCTAAATGCTTCATAAATACAAAGAAAGACAATGTTTCTAAAGTGCAGTTCCAAAGTACAGGCAAAATATATTTAGTTACATATCCAAAAGAAGCTGACAGTAAGAGTATTAAGAGATGCAAGGAGACTTCATAGAAAACCCCATATGTAACAGAGTGGGATAGGTATCAACAAGCGATAATGAGGGAGGAATCTCACTGTCTGCACATGTACCAGTGAAATAGTAAAATAAGAAAAAATGTGGAGAAACACTTTTAATGCCTTCACTGTTTACTGTTATAAAATATGTAACGGGAGAAACATAACACACTGAAGCTAATTCAAGAAATGAGTCTCACTAAGCAACTAAATAAAAATTACCAAAAAATAATTAAATTCAATATCTCATGGTACCAAAGAAGAATATAATGGCATCGTTTAGACCAGTCATTTTAAGCTGCTTGATTATTCAATTGAAAGAATACCTAAAAATACCTAAGCAGATGTCAGCGCAGATATCCTGGATATCACATACAAAAACAGTATCTCAAAATTCCATACATTTTAACAGAGAAATGTCACAGAACAGAGAAAAAAAATGCTGGAGAAATTACATAGAAAGTTTTAAGAAGAGATTTCAGTTAAACACAATAGTTCCCATCTTTCAATGTGAAAATGTTAATAGTAACAGGATAAAAAGGACCGTAATTCATACAAGTCATAATAACATATATGTTATAAATAACTTAGAGTTTATAAATGATACATCATATATGACTTATATGCCAATAGATGAAGAAGCATTGATGATCTGGTATGAATAATAATGAGCTAAATAGGAAAATACATAGAAAGATTTTTCATAAAAATATGTCATGAACTGTAAATTTCCAAAGGAACTAATAGGTCCAAAGAACACAAAGGACCCACTGGCCCAATAAGTCCACAGGAATTACTAGGTTTCTGAGAGAAAATGATCATTTCTCTGAGCAGTTTCTGATCAAAACACTAAGTAGACAGGAAAAATACATTATCCTGTATGCACCAAGAAATACTTCAGGAGTTCAGGTGGGTAGGTCTTGAGTTGTTGGGAAGAAATTCTTACTAAAATAGCCACTGATTTCTTGGTTTAGAGTCTGGATTTATATTTAAACATTTGAAAGATCTTTGACAAGGACCTTGAGGAAAAGTTTCTGGAACATTAATCACGGGTTAGGAGACAAAATGTTGTCATGAATAAAAATCAGACTAACAGGCAGGAAACAAAGAGATAAAACAAATCCAACACTTTGCAAAAATGTCAATAGTAAGCTACTTTGATGCTACTCTGTATTAAAGTTCCTTGTTATTTTAATATATTTACTTCAATTTTGGAAGGGTAGTGAGCTGCAGAATGGAAAAATTAATGTATGACACAAAGTATCACAGGTTGATCAAATTCAAAAGAACAGATAATAGACTTCACACCAAGTTGGATGAACAGGAAACAAGATTCAAGTTCAAATTCTGTAAAAATATTTGCAGTACAATAAAGATTAGAAATAAAGTAACTTAACTAGGGTCTGTGGTCTTAGCTACATACCATAACCTTCACTGATAGATAGATGAAGGGAAGGCGGTGGATGGTGTCTACCTTGACTTCAGCAAGGCGTTCGACACGGTCTCCCACAACATCCTCATAGGGAAGCTTAGGAAGAGTGGGTTAGATGTATGGACAGTAAGGTGGATAGATAACTGGTTGAAAGACAGAGCTCAGAGGGTCGTGATTAGGGGCACAGAGTCTAGTTGGAGGTCAGTGATGACTGGTGCTCCACAGGGGTCAGTACTGGGTCCAGTCCTCTTCAATATATTCATCAATGACCTGGATGAGGAGATAGAGTGCACCCTCAGCACGTTTGTCGATGACACAAAGCTGGGTGGGGTGGCTGACTCACCAGAAGGCTGTGCTGCCATATAGAGAGACAGGCTAAAGATTTGGGTGAAGAAGAACCTTATGAAATTCAATAAGGGCAAGTGTAGGGTGCTGCACCTGGGAAGGAATAACCTCATGCACCAGTACAGGTTGGGGGCTGACCTGCTGGAGAGCAGCTCAGCTGAAAGAGACCTGGGAGTCCTGGTGGACAACAGG
>VXBH01009943.1:26093-101860 GCA_013400035.1 Rynchops niger
AGGCAACGGGCACAAACTTGAACATAGGAAGTTCCACCTGAACATGAGGAGGAACTTCTTTACTTTGAGGGTGGCAGAGCACTGGCACAGGCTGCCCAGAGAGGTGGTGGAGTCTCCGTCTCTGGAGACATTCCAAACCCACCTGGACGTGTTCCTGTGTAACCTGCTGTAGGTGACCCTGCTCTGGCAGGGGTGTTGGACTAGATGATCTCCAGAGGTCCCTTCCAACCCTATGATTCTGTGATTCACTGCATACTTAAGAAAAAGGACCTATGCAAAGACTAATGCTTAATGCACATCTGTAATCAGTAAGACATATAGGCTAAAAGTTTCTACAGGATGAAATGGATAATATTAAAAAGAAACTATATAAACAAGTAGTGACACTTCATGGAAAATCCCAAAAGGCAACATTTGCAGAGTTATCTTAAAAGAACATATTGCACAATTAGAAATAGTTCACAGAAGAAAATAACAAGAAATTAGGGACAAGGAAAAACTCATCAGTTAAGACTGATGAGAGACACTGATGAGACAATTATTTCTGAACTAAGTATTAATGGGAAAGAGGCACAATAAAAGTATGGAAAACAAAGGTAAGCTAGGGATGGTATAATAAGTTTTCCCTCCTTTATCCTATATCAGTGAGGAAACTATTAAACTTCCAGGACATGTTCCATGAAATTTGCAACTGCCTTATTTCAAAATAGTAAATGAAAGCACTGTGCTCTCTATATTGTGGATTTCATTGCTGAAGGATTTAGGCTACACTAAGAATTTAGAAAGATTCAAAGTGGATTTTCATCTTTATATGATGAAGATTTATATAGCTAAAAATAAGACTCTTTGTAGAATCTAAATTGTCAGGATTCACATCTTAAACCAAGGTCATACTATCTCAGATTAGGAAGAGCTCTTAGGGATCTTCTTTAATCACTACACAGCTCCTGCATGTTCCTCCTAGGCTTCTGATCCTGCTAACTGTCAGAAAAAGGTCACTGAAAAAAGAGGCCATAATTTTGATCCATCGCTTCAATATTCACAGAATCACAGAATTGTTGCAAAAGACCTTTAAGATCATCAAGTCCATCCTTAAACCTAATGCTACCAAGTCCACCACTAAACCATGTCCCTAAGTGCCACATGTACATGTCTTTTTAATATCTCCAGGGATGGTGACTCAATCACTTCCCTAAGCAGCTTGTTCCAATTCTTGATAATCCTCTCAGTGAAGAAATTTTTCCTAATATCTAATATAAACCTCCCCTGGTGCAACTTGAGGACGTTTCCTCTTGTCCTATCACCTGTTACCTGGGAGAAGAGACTGATCCCCACTTCCCTACAACCTTCTTTCAGGTAACTGTAGAGTGTGACAATGCCTCGCCTTAGGCTCCTTTTCTCCAGGCTAAACAAATCCAGTTCCCTCAGCCCCTCCTCATAAGTTTTGTGTTGTAGATCCTTTACCAGCTTCGCTGCCGTTCTCTGGACACGCTCCAGCACCTCAATGTCTTTCTTGTAGTGAGGGACTCAAAACTGGACACAGTACTGGAGGTGAGGCCTCACCAGTGCCAAGTAAAGGGGGATGATCACTTCCCTAGTCCTGCTGGCCACACTATTTCTCATACAGGCCAGGATGCTGTTGGCCTTCTTGGCCACCTGGGCACACTGCTGGCTCATATTCAGCCAGCAGTCGACCAACACCCCCAGGTCCTTTTCTGCCAGGCAGTTTTATAGACACTCTTCCCCAAGCCTGTAGTGCTGGATGGGGTTGTTGTGACCCAAGTGCAGGACCCAGCACTTGGCCCTATTGAACCTCATACCATTGGCCTCAGCCCATTGATACAGCCTGTCCAGATCCCTCTACAGAGCTTTCCCTTCCTCATGCAGATCAACACTCCTGCCCAACTTCATCTGTAAAGGTCTACAAGGTGTGGTCTGCAAACTTACTGAGGGTACACTTGATCACCTCATCCAGATCATTGTTAAAGATATTAAAGAGAACTTGCCCCAGTACTGAGCCCTGAGAAACACCACTTGTGATGACCACCAACTGGATTCACCACCACTCTTTGGGCTTGGCCATCCAGCTAGTTTGTTACCCAGCAAAGAGTACCCACATCCAGGCCATGAGCAGCCACTTTCTCCAGGAGAATGCTGTGGGAATGGTGTCAAAGGCTTTACTGAAGTCTACGTAGAAAACATCCACATCCTTTCCCTCATCCACTAAGTGGATCACCTTGTCATAGAAGGAGATCAGGTTAGTCAAGCAGAAAGTGTAGTATGTAATATTACTATATAATGTCTTCTAATAGAGGATACTGAAGAGATAAACCAGACTGTGTATGACAGCAACTACTTAAACACTACGTTAGCTCTGGTTTCTAATTTCAAATTTATGGTGACTGTTCCACAGTCAAAATCAAGAGTAATAAAACCTTCAAACAGCAATTTCCCCTTTTTATGTTCAGGCTTGCAGTGCTAGCCTAACTCTCCAAACTCCTTGTAAATCTTATTATTGGTGCTCATTTGGCTGGATATCAAGACAAATTAGTGAGTTCAAATTATGGAGATCTGTTGAGAGCTTTTGATTTTAGAGCAGAACCAATTATTGCTGAGCATACTGCTCCAGCTCTGACAAGAAGGTTAAGTGGCTTGATTCATATTCTCATTCATGCAGTGCTCATATACAAAAAGGTAAGCAGCAGAGATTGTCTAGCAGAGACAAGGAGAAAGTACATGCATGTCTCCTAGTTTTGTGAACTACCCATCTGATGAAGCAAATTCCTAGTGCAAGCACACATGAGAACAAGCAGCATAAAGATCATTCTTTTGCTTTTTGACTTAGGGCTTCACGGGCCTGTTTTTATTAAATCTGCCAGAGATGTACGTACCAATAACATATCTCATTATACATGACTGTTAATATGAATACATTTTTATGTATGAAAATTGCTAATTATGCCATTAATTGATTGCTTCCACTTCTGTTCTTTTTTAAAATGATGCAAAAATATATATGTTAAATTGAGGACTGATATGGAGATGGAGAGAGGGAAGATAAAACAGATTTCAAAGTATTATTAAATGGTAAAACTGTATTCAATTGATTGCATAGGTCTTTTAATTTTTTTAAAACTTATTAAGAGTGTCTCTTATATAATAATTATTTTTTTTTCTTATACGGTGATTATTTTCTGTCCCATAGTATATTACAACATTTGCCAGCATAGCATAGGTGGTAACTGCAAACCACACAATTCATTTTGGAAATAAGAAACCCCATCACTCCCCAATTAACCCTATCAATCAGATTTTTTATTAATTCAGGTAAGATCTATTTCAAATTGTTCTCCATTCTGTAAGTCTGAATACAAAATTCTGCAAGGTTTGATAAAAAAGACTTCATTCAATCAGAGTTCTCCAGGAAGACATATTCCCCAGTGTATTTTTCTTCTTTTTCCTCCTCTTCATTTATCCTGTATCTTTTGTCTGGCATTCTAGAAAGCAAATATTTTTTGCTTCTGAAACACCTCAGGCTGTGCCTACAGCTACAGATATGTAACCATATGGTTCCTTAATTACTTAAATTACTATCTAAGGCCGAAGTACTAACATGCAAGACGCATTTCACTCTGGTGTTAGTCCAAGGGGACGTGTCTGACAGTTTGTAACCTCGTGACTTTAGCATTGCTTGTTTTGCTTGTGAAGCTTTTCCTTCATAGCTCTCTTAAAATATAAGGGTCATTTCTCAAACCGATACCTACTGACTAAAAACTGCGGAGCCTGCTCACTTGAAAACCTCACAGTATTGTTACTGTTTACTGTATGTGTCTATGTTTATTCTTTTTTGCAGTTTTGCAGGTGATACAAAACTGAGACACGTAGCTAATCCACTGATGGTCATGCTACCATCCAGAGGCAGTTCAACAGGCTGGAGAAATGGGCCAAAAGGAACCTCATGAAGTTCAGCAAAGGGAAAAAACAAGTCCTTTATCTGCAGAGGAATAACCTCTAGCACCAGCACAGGCTAGGAGCTGACTGGCAGAAAGCAGCTCTGCAGAGAAGGACCTGGGGGTCCTGGTGGACAAATACCCGAACATGAACTAGCAATTTGTCCTTATGGCAAGGAAGGCCAAGACCATCCTGGACTACATTAGCAAGAATTTTTCCAGCAAGTCGAGGAAGATTATCGTTATCCTCTGCTCAGCACTGGTGAAACACATCTGGAGTGCTGGGTCCAAGTGCAGAGCTCCCCAGTATGAGAGACATGGACATACTGGATTGAGTTCAAAGGAGGGCTATGAAAATGGTTAAGTGGTTGGAGTATTTGACATATGAGAGAGGCTAAGAGAGAAGAAAAGGCTCACGTGTATTTATCTATGGATACATGGACTTGCATGAGTAAAGAGAACAGAGCCAGGCTCTATTCAGTGGTGCCCAGTGACAGGACAAGAGGCAATGGGCACAAACTGAAACACCAGAAATCCCGTTTTGACTTAAGAAAAAGCTTTTTTTTTTTATGGTGAGGGTGATTAAACACTGGAGCGAGTTGGCCAGAGAGGCTGTGGAGTCTCCATCACTGGAGATTTTCATAACTTGATTGGACACAGCCCTGAGCAACCTGCTCTATCTGACCCTGCTCTGCAAGGGCTGGAACTGCAGACCTTGGGAGGTACCTTCCAGGTGTGATTTTGTAATTCTGCAACACTAGTGTTTTAAAAAATCATACCTAAAGGCAATTTACTTCTTCCTCTCTTCAATTAAAAGTTTCAGGTTTGGTAAATGACTTTCCAAAGACTGCTGGATTTCTTTGATTTTGTCCCCTGAAATATGAGGGGAATACAAATTACACAGCCACTTCTTAGTGAAAGAATGAAAAGAACTTTTGCTCTGGTAAACGGACAAAAATATTTACTGCATTTCATGAAAAATAATAAAACCAAGCATTCTTACCCCATTTCAATACGATTGAAGATTTTTAAAAACATTTTGACATTCGTTTTCCTGATGCTGTGTGTCTACCACTTGCATGCTGGAAAACACTGTTTTCTGTACTTTCTCAGAGATAATCCGTTATTTCATATTTGACAATGCTGTCTGTTATCCAGTGGTGTATGACATTCCTGCTGACTGAAGGGATCACCATGCCAGGGATATGGGAATGGACAAAATGAGGAAGGCCAATTCCTAAACTGGAATTTTCTGCTTTTTACCGCAAGAAAAGCAGTATCTTTCAGTATCGTTGTGTGATATCACCAGGAGAAAGTGTATTACAATGAGGTAGACTTTAAACACTTTTTAAGTCTCCACAGATCTCAAGACCTGCCACTAAAAGAATACAACTCAACTCTGTCCTTATAACTAAAGTCTGTTTCCAAATCAGAATTCAATTCAGTAAGTCTATTATGCATTATTTTCAAAACTCTCTCCTCCAAATCAGACTTTTCTGCTTGAAATCTTGTCTTCTTCTGGCTGTTGGGGAACTTGCCCATCCCAAACTCAATCCAGTTTCTCATTTTTCTTTTTAAACCTAAATTCCCTTTTCTACATTTTTTGTAACGAATACACTGGACTCTGTTGCTCGTTCTCCCATCTTCTCCATATCTTCTCTTCATGTGATCCCACTCACTCCATGGTATTTAGCTCTCATTCATGATTTCTGATGGCTCAGAAACCCACCTTTTTTCCCTTTCTATTCTACTATCCAGCCATGACAGTAAAGTACTGTGAGTACTATGACCCTTCCAAAGCTGTATCTCTTGCCAGTTCAAGCGTGTATTTGCTAGTCTTAGAACTCCACAGAGCTGAGCAAGTACTCCGGTTGACATGCAGTATTTGACAAGTAAAGCCCGTATATTTACTGCCTAATTTAAAATGAAAGTAAAGAAAAGCTTACTATTATGGAATCAAGTTTTGACCTTCTTGGCCATAGATTACATTATGGTTTTGTAGCTAAACCAAGGAGATAGTTTCTGACAAAATTTTTAAAAATAATCAGAGAATGTTCACCTTTATATATGCCATTGTATCCTCCATGGACTTCTCCAGAACTGGAGATTTCTTCAACATGAGCCCCTTGGTCAGACGTAAAGTATACAAGAGTATTATCACTCAGATTATATTTCTCTAGCACATCCAGAACCTGCCCTGTATAAAAACAAAACAAAACAAAACAAAACAAAACAAAACAAAACAAAACAAAACAAAAAAAAGAACGGTCTTAATGTCTTCAAGTGGCTTTTTCATTAGCACATACAAATATTTTTGTTCTTATGCCTTTTCAAGATCACTTTCCATAAAAACATTATTATACATAGCAATTGGCACCATGCAACATACAGTAGGGGACAATTACACAAGGCTTGTTGCAATCAGGACTATGGTTCAATTGCTGCAGGGTTTCTTGAAGTATAAAATGTGAAGATTTGTGCACATCAGAGCAAAAGGCTGATCCACAAGAGTCAGTGACCTTTGAAAGCAGTTGCTCTCAATCAAGGAGGCCCCTCAGCAGGAACATTCAAACCACTGAGGATGTTTGAAAGAGTCTCAGCATGCAGAATAGAGCTAACAGTCTGGGGCTAAAGCTTTGCTGCCTAGCAACCTATAGAGGCAGCATGGCAAAAATCTCAGTGTGAGTGTTAGAATAAGACATTCTAAGAAAAAAAAAAAGTTAATGTATGGAGTACCTCTGGAGGCTGTCGGTGGATAAGAGCAGAGCAACTGATGCCATATACCTGGACTTGTGCAAGGTATTTGACACTGTCCTGCATGGCATCCTTGTCTCTAAATTGGAGAGACATGGATTTGATGGATGGACAACTCAGTGGATAAGGAGCTGGCTGAATGGTCGCACTCAAAGATCTGCCGTCAATGTCTCAATGTCCAAGTGGCAACCAACAATGAGTGGTGTTCATCAGGGGTCGGTATTGGGACCGGTACTGTTTAACATCTTTGTTGGTGACATGGAGAGTGGGACTGAGTGCCTCCTCAGCAAGTTTGACAATGACATCAAGCTGAGTGACACACTTGTCATGCTGGAGGGAAGGGATGCCATCCAGAGGGACCTGGACAGGCTTGAGAGGTGGGCCTGTGTGAACGTCATGAAGTTCAACAAGGTCCAGTGCAAGATCCTGCACATGGGTCAGTGCAATCCTAAGCACAAATACAGACCGGGCAGAGAATGGATTGAGAGCTGAGAAGGACTTGGAGGTGTTGGTGGATGAGAAGCCCAACATGAGCCAGAAATGTGTGCTTGCAGCCCAGAAAGTCAACCGCATCCTGGGCTGCATCGAAAGAAGTGTGTCCAGCAGGTTGAGGGAGATGATGCTCCCCCTCTACTCCATTCTTGTGAGACCTCACCTGGACGTCTGTGTCCAGCTCTGGAGTCCCAAACATAAGGAGGAAATGGACCTGTTGTAGCGAGTCCAGAGGAGGGCCACGAAGATGATCAGAGGGCTGGAGCACCTCTTCTATGAAGACAGACTGAGAGAGTTGGCGTTGTTCAGCCTGGAGAAGAGAAGGGTCCAGGGAGACCTTACAGCAGCCTTCCAGTACTTATAGGGGGGCTAGAGAAAAGGTGGAGAGGGATTCTTTATCAGGGAGTCTAGCAATAAGACAAGGGGTAACACTTTTAAACTGAAAGAGGGCAGATTTTGATTAGATATCAGGAAGAAATTTTTCACTATGAGGGTGGTGAGAAAATGGAACGGGTTGCCCAGAGAAGCGGGAGGTGTCTCTGGCCATGGCAGAGGGTTGGAACTAGATGATCTTTAAGGTCCCTTTAAGGTCTAACCATTCTATGTTTCTATGATGCTATGACTCTCAAATTTATTAATTAGTCCCTAATTTCTCATCATATAAGAACAGATATTGACTAAACTCAAAATGTGCAAGATAATAAACACACACACGTGCAAATATTTAAAAGAAGAATCCACATGGATACACTCTGAAACTCCAAGGTACCATGTGCTCATGCTTCATTTTCACAAAGGGCTCCTCACATTACCTTGGCACTGTGAAAAGTCCTGCAGTGCATACAAATTACATTCAAACCTATTTAGACTGAGTTTTTAAAGAGGGTTTCTGTATGAATGGAAGTGAAGCCACTCTTTGTAACTTGCTCCAGTGAATTTTATACTGATTAGGAATCTAAAATAATTGGTCCTGGAAACTGACCAAAGTTTAAGAATATACTTCTTCACATCAGCCTGCAAATGAGCTTTAACCTTGTCCTTTAGGGATCTCAGAGCATATAAAGATAATTCTGTCTTCACAACCATTTTTTCTTTATTCTTTTTACTTAAACATCTATGAATACTCCAATTTGAATGTTAATTTTGATTTGCTTACCTGTCCAGTAAGAATTAATTCACCAGCTGATGCCCAATTATTGTGTCAGAGAGGATGGGATAAGAATTTTGAAATACAGAGCCCTCTTTAACGATTTTCAGAACATCATTTCTGTTGCTACGCTCTTTTGCTGGATAAGGAGTAGTTGCCCTACTTTATTGCTACTATTTCTACTTGTCTTTTAAGGTTATAGCATTCTAAAACTGTTTTGTTAAAAAGGTTGACTGTCTTCATTTCTCATCATCTCAAATGACTGCGTCATGAATAAAGGAACATCAGCAGTTAAATAAGTAAGTGATACTTGTTGGTCTTGTTTGTAAACCAAGAGCAAAGAAGAAATGTAAGAGTAGGAGAATTTGTTTATGCAAATTTTGAAACCTCGCGGGAGTTGAAATTTCCCAACAGAGATGAGGAAAATCTGCTACAAAGGCTGACATTTTAAAGTTGGTAGGTTGAGGGAAAATCATGCAGATCCATCTGACACGCCATTTGCTTCCTGCACGAGGTGGACTTAGTGCCAGGAAAGAAAGAGGCAATTTCCCATTGGCGTCTGAGACTGTTTGGAGAATGTGCTGGCTAAGTAATTATAATAACCCTTGGAAAGGTGGCAATGATGACAAAAAAGTGGAGCATATAGATAAGTTAGGACATTATGTGTGGATATGCTGTCACATGACCTCCAGAATTCCCTTCCAACCTGTATCAATCTATGATTTTATGATTCTATGATAATAATAATAGACTAGATTGCACAAAGAAGTATATGTGCAATGACATGCACAAATGCATTTTTTTACCTACACAGTTTTCCTTAATGAAATTTTCAAATTCATCCTGTATATAAAAGAAAATGTAAATAAAACAAGAATTCCACTCAGTATACCCCATTAAATGATCTCTGGTAATCAGAGACATCTGCTGTCATTCAATAATGGCCATTTTGATTTCCTAATTAATCTGGGAAAAAATGAGATGCAATGAAAAATGGCTTGCTACCACAATTAATTAAATAAAGCAGTCATCATCATGATGACCTTTTTTTTTTTTTTCAAAATGAGGTTGAGAAGCTTGACTTACTTAGTCTGAAAAAATATAATTCTGACACTCAGATGTTACCCATTTCAGGAAAAACACCCCCATAAAATGAAGTCTCATCCAAAGCATGTTGACCTCAACAGTACAACTTCCATTTCCTTCATTTGGATTTTTAAACACAAAGAAGATTGGCTACATTAGGGTTAATTAACAAATGCCAAAATGACGATTTATTTTAGCAACAAGATTTTTCAGTACAGATGGACTAAGAGTGGTAATTCAAATTACACTATTGTCAGAGAATGGCAATCACAATGCACTTGCAGAAATGAAGCAAAACTTCCATTTCTGTTTTCATCTTGAACACTGACACCTCCTAGAATGGAAACTATAAATAAGCAATAAAGTGTGTGCTACCAGGAGATAAGCCTCATTAAAGTGCATTTGAATGATGTGGCTACTGTTAACAGAAGCAATACATTCACTTATTAGCATTTCTAAATGGTAACCAATACAGAATAAAAATGTAAAGAATGTATTGTGTAAAGTAGGAAAAATACATCCTTTACTCTTTTCTTATAACAATTTAATTTCTTTTTTACTCTAACTCCTCCACTCTTATTATTTCTGTAGATTTCACAGAGACTTTAGACGGATGTATAAACATTCCCAGGTGATGACAGTTAATGAACAAGGAGGAGTTTCATCTAACCTACCTTCTCCAATATGATTGGAAGGTTATCATATGTCATATGCTCTTGAATTACAAGAATGGGGCTTCAGCTGGTTTAGTATTCCCTTTGAGTCACCTTGCTGGTTGCAGAAAGCAATACAAATGTTAAAAGACTTTTTGGATGTAAAGAGTTGATACAGAATGTGAAACTGTAGGATAAATAAGCCTGGGAAATCTGTAGCTCTGTTCAAGCAACAATAACTTTCTATCCCTAGTGTAGGAAATTATCAATAAAAATGGAAGGATTCTTGACTTAAAAGACTCACTTGAAAGCCATGTTCTGAAAAATTAACAGCTGCACTGATCTCTGTGGATGCTACTGTTTTTACATTTTTCTGATTTGAACAGAACAGATTTGGAAAGACAACATTTCTGAACAACAAAATCAATCTTGCACTGAAGGAGCTGCATAATTTCTGAAGCTATTTAGCAACTAGAATTTCAGATCAATTTTTTCCTACTATTGCCATTCTAGGAATGTATACCCCAGCATAGGTGGCTAACATTGTAGCAAGCAAAGCCACTAGATCATTGGACACTTTTCTGTCATTTGTATTTTTTAAGATACAAAACAGATTAAGGACAGCATTAAAATGTTACTTGTTTTAATTAGTACATCAGTGATCCAAAATTTAAGCAAAGCTTTCTCCAAAATATACTGAGGACTGCTCTCTACATTCTGCTGCCCACTCTCGCTTCGAGCTCTGCTAAATTAGAAAGAGTTGTTTCATTCTAAAAGTCAAAATGCCAATTTCAATGCAGTGATAGCCATGTGAAAGTGATAGTGCAATTGACTGTATTCTTTAGAAGGAAACTGAGAGTGCCATGCCACTATTCAACTTCTCTCACACAGCATGAATGGTAGCTGAACCAGCCTCTCTAATGCTGAACATAATTTCTGGAGTTTTGAGCCGTGTAAAACTCCTATTGTACTCACCTACATTAAGATAAAGTGTTTATAGAAAATGACTATTAATTTGAAAACAAGGTAAAAATACTGAAAAGCAATAATGCATTTACAAATGTGTTAGTGATTTGGAAAATTGTTCAAACGTTTTTAGTCAAGCAAGCATAGGAACAAATGCACTTGATTCATAAATTACTGTCATTTAAAGTCAACAGGACAGAAATGTTATTTGTATTAATTCGAAATAATTTTGAGTCTTTCTTAAATTATGAAAAAAAGGCTCCAGAATACAAAATATCTCTGTGTAATCTAGGCATTAGGACAAAATAGTCTCTCTGCTCCTCAGGAAAGCTTTAAAGCAGTTTGCCAGATTTGAAGAAACAACAGGATTCAGAAGGAGGGCTAAGGGTCTGTCTCAGGACAAGACAAGATAAGGAGAATTCCTGCAAATATAACATTCTTGTCCCACTCCAGCAGACTGTCACGTGCCTCTGTTGCATCCAGAAGACTACAGTGAGCTTGAGACAAGTATTGGACAAAGTGATGTGGGAAGATCAGCCATCGCGTCTCTGCCTAGAAGATACAGTTTGGTTTTTCATTTTTTTTTTCATATTTGCTGTTTCAGAATTCCCTACTGATACTAATAGAATAAATAGTCTCTTTCAGTTGGAAGGAAACTGCAATGATCATCTAGTTCAACTGCCTGACCACTTCAGGACTGACCAAAAGTTAAAGCATGTTGTTAAGGGCATTGTCCAAATGTCTCTTAAACACTGACAGGCTTGGGGCATTGGCCACCTCTCTAGGAAGCCTGTTCCAGTGTTTGATCACCCTCTCGGAAAAGACATGTTTCCTAAAGCATATTCAGAATAGCATCATTAACCTGAATCACAAATAACTTGTAGCCAGCTGAAGGGGTTCGTCTCTGCGAGTGGCAAGCGAGGAGTGCAAGTGCTTTGATACATGTATAAAAACCTATAAATTAACCCTACATGCATAAGTATCTGGAAGTTTATATTTCGCCCAGAAAAGACATTTATGCCACTCAACTCTATAGCCACTACATAGTAAACCTCTTGGGGCCCTCTTCCTGCTACAGGAGTTAAATTAAGGTAAATCCAGAGTTCCTCACCTCTTCAGAGCTCAAAGGCTAGGATTTCATCTTGCAACTTCTGTACACCATCATTCACAAGATAACAATCATTTTAATCTCTATGTTGATTTTGTGTGATGAAAAAAGATACTTCACTCTTTAATGCACTGATCTGATTACAAAATCCACTGACTAAAACCTTTGTATAAAGACAAGCTTAGTAACTAAGACCGAGACATCCCTATCTTAATTTTAGCTTTTGTACGTTTCAGGTTATAAATATGCAAATGTTTCTGTGGTATGCTCAGAGCCATCCAGTTTCCCCTTGATGAATATGTAAATCAGTTTGTCTCTGCAGTGGGGAAGTAATTATCACTTTCAGACCTACTCATTGAGCACAACACTTGAGGTAAAGATGGAAAATAATAAAACCATTGACAGCAAAACAAGAAGTGGCTGCACATATGGTGAACAGTACATAAACTCTGCATGCAACTTGTTTAACATGCAGAGCTAGAACACAACCACTGGAAAGTGGAAATTCTGGGATGAAGCAATAGGTTGATGTTACGGCGTATTACCTAGCCAGTCAACAGAACACATCCAACTAAGAAGACGAGTGAGTCTGCATAAAGGAAGCACCAGCATATGAACATCAAAGGTGAGAGTGAATACTAGTTAATGTAATTGTTTGAATAGAACAGAAAATAAATTCATAACTAATTACAAAATATTTAATAATTCCTGCAGAAAGTGGAGTGTAGATTCAGAGGTAAGTTTTGAAGCAGTCCTACTGTGATACCATTATTTTTAAAGTTATGCTATGGAAACAGCTACAATGAAGTCTTCTCCAAAGCACAAAGCCAGAGTCTCAAATGTGCTAAGTTCCTACTACAGTAGCTTAGTGGGACCTTCAATGTCAACAGGACATTCTGCCAAACAAGTAGCATCTGATTCTGAACAAGCACATCTATATTAGTGTTTTAATTCAGATCAGGAGTGCACATCTACAGTAAATCCAATCACAGACAATTAATATATTTCTAGTCGCATAGCAAAGCCTTCTTAGATTTTGTGACCTCAATTCCTTTCAAATTAAATTAAAATCAAGGATGGACTCCAGGAAGGCACCTAAGGCACTTGCACAACTGATGGGCATTCAGTCTGTGGGACCACACTAGAGCTGGTCTGAAGTGGATTTCTTAGCTCTGCTGGACAGTTTTTCTCCATCTTGGAAGACAGTTCAGACCTGCTGCTACTGGCAGAGCAAAACATGGTAGGACTGATGAATCCTACACAGAAGCTCTGGTGCTAGCACAATCAAGCTCCACCTGTGCATATTGTGGACACATAGAGGGCAGGATTTACATACAGCATACACATCTACATCTGACACAGGTACTATAAACATTTTTTTAAGTCAATGAAGCAAAACAAGCAGTTTCTTACACAGCTCACCTATCTTGAATGAATTTGGCCGCAAAAATTCTGAATTCTTTTCACAATGAGGTAAAGTGAGGCAAATGCCCCAAAATTAACCACCTAAAATTACCATTCAAATCGGTAGCTGTTAGGTCCAGATAGTCTGCAGAATATCAAACATTTTTCTGTTGGATTCCCCTAGACTCAGGTGAGACAAGTGAAATCAGTGTAAGGGCTCAGAGGAGGTCAGTCTTTTTTAAAAAAAAGAACAAAGCAACTTTGGTGTGGGATCATTTAAGCTATCAGCATGAATTTGCTTTCTGTTTTGATTGCCATGTAATTGTAAACTTGTAATTGACTTGTGACTGTTTATACAGTCTTATAAGTATAATGTGTCTTTCAGCCCCTCAGGATAAATTTTCAGCATAGTGCACAGCAGATTAGGTATGCACTGCTTCGCAGCTATGAATAAATCAACCAAATTTTGACTTAGAATTATGCAAATTTTTTTCCTAGAATTGAGTACCAGATCTGTTATTCCTCTTATTCATATAGGGTTCAAATTATTTTGTAAATGTGAAAGTTGGAATGATACTTTAGATATATCCAAACACACGTGGATAATAAAGCAGAGTTAAGATGTGGTTATGAAAGTTGTGAAGACCTGTCATCAATATAGACAATGCAGTATGGAAAAGTTTTCATATTTACATCAGTACGACAACACTAATGATGGATCATTAAAGGCCAAAAGTATTAATTACTCCGTGGTTATCTCCTTATTAGTATTTAAATTAGCTAATAAATGCATTGCTTGAATTTCACTTTTAGACCTTACATCTGTTGAACATAAGGCTATATATTTCTAATGTAAATCTTAATTTTTAGCCTGCTTAAAATGCTAAAATATGAAAGATGGTCATGCAATTGTAGGAGGGTCCATTGCATTTGCATTTTGCATAACAGCTGTGATGATAACTTTTTGTGTAAATTTGCATCTTCATTCTGCACACATCTGAGAATACGATACTATTTCACACATACAACTAAGATGCATGACCAAAAGGCACTGTCTAGTTCCCCACTTTGAAGTCTCCCATGTTTTCTTTCAAATTTTGGAAGGGATTTCTCTAGGTGGGACCTATGCAAACTGTAATGACAACCAAAGGATGCTATTCATTTTGAATTAAACTGTCAGGTGCAGTTAAGGCTTCAGCTATTTGATCATTCCAGTATATGCTGATGGTGATTGATTCAATAATTGTGGAGTGATAAACGAAACCCTTCTCTACATCTGCAAAGGTTTAAACATTTAACTCAGTTAATATCAGACAGAGTTTTAAACTGAGTAGGTATATGCTCTTAGATCCAAATGTATAATGCCAACCTTTTGCCAGATAAAAGTACGAAGAGTTAAGATTAATATAAAACCGTACAAGTAATTTAACCCTACATTTTAATCCTTTACACTTTTCTGAAAATTCTGAAGTATTTTTCAGTGTGTTTGTTTCATTTTTGTAACTTTTATTAAATAAATTTGGAACTGTGATAAAACTGGTTGATATTAGAGCCTAAACATTTATTGTCTTTTAACAGCCAAACTTTTTAATCTTTGCTGAATTTGTGAGCAGGTTTTAAACTTTTGCTATAAATCATATACCATAACATTAAGAGGGGTTTTATCAAGATGGAATTAATACTCCTCATGAAATCTTAATCCTTTTCATTTCCCAGTTTTCTGATTTTAATTGTGCAAGTCTAATCTTTCATGAAAGATTAACTGTGCATTAACTCACCCCCAAAACAGAAGATGCTTTTTTTTCCCCTTGACACGCCCATCACCATGCACACTTGCTCATTCACCTACTTGTCTAATTGCTTTTGGGCAACTGTGTCTTTTATGGGTACGTACCCCTAGACACCTGAAGCCTACTGTGCAATCACCATCTCCAAACCATGCTAGCTGTGAATGAATCTCTGTACAGACACTGTTAATACCAGTAAGAGAAAGTAAGCCTGACTGTGAAAATTGTCCTCAAGGGAATTTTCCACTAATGAATGTAAACTCCAATCTGTCTTCTCTAGATGACATTCTGAATTTAGGAGAAAAANTGTGTGTGTGTTCAATATCACAGTATCTATGCTGATTTAAACTCCAGAGGATCCTTTCAGAAGGGAAGGCAAATAATTTTTCAGGTCATCCTCATTGATCATAGATGACTAGCTCAGAAGATTGCTCATTATCTTATGAAATGGGACTTTGATTCTTTAATTCATCATCGTCATTTCGTTGTCTTGAAAAAATGTTCCCAGACTATTTGGAAAGAGCTTTTGTTGAAGTTTCATAGTAGTATTCAATAGCACAGGAGATATCTACCTTTTTTTGGTCTGAGCCCTAGAAAGAGAAAGGTCACTCACATTTTAAATTGGTTTGGAAATACTTGAGGTCTCTGCTTAGGCCAAGATGTATTTGATGCCCCCAAGACATGGTGGGGGCATGAGATCATGGAGGGCCCTGAGAGCATCAGACCCATTTCTTTGCCTTTTCTCTACCTAATTCTTACTTGGGAATAAAGCAAATATGTGACATGTGAAATTACTCATACAGTTAGTAATCTGAGTTTACAACAATATGAATGCTATGTGTCATTTGGTTTGTAATGGAAAGTTAAAAAAAAGGAGTTATGAGACTTCCTTGTTGAAGGCCAGACAGATTTCTGGAGGGCTCTGCTTTGCATCCAAGGATCACAATGAGATGTGTTATTTAGGATAAATCTGAAGGATAAATTTGAGATGAGAAAGGCACATTGACACAGCAACATCACTGAAATATTAGCATAGATAAAAGGAAAAAAATTAACTACCTGTAAATAGATAATATTTGCAGAAGAGATGTGTTATTGCCAAGGTAAACTCCCCAAAGCACAGATGGCAAATAAGCACTGGAAGGTCCCAACCTGCACATTTCTTAATTATGGGAATATCACTGTTCCTATGGATAAAGAGGCAGGTACAGGCTTAGTCCCTACCTATTAATGTTTTGGGTTTTTTTTAGAACTAGTTCTTTCTAAACTTATTAACATCAAATCTATTGATGCTGTATATAGACAGACATCCTTGAACAGGTTTGACATCTCCACTTTTCACATGAATAGTTCCATAACAGACTGGTGTTTCACTATACATACAGAGAGAAGTACACAACAGCGAATAGATTTCTGCTCGCAAAGGCACTGGAAAAGCATGGCTAGCTATACCTAGCAACTGACTATACCATTATCAAGATTTAACAATTAAATATGACAACAGTAGGACAGAACATCTGCCTACATTTCCTGATAGTGTATTTATTACACCAGTGCCTCCTATTTAAAATAATAATTTTCTACTCTCTTACTATGTGTTCCTAAATTTAATATGGAACAAGGGAAGTAATTAAATGTCACATCAGAAAACCAGCTTACATTCTGAGAGAGAAATGGTGATACAATTCTCCTGTATTTTTTGCCAAGAAAGTCCTCAAAGCTCTCTTCAACTTGGCCATCTACTTTTTATGAGCAACACCTGGGGGTTATTGCAACAACTGTTTGATGAACTACAGCAGAACCACACTAAAATTGAAATGTGAATGGACTGAAAAATTTGGGATATGGGCTTGACTACCTCAGCTACAAGTTGGCAAGAACATTTAGGATTTGTCCCATAGAAATGTTAGGTATTTTTATAAGGACATCTGCCAATTTTGTGCCCTATTAAAATAATATTGGTAAAGCAGCCATCATAGCAGCACTTTGCCCTTAACATCTTGCTAAAATGGCCAAAAGTTTGTCTTGTAGGATGTATTATGATTGATACAGAGGAACCTATGTTATGTTTTACTCTGTCCTGAATCACATCATTTTATGTTATTGGAAACTTTGGCCCCGACTTTCATGAAGTCAGGACTTCATGAGACAGATGGGACATTTCAGCCCACTTTGAGCGGCACAGACATCATCCTTACCTTTGGCTTTGGTTTTCACTCTACTTTCCTGTTAAAGGACATTTGACACTTGTATGGTGCTGCTCCCTGCCTGCAAGTTTCTGGCAGCCACCTCTGCTTTCCTCCTGTGCTTTGCCATCTATTGCTAGCCACATACATAGCACTGTCTTGCACATATTAGTAAGGTGGACCATTTGTTCACTACCTTTCTGACATTATGGCTAAACTTTGAAACTAAGTATACACTTCCATTACAGGGGTTTCACCTCTTTTTTCTTGTTCTTTTTTCTTTTTATTAGAAACAAATCAACAGAAAATACAGGTTTTTTGGAAGGTTGTGATACCAAATTTTTTTTGAAAGAACTACAAACTTTTCATAAAGCATCTATAGTTGTTGACTTCAAGTCAACCCAGTTCCACTGACTTCGGTGCAGTTACATCAACCTATGCAAATAGAAGACCTAACCCAAAATGGTTAAAAAGAACAGATATTTATCAGGGTATTTATCACCTTGCTTAGTCAAGTGACCACTTTCTTCTTTTCCAACCAAGTCCCTAAAAAATGCCTTTTTAAAAAACAAAAGTAGTTTGAGGGACCTACGTATCTGCCAACTAGAAACACTTCTAAATTACTACATAAAGACCCTGTCTCATTCTTTTTGGATTTAGGAAGATACCATCTTCAACTCTTGGGGAAGAATAACTAATACATGATTTGCATGGAACTGAGAAATGTTTATATATAAAAGGAAAGGTTAAATCAAATAAAACAGTTCTGTTAGCTCATCTAAAAAGAGACACCTTCCAAAAAGGAGATGTAGTATTAAAGTATGTCAAATTGTTATCACCCTTTTTATCTCAATTGTACGACATTTTTGTTCCTCCTTCTTAAAACCTAGTCTTCCCCGAACTGCTTAAATAATGATGTTCCGATAAGCTATTATCAATAGGGACTGATCACTGTAACAGATGCCAAGTAATGAAAAGCAGCCAAGTGGAGGGAAAAAAATACAGCATGATCTCCTGTGACAATCCATTGGGAAGAGCTAGCAAAGACTGCAAAGAATAAAAAGGAATAAACTATCTGCTTGTGGTATATGAGGAGCTGACAAGAAAAGAAGGCCAGATTTGACTCATAGATGAAAGTGCACCTCTCTCACTTCAGAAAATAATAAAAAAATATTTAAAGGAAGATAAAACTAGTACTGCATATACTAGTATATATAGCAATATATTAAAGGTACCCTGGCTACTTCATTTGATGGAACTGTTCATATCAATATGGGAGCGAAGAACATGAACGGCTCTGTTTTTAGACCACTGCATCATAACCATATTTCTATATGCGTACTACTGGATGGGCCAAGATCTCTTTTGATATCTAGAGAAAGAAAAGAATCTAACAAAAGGGAAGGAAGTCTCATCTTCAGAGATGCTAACAGACCTACCACAGACATTTTGTTAAAATCCATTTCCTGAGGCTGCCACTGAAGTAGCTTGATTAGGTATGGAAAGAGTTTTATAAACAGAACAGGCATGTTTTCAAACATCATTTATCAAAGTTTCTGATATTCTCAAGGTATTTTATTTTATTTTTTATCCCTTGTTTCTTTTTTAAAGAAAATGTTATTTACTACTTAACACTCATAGCAAACTTCTGAATACATTCATTAAAGGTTCCTTATCGACACAACTTGTCAGCAAGAAACTGAATCATAAACTTCCTTAGCTGACAAAAGAAATTCTAAATTCAGTTTTACAAACTTCAGAGCTAAGAAGTCCCAGAATTTTTTAAAAAATTATCATCTGAAAAAATGTAATGACAATGGCTTTTTTATACTTTTTGACATTACATGTTAATAAATTATTCTGAAACTTTCAGTATGATGTGATGATTTTGAAAAGATCATAGACTCAGAGAAACATAGTACAGTTTGGGTTAAAGGGACCTTAAAGATCACAGGCCTCCAACCCCTCTGCCATGGTCAGGGAAACCTTCTGCTAAACCAGGTTACTCAAAGCCCCATTCAACCTGGCATTTAACACTGGGATGGGGCATCTACAACTTCTCTGGGCAACCTGTTCCAGTGTTTCACCACCCTCATTGTAAAAAATTTCTTCCTAATATCTAATCTAAGGCCCTAGTAAAAAGTCTCTCTCCATCTTTCTTATAAGCCCCCTTTATATATTGTGAGGTTGCAATAAGCTCTCCCTGGAGCTTTCTCTTCTCCACGGTGAACAGCCTCAACTCTTTCAGCCTTTCTTCAAAGAGATGTTCCAGGCCTCTGATCATTTTTGTGGCCCTCCTGTGGACCCACTCCAACAGGTCCATCTCTTTCTTGTGCTGGGGACCCCAGAGCTGGACGCAGCACAGCAGGTGGGGTCTCACCAGAGCAGAGGGGAGAATCACCTCACTCGATTTGCTGGACACGCTTCTTTTTGTGCAGCCTAGGATATGATTCGCTTCTGGACTGCGAGCACACATTGCCATCTCACGTCCAATTTTTCATTCACCAAATTGAACAGATAAATTATATCTGTTCAAATTGTAAATAAAGAAAAAAAACCCTTATTATTACTTGCTTAATGGTTGCTCTGCTGTTTTGTGGTGCCATGTGGATTAGAAACACTTTGATACCTTTCACATAGCTGTATACTATACACATAGCTATACTTTTCACACTGGCAGAAATAGTATCTTCCATGAAAATGGAAGCTAAAAGTGCTGAGACATCCTGAGCTACTCATTTATTTCAAATATCTAGAACTAAGTTATCTTTGGGTTTGCAGGAAAACAAAATTCATCTTGCTTTCCTGGGCCAGGCCATTCTTTTCTTTAAGATTAAAGCACACTTATGTTTGTGTTGGACCTATTGGAGCAGGTCCAGAGGAGGGCCACAAAGACGATTAGAGGGCTGGATCACCTCTCCTATGAAGACAGGCTGAGAGAGTTGGGGTTGTTCAGCCTGGAGAAGAGAAGGCTCCAGGGAGACCTTATAGCAGCCTTCCAGTACCTGAAGGGGGCCTACAGGAGAGATGGGGAGGGTCTGTTTACAAGGGCATGTAGCTATAGGACAAGGGGCAACGGATTTAAACTAGAGCAGGGTAGGTTTAGATTAGACATTAGGACGAAGTTCTTTACAATGAGGGTGGTGAGGCATGGGAACAGTTTTCCCAGAGAGGTGGTGGAGGCCCCATCCCTGGAGACATTCAAGGCCAGGCTTGATGAGGCTCTGAGCAACCTGATCTAATTAAGGATGTCCCTGCTTACTGCAGGATGGTTGGACTAGATGACCTTTAAAGTCCCTTCCAGCCCAAGACATTCTATGATTGTGTTATTTCTTGTTTGCCTGCCTTGTTTTTAAGTGCAAGTATGATTCAGAAATGGTGGTAAAATCATTTCTAACCTACAAATATCTCATGCACTAAAATACAAGAGCCTACAGAGCCTATATCCTTTATCCTCATAACACAGAAGTGTTTGCAGTACTTTAAAACCAAGTAAACTGAAGCACCTAAGGGCCAAGTTAATCACACATAATTTTAGGCAAACTAAATTTGCCTAATTATAGATGAGTCCATCTAGTAGTTCGCTAAAAGGGTGCTTTCTGGAAAAAGGAATATGCTTCTCCTCTTTCTCCTCCTTTCTGCTTTCCCTGGAAGCTAGTTAGGAAAAAGGAGGGAAAGGAGGAAAGAGTGCTCTGCCTCCCCTCTTTGGTAGCAGCAAGCTGCAAGATCCACTGAAGCCATACTATGTGCTGGTCTAAGGTAGGGATTTGATTATACTGAAGTCTCATTTTTATCATCTCAAGCAAGCAACTCAGCCCTTAAGGGTCAGGTGTTCCTTTGGATATTGAGCTTACTATTAACTACTGTAACACAAAATCTGTTGGGTGTACTCAGGGTTACTACTACGTGCTCTTTCATGAGGAAATGTTATAAAAAGTTCCACTGGTGGGTAGGAAGACGGAATGATTTAAAAAGACAGAAGTGCATACAAAGTACAAGAACTAAGCCAAAAGGAAGAGAAAAGAAAAAGAAAGCATTTAAAATGGTAAAAAATACCTTGAGTACACTAAATGAAATTACGAAAAAAACCCCAAACAGTAACATTAAAAAATAACAGGTAAGAAAGCATAATAAAGATTCAGTGCCAGTTTTTCTTAAATAGGACCCTAAAATGAAACATAAATGCCTTATTTTAGAATCAAGTAGTGAGGGAAAAAGCTGGAGAACAGTAAAGTTAAAACTTCATCTGCCCACCTTTCACTATTCACAGCATCATTACTCTAGTGCTTTCCCTAACCTTAAAAATTTCATTATTTATCTGCTGGTGCAATAAAAAGCTTTCTGTAATGCAAAATACATAACTGATTTCTAGAAGAATAATGATCTTTGTAAGTATTACCAGCCTGCCTATTATATAGCATCGTTGTTTTAGCAGTCAGATGTACCATTGGAAAAAAACCAGTCATAGTCAATAAAAAGGCAGTTCTATCAACCCCATCAATAAGAGCTTATTACCACTTGGAATTTCATCCTTTTGATTCAGCAGTGCGAAATTTCTGCACGGCAATTCATTAACAAGAACCAGCCTGCCGATAAACAATAGTTTACAACACAGAATCAATAGTGTCATAAGCTTTATTGTATGATTACTGTTTTCACTGAGAATTAGTTCTCTTTTTTAGCAGTATGGCCTCAAAATAATTAACATACATTTCAAAAGAAGCATGAAAAAGTTCCATGTCTTTCTCCAAGAAACAGCAGGGATGATTTTAAAAGAACCTCTAGGATTCTCAGTATCATCACTGAAACTGAAATGCACATGGTCAATTTCAGGTTTTTTTCTACAATTGAGATGCAGTCAGCTATTAAAAAAAAAAAAAAAAGTAAAAGGCTGGAAGACATTTTATGAGTCATCACAGAAACTGTTCATATCATTCTAGTTCATATGTTGGTGAAGGTATTTAATTATCCTTAAAAAATACCACTTAATCCCCAAGACCAGAAGGAAACCTGAGTTCCTGAGTCCCAGTGCACATTCTAACCATTTCCCACCTCCAACACGGATCAAGACCTGGAAGGATAAATGGCTTGCTTTCCCCCCTTCCCCATTCCCATGCTAGCTAAATTAAAGTCCTAGTGCTTCACTCTAGATCAAGAGATGGATTAGTGAGTGACTGGCAGCAAAGCTATACCTCAGTAGGTAAATCTGAACACCATCTCTGTGCCTCAGTTTTTCTTCTGGGAAACAGATTAATGAGATCCCCCTATCTTACAAAGACTTTGTGGAAATGTTTATTTGTGCATCTATTATATACTCTAGTGAAGTAATGACACGGAAAAGATGAGAGATGTCAAAGAAATCTGTCTTCAAAACAGAACTTCAATAGTGCATGTTAAATAAAACATGAGAATCCATATTTAACAATGAGGAATACACCTACTGTTAAGTAGCTGCTCATTAAGAAGGCACTCTGTGATGAGTAGACAGGGTTCCAATGGGAAAATAAATGGCATGTAAACATATGCTTAAAAACTGTACCATAAGACACAATCATAGGATGACTGATTTTTCCTGTCCTTGAGTACTTGACTTTGTAGCCTTACAATGTTCACTTGTGCCTTCTGCATGATCATATGAATGTGTAATTATTCACAGACTGTATCAGTTATATTAAGGCACTGGGTAATTCACTACAAAACTATGTGAAGGTACAAGGAAGATGTGTGGGCGGGAAGGTTTAAGTGCCCAGATGAAAAATCCTGAACATTTTTAGTTTCTCTAATCCTTTGTCTCACGTTTAGGCTTCTTTCATAGAGATGTAACTTCTACCAGCAACATCCTTCAACTACTAGCTCAGTTGCATCCTTTGTTAAAACCATGATAACAAGCTCTATAAATACCTAGACAGAAATTGCTTTCAGTGTCCAAGTGTTGAAGAAAAATGATGGCAAAATCATGTTCGTGAGTGAGTGCTGAAAGGGACGCTTTCACCAAAGCGAGCAAAGGGAGCTGTAAATCATGTCTCTCTCTGCCATCCTGATTGCTTGCTCTGGGTGACTGACTTACTAAATTTCTTTAGAGTTTCGCTGGGACAGAGCAAACGCAACTCCTCTGAATAGCTTCACAGTATCTGTGCTAAAAAGGTTGCTATGCAGAGGAACTCCACCAGCAAAATCTTAATACCTTCCTTTAAACTGTTTTCTCATTCTTTATTTTGCAGATTATCTACAATTTGGATAAAGTTAGCCCCATTCAGTTTCCTCGTTGCAACCTTCATCTGAGTATACATAGAAATCACTGTATTCTTGCTGGTCAGTTTTGGTTTAAATCTTTACTGTGTTCTTAATCTCACTGAAAATTACTTTCCCAACCCACTTTAAGCAAGGAGCAAAATCCAACAAAAATCGTATATGTAAAATTAAACTTTACAGGCAAAGGTTAGACAAATAGTTGGCATTACCAATGGTTGGGACTTCTGAGCAATCCTAATTTTTTCACCAATTAGAGCATTTTGATCACAATGTTTACTGTCATTTCACTGTTTTTGTGTTAGACCCAATTTTCAGTGGTTCATAACTAATAGAAAGCCTTTCAGATTTTGAAAGTTATATGATTACATTTTTGTAAAGTAAAATACGCAGTGCGCTAACACATCTTGTGCTGACAATTTAACTCCTGCAATGTCAGATGCAAATGAAATCTGGTGAGCAGCCGGCAGCAAATTTTGAACACGACAGCACTAGTACCACAAGCTGCATTACACTGAAGTTTTCCATCATGGAGTGTGCGTTACTAAGACATTATTTAAACTTGACTGGTTAAAAAATGCTATAGGAATGGCTGCTTAAGATGTGCTTTGTAATCTTGTAAATAATGTTCTAAGAAGGAGCTTTTCTGTGTACAAAGATGCAATAAAGAAAGAGGAAACTGTACTTAAAGAGGATTAGGTAGCTCAGGAGGCTTATCATAGCGGAAATGTGAGTCTTTCATCACTTAGTCACCTCTTAAATTCAGTCCCATTCAGTAGTGACTGAAAGTCATTGCTGCTTAGTGACATATAAAATGATTTTGGGTTTTAGCCCAGATTGTAACTGGAAAGTATCCACATCATAAAAAGCAGAACCACAAATGCCTTTAATCTGCACCCTTATTGACAATTTTCCCAGATCTGCCTTAAGGAGTAAATGTGCTTCAAGAGCTTAACTACTGTCTTAGCTGAAGAAACGCTCTCTTAATGTTAGGGCAAGAGCAGGATGGCAGAATGGGTGGGAAAATTCTGTCTAGTCACAGAGCACCTGTATTGCCTGAATACCTTCTTCCTCAGAGAAGCTGGTGGAACACCTTTCATGATGACAAAAACAGCTTAAAAATAAACCTTCTAGACTTAAGACTTACACCCATATAAATTTAGGAAAGCAAGGTCAAGGAATGTACCATTAGCCTCAGGCATCACTCTCCAGATTTTTAGTTCTATCTTGAGGTTTTCGGGCTCAGCTAAGTTTATGTGAAATTCATAATATCTGAGCATAAAATTATCCAAGCATGATTATCCACCACTTCCGATAATGTGGCACCATTCCAATTTGCTTATCTTTTAAATCGACTTTGCACTGTTAGAAATGACCACATCAGGTGAAAAGCCATGATAAATCAGGCTTATCTCTGCATACAAGGCTTTTTCTGAAAAAAAAAAAAAAAAAAAAAAAAAAAAAAAAAAAAAAAAGATCGCTCACTCATTTTTTTCTCAAAGCAATAGGAATCTTTTTTGTCCTTTCATATTATTAATGACTATTTTGATTTTTAGCATAATTCAGAATTATCAGAAGATTTATGGTACATTTTTAGATTTATCCTAACAGAACAGGATTCTAAATAGAGGTTGAAAGCATACAAACACTGTCATGTAAAATAAAGATGTAAGAATTCACAATAACAGCCACTAACAATTATATTTAAAAGAAGAGATATAGATTTCAGACGAAACTTGACAATACTATACTGTTTCCCAGAAGGAGAATAGTTACTGCTCAATACAGGAAAGAATATTAAAAAAAAGGAAAAAAAAAATCTAGGAATACAGTTTCAGGGCAGAACAACTTGAAATAAATATTAAAATTATATTTTAATTTCTTTGTAATAAAAATAATAAGTCGAGTTTAAGATCTCATAGGCTGGTAATTTAAAATAATTATTTTAAAATGAAAAAGTAAATGCTTTTACTAAGAAACTGAAGACAGAGCGCATGCTATTATGAACACACATACAAAGAGAAAAATTGAGGGAATGTAATATCCTTCACAACCTCAAAAATTCTTTTGCTGTCACATTTAGACCTTTCTTTTTGTTTTGTGAATGCTTTAGACTATGATACCTTCATCACAGCAAGAATTTTACAAAAAGTCTTGTGGGCATAGTTCAGTTTTTCTGTCTCCTAAATATTTTACAATTTTCCAAAAGTAGCTTTTGTTTTGTTTCTGAAAACATTCTTTCCATCTATTATTAACCCAGTGGTACATCTGTTACTAAAACAGAGGAAAATGCCACAGGGGTCAATAAAAATGGTTTATATTAAATTAGAATGGGTTCTACTTAGACCCTTGATCCACATCACTCCAGAGTTGAACGGAAGTTAAAAGTAGAGGAAGTGATCAATCCACATACATTGAGCATTATCTAATAAACATGCACACGTTCATCAGATAGGAGGCATGTAAACATTTAGTTTTTATTATCTCACATTTGGGCACTGTAGGAATTAAGAGCCACAGCATAATCCTACACATATGTATTGATATAATCTTTTTTACAACACTGGGAAATCTAATTATGGAACAAGTAAATTACATGTTTCCACAACATTTGGAGTTGATTCGGCAGAGCTTTTGCCCTACCCTTCCTCTTTGAAAGCACTGTGTGATGATACACATTTATGGACAATTCTTAACCATGATAATAGCCAAATCAAAGAAAAACAGTGTGAAAAGTGGTCTGATTTTCAGTTAGTCCTACTAGACTGAACCCTCCCTGGCCTTTCTCAATGAATTATACTTTACTTCTGCCTCGTTGTATTTCATTATAGGCCACATATTGCCCCAGAGGGTTGTGTAGCAGAGTGTCACAAATACTTTGACAAGTCATAAATGTTCCTCAGGTAAGGTTCAATTTATTCAGGTATCCAAGGTTTTAATTGTGTAAGTACTTTTAGTTAAAAAAAAAAAAATAAAAATAGGCACTGTAAGGAAAACCAAGATTTCCTTGTAAGGAAAACCTATTTAAGATATCATTAGCATCTTCAAAATTTGTCATCACTGTAGTAACACAAAATCACAGAATAGTTTGGGTTGGAAGAGACCTTTAAAGCTTGTGTAGTTCAACCCTCCTGCCATGGGAAAGCACATCTTTCACTAGATCAGGTTGCCCCGTCCAACCTGACCTTGAATGTTTCCAGGGATGGGGCATCCACAACTTCTCTGGGCAACCTGTTCCAGTGTTTCGCCACCCTCATTGTCAACAATTTCTTCCTAATGCCTAATCTAAACCTACCCTCTCTCATTTTAAAAATGTTGCCATTATTTGTCCTGTCACTACCAACTCTGGTAACAAGGCTCTTTATGTCTTTCTTATAAGCCCACTTTATATATTGAAAGGCGGCAATAAGGTCTCTCTGGAGCCTTCTCTTCTCTAGGTTGAACAACCTCAACTCTCAGCCTTTCTACAGAGGAGACGTGTTCCAGTCCTGTGACCGCTTTTGTGGCTCTCCTTTGGACCTGCTCTAACAGGTCCATCTCTTTCTTGTGCTGGGGACCCCAGAGCAGTACTCAGGTGGGGTCTCACAAGAGAGGAATAGAGAAGGAGAGTATCAGGAGAGTATCTTGTTTCTGTTTGCTTCAGTGAAGAGATCTCTGATCCATCTAGACTGACTTTTAAAAGTTATGTCCGAATTTGCTTCAAAATATTAATGGACTTTAGTGAATACCTTTTTTCTTTTCTTCAGCATCTCACAGGATCATGGAATGGTTGAGGTTGGAAGGGACTAGGAGGCTGGAGTTCACTTTGTCCAACTTCCCCTGTTCAAGCAGGGTCACTTGCAGCCCAGGACCACATCCATATGGCTTCTGAATATCTCCAAGAAGGGAGACTCTAACACTACTCTCAGCAACCTGTAAAAAGCTTTTTTAGTAAAAAAGCTTTTCCTGATGTTCAGAGGGAACCTCCTGTGTTTCAATTTGTGGCTATTGCTTCCTGTCACTGGGCACCAATGAGAAGAGCCTGGTGCCATCCTCTTTGTGCTCTCCCTTTAGGTATTTGTATACATTAATAAGATACTCCCTCATCCTTCTCTTCTCCACGCTGAACAGAGGTCCCAGCTGTCTCAGCCTTTCCTCATAGGAGAGATACTCCAGTTCCTTAATCGTCTTTGTGACACTGTACTGTAGCTCCATAACCCATTTGTACTGGGGAGATACAGAGCTACTCTCTTCATATATAAGACTGCCAAACCTTCTAAGGTATTTCAAACATGAGCTACATGTAAAATGCATTGGGATTTATTTCCACTCCTTTTCTTCTAATTAACTAACATCAGATGGTGGTAATATTTTCTTGGTATAACTTCATCCTAAGACAGGCCAAAAGCTCATGGCAGAGAGAGAGTTATTTTTTTTCAGCTTGCAGGGCATTCACCTAATAAAGATATCCAGACAAGGCCCCCATTCTACAGTTACCTAGCTAGCACCAGACTTCTGTGACTTTTTTACACTTAAGCCATTCAGTTGTGACTGTTCCACAAAGGATTAAGAACTGATATGTAGCTTTGCTACTGTTAACAGAAGAATAAACAGCCATTTACAAAAGTGGTGCTGAATTAGTATGTCTTCACAGAGCTTGCATGCAAGTCTACAGGGGGCTCCAAAACTCTTTGCAGTGATCTGCTTTGGATTAAATTAGTGTAATGCAATTTACATCAAAAACAATTTCTGAACATGTCCATTTCTCTTCCTATACTCAATCAGGAATGAAGGAATGAAGGAAAGGAAGAAGGGAGGAAGGAAGAAAAGGATAATATTGCATTAATTCATTAATCATTTCTTTTTCCATTTTTAGACTGTAA
Source organism: Rynchops niger (assembly GCA_013400035.1). Lineage (NCBI taxonomy): Eukaryota > Metazoa > Chordata > Aves > Charadriiformes > Laridae > Rynchops > Rynchops niger. The sequence goes on from VXBH01009943.1 coordinate 54,738, forward strand.
AATTATTTCATCTGCTCTCATATGAATTATAATTAATAGCATTAATAAGGTGCTTAGCCTACATTGAAAGAAAATTAATGTTATTAGCCAGAGAATGACTCTCTAAGGCATGTCACATGCAGTGACATTATAACTGTGAATGCTTTATACATTCAATTCTGTTACACACACATCAGTATGCAAAAGCAGTAGACATACATGGTCCCAAAGCTTATCCAAAGACTTTGTATTTCGTATTTTTGACATGGACTGTAATCATACAGTATTGGTTTAACAAGTCACAAACATGAAATATTCAAAGGAGTATTTTATTCATGCGTATTATCGGTTTTTCTCCTCCTAGCATGGAGATTGCCTTAAAATTGAATTATAGTCCAATTAGGTAATTGATTCTCAATAAGTAAACAAATGAAAATGGAGTAATTGTCTTCTATTCAGAATTCTCAGTCTGAGTGAAATTCTCTGTCTTACTAGAAAAGGCTGTTGCCTTTTCTCTTTCAAATGGCAGCTAAAGACTTATTTCTGATTCCAGCTGATCTTTCAAATCAGGAACAATATTTCATTTGCATTTCATGGTCTAATCTTTCCATCACTGGTACCTGACAGTACTTCTAACTTCTCTTCTACTCTTAGTTTTGCTTTTTTTCAGTCATCCACAAGGGTTTTCCATAATACTTCCCACTCAGCACATAATACGATGTAAGTTTCTTTTAGAATCAAGTTGAAGTTGGTGTTCGTTTTTCCTATCAGATGCCAAACATTTCTAATGTTGTACTATAATGAAGTTTTCCATACACTCATTTTTTCTTCCTGTGAGGTTTTGCAGGATATTGCTATATCTGGGCTATTTTGTTCTTATTGCTTTTGCAAGTTACATTCATCTATGCATAGATATTTCTGTCTAGTGAATGATGAAACCTCCCTTTGTGGAAAGCTTACAGTTTTCACTTTTTCAGTTTTTCCAGACAATTTTGTTTGACTTTTCTACTGTAACATCTTCAGAGGCATTCCAAGAAAATACTGGTTACTGACATCAGCCGTACAGTGAATAAATCTACTCTGTCTGACCTAGTTGGTGCATTAAGACTGGAATTTTCAGTGGAGGTTAATGGAAATAAGTACTCCCTTCAATTGAAGAAAAAAAAATAAAAGAAAAAAGCATTATTATTCCTTCACACTCTTTTGGAAATGTCAGCCATAGCTTTTTTTCATCATCCTAATAACAGAGGAGAAAGTAACAGAGGAAATAAACATATTTTCTACCTCTTGGAGCAAATACACAATCTGTCAACAGGAGTCTCACAAGACATAAGCAAAACCAAGTAACCAGACCCACAACTGAAACAAAATTTGATGCTTGTATACAAGTTTATGACAGAAAAAGATCTGTTTCCTGATTAATTAAGCTACCCACTGCTCCTGATGCACCTGCAATGGATTGTAAAAGACAATACACGAGGAAAACTCATCTACCTCCTCTCTGTTTGTTCAAAATTCCTATGTTATCACCACTGAATTTGTATTTCTGATTTAACCCAAGTTTTATTAACTATATGTTTCTGTCCTAGCGTTTGGTTTCTTTGACACATCTCCTAAGAGCCTGTGGTCATTCTGGAAGAGAATAGTGGTTTTCAATCTGTTACCACCTCTGCATCATTAAATAGCCTGAATGAGCAGCATGTCAGCTGCCCTGCTTTTCAACTTGCTGTTTAAACCCTGGTCCCACTCTCCTGAAGGAGGGAGCAAAACGTAATGGCAGGAGCAAATGACCAACGAGGCTGGGATAAGCTAACTACCACGGAACAGAAAAAGAAATAGTAAAATCAAACACAGACGGTAAGACCAGCTAATGCCCAGTAGCTTACTGCAACGTGGATGCAAGCAACACAGGCATACTTTTATCTAATGAAAGCACTTGACTGACCAAATGCTGGTGGCCACTGACAGACATGATAAAGATACAGGGTGTAATACAACTGGAATGAAAGCCACTTTTGTTACAAAACCTGATTTATAACAGAGTTTTTTTCTGTTTAATCTAGTTACCTTCCACATTGAAAAACCTTCCCAATAAGTGTATCATAGTTTCTCTCAAGGGTTTTCTCCGTTTTTGTAAATAAATACATTACAAATTACTAAATGTGCTGTGATGTCTTTTTTCCCCTAGCTTCTACAACTAGACTTCTTGATAAAAAATATGCAAGCAAATTTACATTATGTTTCACTGCACAGTTTAAAAATAATTTAAAAATATGTATGCAGCAAAGCTGAATATCTGTTTATAGCAACTTAATAAGGAAGTAAGATTTTCTTGAAGGAAGCCAATTTGCACTGAGTTGTACTGAGAACAGAATTGACTTTTGGGGTATATAGGAAGGAGGAATGTAAGCTCATCTTTAGCGCCTAATACTGCTATTCTCCAATATGATTATTTTCAGATATGACCCGTTAGTTGTTTTCACAGGTGATTATCTCTGGAATCAGTGAGTCATTACAATATATCTAGAGATAAGGGAATCTTGTTGAAGGACAACTGCTCACCAGCCTCAGAGAGAATGGAACGCTCTGAATGGCAAATTCTTTCGGTTTGACTATTCTTCATGAACAGAAGTGGACCTCACCTGAGTGATTTCACTCATTCGGACAACTCGTTAAAATAATTAGCAAATTACTTTTGCTAATAGGTATATTGTCGTCACTTTATTTGAAAATAATTTTATATCAATATCATGCAGTCACTTTTCGAGTTAGAATATTGTTTTATGAGGACAACCTGCAGAGGCCAGATCGTACCCAGAAGCTCACGGGTTTGTATTCAACTACTTCAAATGTCCACAGTTAAGGTGTCCATTGCTCTGCTAAGTCCATACTGTATGGACTACCTTCATAGTCAAAGAAGCGAGCAGGCATTTGTAGGACACAATAAATTTAATCATAAATTAGATATTACAAGAGATCAGCTATATTATTCCTATATATTCCTATATATTATCCCCGAAGTATAAAGGACAAGTATGTCAGATAGACTGTAGACATGCAAATTGCTGAAGTCTGCATTTGGTGGGCATGAATCTCCTCCAGTGATATTAGAAGCACATGCAACATACCTACACTCCAGTCCATTTCCTCCACTGCATCCCCATATAAACCATGTTTGCTCTTTCCGCTGAAATTTTTTGAAGCATATAGAGCAGTATGGACATGAAGATAAGACAGGACAAGAAGAAATGGTGCATCTGTGTTCCTGGAAAAACAAAATAAAACAAACCCCCAAATCCTTAGCATAAAACAAAATTTATACAAAGAAATCTTTCTGCAGTGGAGCTCAAAAAAAAAGGGGGGCGGGGAGGAAAATGAGTACTGTAACTGATTACAGGGTAATCCTGAATACACATACACAGAGTAAAAATGTCATCCTTAACTGTATACTGAATTGAAAGCAAAAAATGAACAACAAAATCTAATTACTGTTTGCTACATATATTGAAAAGGGACTTGTTTAAAGCCAAGAACGTAGCAGTTTCTGGCTACAAGCACCTCTCTTCACTTTACAAGTACATATTTAAAAGTCTGAATACAACTGCTGTTCAAAAACATACCTTCATAACTACATATAGACATGAAACACAATTATCTTCCTCACGAGGTCATATGGAAGCTGATCAACTAGACTGTTACGAGGACCAGGGTCAAACATACCATAACATCATTGACTATGTTAAATCAAGCGTACTAGTACTCTTCCTCCTTCATTATCCTGGACTAAGGTATATGACCAAATCTTCTCTTGCTATTTAATGCTGTGTGTGTGTATGCATGTGATCAGTAAATAATACTACAAATGTGTTGTACCAAAAAATAAGTAATCTCAAAGTACATACTAATACAGAGAAATATTTTTCCTCTGACAGTAATGAAGTGTCTCCATTGTCTTTTTCCTCAACTAGTCTATTTCCTGAACTGCAACAGGCTCTCTATAAATTTTGCTGTTCGTGTGATCTGTCAACATGATATTTATGATCAGTTCCAGTACATTGTGAAAGGACAACTCAAGTAAGAACTGTTCTTATGCATTATTTATAGAACTTTACTTAAAATTGTGCAGTACTAGACAAATTTACTGCTATACGCCATAACAGCATTTGTAGTATGATGCATATTGTAAGTATCAGTTGAATCAGAAAAAGCATTACCCAGGAAACTTGTCTGGATCTCACCTTAAAGCACACAGCTGATTACAGAGTATTTTTGGCTTTATTTACCATATTTTCCCTCCCCAATCTGTTGTGGATAATAACTGTGATTCACATCAACATCAAAGGGAGACTATATATTTCCTCATGCAGTTGATTCATCCACCTTTTAAAGAGGGAAGGAACTATACAGACATGAACATACAATCTGTTTCTTTAAAATGAAAGAAAAAAAAAAAAAACAAAACAAAACCTCTAGAACCTGAAAACAAAGTCTTTTATTAAAAGGGATATGCGCGATATCAATACTTTACCCTTAAGGAAAAATAAGCAGGCTTAATCTAGTATATTTATGATGCATTTTTCCTCTCTCGTTGTTTGGATCAGATTTTGCACAAGTTGCATAGTTAAAGCTTTCTTTTTTACTGGCATAGGCAGCAGCACATAAACTCAAAATGGGAAAATTTTATCCAGATTACTCACTTGATAAGTGTGTTTCTGACTGGGACTTTATCTTCATAAAAAGTTTCTCCTTTTTGAAAGAAAAATGATAGAATAAATAGAACATTTTTTTCATGTGGAAAATGGAAACAAAATTATTTGAATTCCCTCCAAATATTTGTGCATGTCTCCCATTGTACTTTAGTATTATAACAGGTTCAAAAAAAAAAAAAAAAAAAGGAAATACAAAAAAAAGGAAATACAATATTTTTGATAAAAGATACACTTTCCATGAAGTTGTGTTTGTTACTATTTGAGAGGTCATATATGTGAGAACCTTTCTACTATAGCAACAAATAACACATGAGACTCCAGAGTCAAATAAAAAGACTGAAAACATCAGCACTTCAAGTAAAAAGACATGCATACTTATAAGTTTAATACTTTATATGTATATTGATGTAACGCTGACCTTTTATTAAAGAACATTTCTGCAAGGCAGCTGATTTTTGGTTTACAACATGCATATTTTACTGCATGGTATTATCTTTGACTTTTTCCTGAAGCACAGTTCACTGAATTTAGACCAATATACAAATTCTAGGGGAAAACACCACAAAAAATCTACTTTACACTTATAATGACGTAGGTACAATTTACTCTTCGTGCAAACTGCCTTGTTCTAATGTCACAGAGACAGTGTATACTTCTTATCCATGTTTCTAAAAGGGAGTATCAAAAGCCTCCACTTTAAATGTTACTTTCAAGAGATAATAACCCAGGTTTGATGTGGTGTTTTGTTTTTTTTTTTTTTTTTGTTTTGTTTGTTTTGTTTTGTTTTGTTTTGTTTTTTAAATGGAACTGACACAAAGATCTAAAAAGCACAAACAGTCATCAAATCAATGATTGATATGGAAGGGCACTACATCATTCTCTTCTTTGCAACTCAAATTGACAGGTTCTGATTGACAGCTCGCTGTCAGGGGGAGAAGTGTCTCACCTATTAATATCCTATAAAAGATCACAGGCAGCTATTTATCTCCTGCCAAAACTCTTTGAGGAGAATCATAACTGACTACCTTTATTGTGACCTTGAAAATGGAATGACAATATTGGCTAGTAGGCAGGAGAGTAATTTGACAATAACAGCTTAACTCCTGAACCTCTTCAGTAAACAGCTCCTTCAAAAATGTATTGCCACTATCTTTTACATAGTTTAAACACAGGGAACTTCAGTTTCAAAAGATCTGAGATTCACTTACTCAAATACAGTAAAAATTTTTATCCAACATGAATCGGACAGTCTTTTCAATTTACTGAGCAGACAGAAGGATTACACACATTTGACACAAGACACTCTTTAATGTGTGCTTAACCACTCTTGAAAACCTCTAAATGCAGCGCCTTGCTGGTGACTTCTCTCCTTGCATAGTACTGGGTTCTTATTTAGTGTGAGTAGTTTTCACATTACTCAAGGATTTAGTTCAGGCTTGGGCTGTAAAACACAGCTTTAAAGTGGGTGAGAGAGCAAGTTACAACTAATCTGACTTTGTGCTTCACATGTGGGTCTTCTAACTTTTTTCCTGCAATTTTTCTCTAAATACCTTCCGCATTGAAGACTCTTCGGGTACTTTTTGTTTGCTTTTCCATGCATTGATGTCAATCTAAGACCACTGCAGCAGAGCAACAGGTGGGGGTCTGAATTTGATGGCCTGCAGCTGTCAAATCAGACTAAGATTTCAAGTATGATCCTATACAGGAAATGTGAGAGGAACATGGCCTCAGTTTTATTTTTTCACAATAAATTCTAAATTAACCTTTAATATGATGGACAAGTACGATCTTTCTGAACAACATTTTTTTTTTTGCTAGATGTGAAATTATCCTCATAGTCTGTCCTAAAGTACATATTTTTAACCCATTAGACTACTATACCCTCTATACCATTGAAAGTGCTATGATTCACGGTGGATGACTATGAGAGCAAATATATTTGGCTTTGCCGGAGCTGGGCTACACTGTGCTGTGTTAAAATTGGGTTAAGATTTGTTTCTGTAATCTCCAAAATCTTATGCATTCCAGCTAATTCACCCATAAGACTGAAATAGCGTGCAAAGAACTATTTGAAATAGATACAGGGGTAAAATATATTACTTCTTATAAGTGCATATGAATTAATAAGACTTATTGAATGAGAACATGTCATTTTCACATAGTCATGGTGCACCAGAGACACAGATAAAGTGAAAGAAAACAAAAAATGTTGAAGTATATAATCTGAGGATATATTTTCAGCACAAATATGTAACCGCGTGTCGATATAAGCAGATGCAAACCTAATGTTTCCTCTCCTGTAACTCTCCTTTAATAAACATATTCTTCTTTTTCAATATCCCTCCCAGCGGATAAATCCATTCAGTGCTTATTCCCCGTGGCCCCCTCGTCTGCTCCCAAATTAGATCACCAATTAGACAGTGCTCTTTGTGACTGAACTGGCTGAATGCACTTCATTAATCCTTGTTCCTGCAGAAGGAAAAGGTAAACCTTGGCTTAGTTTTATCAAAGCAGGACTTTGTCCTACAAGCTGGATCTTCTTTTGTTCTGATCACTAACAGTGCTAAAATCCTTGTTAGCATGACTGAATCCATGAATGAATATTCCTGTCTTACTCTTTTGCAAGACACACTTTAAACCGCAAATCTCATCTTTTCAAAATTTTTCAAAATCAGAAAAGGGAACTCCAGGCCACTTGAGAGCTTACTCTTTATCAAAACCAGAAAAGGTACTGAAAATGGAGTGAGAAAGGGAAAAAACATAAAAATATGGAAAATATGACTCCTTCTAAAAGATACTAAACGTGGGATAAGTTTCTACTATATCTGCATTTGTGAAAGGATTCTTCCAGGCAAATAGCCTAGATACATCTCTGATTTCATGCCCATTTCATCCTTTAAATGCTTAAGGTAAACAATTCATATGTGCTTTTATGTTCTTTATATATAACCTTTTTCCTCCCCTTCAAAAAGTACATTCTCATAAGCATGGGGAAAAAAAAAAAATCTCACCTACTACAGATTGTATTCATTGCTAAATCCCTCTTGCCTGCAACATTTTGGAGCCCAGTTTACAGATCCACTGCTTTTTAGAAATTTTCCATTTACAATGCAGTCTAACACTCATCGCAGAACTAGTTAGGTCCTTAATCATTCTTAAATGACTAAAAGCTGACATTTTCAGATGACCCTCAAGTATATGAATAAATATGTTAGCTCTGCTGTTCAAAAGGAACAAGCAGAGGGCTGAGAAAAAGGATCAAGATCCAGCAGAGTTGTTATGGCTTATAAGTTACTACCTTTTTTAATATACGTGCACATGTACATCATATGATACAAAGATACACAAATTCTCCTCTATAATTTGTATTTTATTGTAAAATATAAGGACTCTTCTTCTAGGATCCATAAAAAGAGTTGATTTCAGAACTAACTCTAGTACAACATGCCAACTGCCTGATCTTAAGACCTAGTGATATATGGAAAAGCTCTAAACCACAAGCTGCTAGATTAGATGAAAATAAATTTGAATATGTGTTGTAACAATGATTTAAGGACTGAAATAGACTAGATAAAAAGAAAATAAAAAAATATTAACTATTGTAACAAAATCTTGAATATTACGGCTATGCAATTTATGACTGAAAAAATAAATCTGCACGAAAGTTGTTCAACACCATCTTCACCATAGTTTTTGAATATAAACATGTTTGCATGCAAATGCAAATACTGTTTTCCAGAAGTTAATTTCATTGGGATTTTTATTTTAATAATTATTAATTGTGATCAGCTATCCAAAATTGTCAGAGAGGTATTCTGTACTGTGGAGTAGTACTTTCGTCTTGTTATTTTCCAATACGTTAAAAACAGGTCTCTAGTACTTTCCAAATCTGGATTGTCTGTGCAGCTGGTCATTAAAGGGCATGCTGAAGATACATGAGTGACAACCACATTGAACTTAACATGAAATAATTAGAATCCATTTGATTTTCAAATATACTGTTATGTCTAGAGAGTGTTCTGACAGGTTTACAATATTACATACTTGCTCTTGGGAAAAAGTAATTAGAATTAGCATATACTGAGCTTACCTGCCCACTTACAATTAGGGTGAGCAACTGAATTAGTATTTGTTTTCACGCACTGGATCTGACACTTGTATATTGTGTATACTCTTCTCCAGTGCCATTTCTGAGCATTGACTATTGTATTTGGTGTCTTTCAATCTACCTAGGAACAAATGAAAAGTAATACACATATCCTAGACTAAGGAAGACCAAATACAATATCACCTCTCAAAAAAACAGACCAAAGTAAGTATAACAGCACACAGGTACATGCTATGAAAATACCATAAGAAGATTTGAAAAACACAAAATCTAATGATTATATACATGGCAAGGAGTTATAAAGATGACAATACGACTGAGAAACAGCTAGAAAAGAGAATAACATCAGGAAGTCCACTGTCTGAACTCTGAAGAACTTAAAAAGGTAATATAGGTAATAGGTATAACAAACTTATACAAATAAAAAATTTATGTTGTAATTGTTATATATATAACTATATATACATTCATATATATTATATATAAATATAGCATAAAAGGAAGTACCAGTGCTGTTGAAGATTGGAGCTTCATCGTGTATTTATTGTAAAGATAATTAAACAACTAAATAAAACATGCATGACAGCTGATGATTTTTAGTTTGATGATAAAATGTATTAAGAACCAGTAGAGGTGAATGACTGAATTCTCAAATTCAGGATTGTTTGTACTCTAGTATACTTGTGCACAGGGATTTCTGGTGTAAAGGACTGAGCTTGTTACTTATTGTATTATTTGAACAAAAGAAGCCTGTATGACAACCCAAGTGCTGAGTCAAACGTGTGACTAAAGGAAGGGTGAGGAAGACTGATTGCTGAAAGAAGTGGAACAACAAGAATGCTGTGGAGCAACCGTGGCTTCCAAAAACCTGGTGGCCCTTCACTTATAAATGCCAGATGTCTGACTGCTGCTGCTACCTGGTTGTCCCTTGACAGCTGTTACCGTACAAATGGCCAAAGTCAGTAGACTAGTCATAAAAGCAACGGTCTGCTGGCACACTGGAGTTCACAGGTATGAACTATATAATGTCAGAAACGGTGTGTCAAAGCAAATATTGATTTTGTTGCTCACGCTAATATATGAGATGGATCAGTTCAGTGAGTATTAATCTAATTACTCCTATCCCTAGGAGCAAGTTTTATGGTCATATGCTTTGCATGTGAATTCACTACAGGGCAACAGTTAAGATTACTCGAATGCCCTAACTGCTTCTCAATACATTCATGTGCTCGGATATTCTTTAATTTAACATTGACTCTGAACTGTCTGGGTTATAATTCTCACTATAACTGCAGCATTCCTGTAACAAAGTTTATTGTAAATTATGACTATGTGCTCTTAACCTTGACTTCAATTTAACATCAATTTTGTCTGGAAACTACATTGAGAACTGGGGCCAAGCACCCAACTGATGCAAAGCAACTTACCTCCAGCTGAGTCAACAAAGCTATGCTGACTTAGATGATACATTGTTTTGCCAGCTCTAAACACTGACTAAGCTATACAATAACATTGTGCACATTATGAATATTAATAAAGTTAAAAGAGTTACTAGTTCCCTAGCATTGATTTCCAATCTTGAACTCACCTGTTTTGGGGCTACCAATTTATTGTCATTGCATTGAAATCAATGAAACATTCAAAGATATTAAAAATATTATGAATCGCTAGAGGCACATTACATACTTGGAAATCGCAGAAGAATCTGCCAACATACAGTTAATGAACTCAAAAGCCTTTTAAAATCACCAAAAGCTTGGTCACTAAGCAAATAACTTCTGAACAATTTTCAAAGGGGGTTATATGTGCATGTTTGTAATAAACAAAGTACTTCAATGTTAAATTAATTAGAATCTAGATGACAAGGCATCTTTATATCTATCATCATTGCCAAGAGGAAATAAAGATGCTTTAGTTTGTTTATAAATACTCATGAGAATGTTGATTGTTGGGAAGACTTACTTAAAGAAATTTGTTGTAAAAACCATTTTATTTTGGTATGATGAGTTGACATGGCCACATCAAATATTTATAATGATAGAAAGGATATAAAAATTTCAGTATGAGATCATGATTTTAGATAAACATCTTTTCTTGCTAACAGTCTTGATGACTACTGCATGCAGTCATTAAGTCTAGAAAACTTAACTTCTGATTCTTTGGTATAAATTTTCATTCAGCAATGACACCATGTGAGTGTCTTCACAGTAACAACCTGATACACACTTTTCAGTAATAAAAGGACTTATTGTGTCTTAGAACATGTTTTTACTTATGACTAACTATTTTTAGAAATGGTGTGACCTGTTTCAAAAGTGACAAATACTTCAGCATATTTTTCAAAAAGTTACATGGATGAAATATTTTTTCTCCAACTATATTGACTTATATTTCAGAATATACAAATACTTTTGTGATTTGTTCCCGTTAAAAGCCCTGTGGTGGTAATTATTCCAAAATAAAGCTAACTTTGCAAAAAGAAGAATGACTTAGGATGATTTTGTACATACAATGTTTTGGTGACCCAATGTGATGTCTATTACAAAATCATTGCTTTCAAAAAAACATTTATTTCCTAACTTCTGTAAATCAAATCTTTTCAAAATGAAAGAGGTATAAAAGTAGAGGTATCTAAAATGACAATATCTTAAAAAAATTGGCCTTATGAAAGCCAAATAATGGATGCTTCACATCAATGACGAAGAACAGTTTACCACTCTAGAATAGTCATAGATTATGACTCTGCATTGTATGTTCACATAATTAAGTCACATCACAAAAGATTTTTCATATTTCAAGTTACATGAAATTTTCAAGAATGAAAGTCCTAAAAAAGTTAGATGTTTCTTGTAAATTTTTTTCTGAAGCATGTAAATATAGTTATAAAAAAGCAGTCACTTTTACAAAAAAAAATTTAACTTCAGTGATCTTTTAAAGAAAAAAAAATAATATATAATGACTCGTTCCTTGTGCCCACTAGTTAACATTTTTTTTTTTTTCTGCTTTTTCAGAAACATCATCATTGTGAAATGCCAGTATTAACTTATAACACAGTTAGAAACCTACCTTCCTATAAACTGCATGGCTTCCTTTGTCAGTCTCTGAGTAAGGTTCTCATACGATAGTGGTTGCTGGATAATCTGATGGTCCCTCATTAAGAAGCAGTTCAGGTGTCGAAAATGATAAAAGAAAAAAATCAAAACTGCAAGCGAAATAGCAGTTATTAACAAGAAATAACCCAATGCTTGGAAAGGAGCTTTGACGAGGCCAATGTACTGTACTATTGCCAAAGAGACCAGGGCGATTCCAGCAATTTGGATTGGGATGACAAGGGACTTCTGAACCCCTTTTAAAAATACGCTGCCTTGGCCAGGTTTGCAGTCTCTAAAATTGGTCACAGTAAGCCCATAAAAGTAATCAAATCCATGACTGAGGGGGTGATGACAGAAGTCATTACTGCTTTCACAGTTCATCCCAAGATGCCACTTTCCTACAAAGAGAAAAGGACAGGGAGTGTTTTTGTAGTTAAATCATCAGACTTATAATGTGTGCTATTTCAAACATGAAACTGTCACTATCTGACTGATATCACCCCACCACCAGCATATATTGTGGGATCCCTATTTTCTATCTAATCTTTCTTTATGCCTTCATCAAAGAGTTTGATGTCTGCCTCATCATTTTAGTTAGAACTAGTTTGGCACAGCTCCTGATGGAGACCATTAAATTCTGAGAGAGCTAGCAGGTCACTGAAGAGCAACAGAGCCCTAACAGATAGTTAACTTTGACAATGAAGCCTTTGTGCATGCGTAGTTAAGTAGTCATAAGAAAATACCATTTGGTAGCATCTACTGGTTTCTTAGGAAGAGCCAACATGAACTTATGACATATCCTTTCTGAAATTTTTCTGGCAAATTATTCACATTTGACAAGTTTAATTAAAAACAAAACAAAACAAAACAAAACAAACAAACAAACAAACCAAACTGGAAATAAGTCAAGAATAGTGAAATTACCAAGGCATTTATTATTTAAATGATTGCAAAATCTCTGAAATTGCCGATCTCCCTCACTATATACATATGTATATAATGAGGGAGATTTTTTTTTATATATATATTTCATATCTACAAATAAAAAAGAAACAACAGTAACAAGTGAATTACCGCCAAATACTACCTCTCACAGCATTTTGTCTCACTGGGAAATCATACCAACTCTGGAATAAAATTGGACACTGACCGATAAAAGAAAATAGCGAGTCTGATTTGCCTTATAGCAGCATAATCTATGTCCATGCTGATTGCAATAACTAACTAGATAATTCATTCTATGACTCAGGTACAACTCAGGTCTGTTGCGTCACTTAGTGCAACAGACCTAACTGTTTGGTAGCTGTTATTTAAATTCAAATGCATAATTAAAAAAAAATCAAATTCAGTTAAGCCTACTGACATAAATTATGGCAAGTGCTACGCTCTTAGGTCTCAGAAAAGAAGTGTGTTGAATAACTGACAAAAAATTTCACCCTTGACAAAACAGATGACAAAACAAATATATATTGCCAGGCCAAGTTTAATTTATTTTTTCTGAACCAAATACCTAAACACGACCACCATAATTCAGTGGTTGTGATCTTAAAAGAAATAAACAAAAAAAACCCCACAAACCCAGTAAGTCCCCAACTCCATAACCTAGCCCAAAAAAAGGTGAAATATTTTGTTCTAAAGACTTCAAGATATAAGTGTTAGTACATGAAAGAAATAAAACTTATATAGAATCTTCCTCTTTCCTGAACCATCCCAGCTTTGCAGGCAGTGCTGAGCATCTCCTGGGTCTAGAGAACAGCATATTCATCCTGCACTTCTGCCTTTGGCAATGACAAATGTGGCTACTGCAGTACCAAAGAGGGTGAAGATGGGGCTAGTTCTGATTTTTTGAAATAGCACCTAACAAATGGGCTTGATGTCATTATTTCTCTTTCACAAATGACAGAACTAAGGTATGGGATGGGAATGTCGTGTGCCTAAGTTCACCTGTCAGCAAAAGTGGAGAAAAATACCACAGAAATCTTGACCCTAACTGAATTCTTAGTTGAGAGTCCAGTTCTCCTCATACGTCTCTTGATGGCCTTATGTTAGAAATATTTTCTGTATATCACAGAAGCAGGTATAAAAGCATTTCCAGGTCTGCTTATTTGCCAGTGAAATGGAGGGCTCTACATCTCTCTCATCCCATCAGAAGTTTACCCCCTTACTATTAGATGGCCCCTCACGAGGCACTGTTCTGCTTTCTGCAAGCAGAATGGCCCTACTCACTACTTTTGATGTGGTCCTGTGAATATTATTGTGGCCGATTACAAAAACAGCACTGCAAACCACTATACTGAATTTTTAGATGATATAATGGTGCCATAAAGGGCTATCTAAGACTGCAACTCTGAATTTCCTTCACAGCAAGCATAAACATGGGTTTTGGAAAACAAATGCTTCAATGTTTTCTCTTAGGTTTATATGGCCGTCTTTATGGAATAATCATAAAGCCAGATGTGTAGCAAGGTGAGCAGCATGAAAAAACTCTCATCAAGTTAGATAACCGAAATAAAGGTAAAGGCTTATAATCACAAACGTAAATGATCTTAGAGCTTTAATTTTTATTTTTTTTTTTTATTTGTCAATCTCAAAGCACCTATAGTTCAGTAAAAAAATAGGAAAAAGAAAAAAAAAATGAAAAAAAAAAAATGAAAAAGATACTTTCAGGGTCATTTATTATGATATAAAGAAGTTTGTTTAAACTGGATCTCAATAAAACTACACATTGCAAGCCAGGACAGAAGAATCTTGCAAGAACAAATTAGGACAGGGGAAAATATAGGATCTATTTTTATCGAAAGGGTTTCAGCAAGCACAACAAATTGTTCAATGTCAAGATGAACTTGGGCCTCAAAAAAAGATTTGTTCAGAAGCAACTTAAGCCAAACAAATCAGAGAGCAGGTTAGCTGGGAAAAGCAACAGAAGCACTGGGTCAAATTATATTGGCAGCTGTGACTGAAAGACACAATTGTCATTCTCAAACAGCTGATGAGGTTGAGGGATTTGATAGATCCTGAACTACTCTGAAAAAGCAAGGGATGACTGGGACCACAATACATGTTTTGTTTCATTGCTTGTGACAATAACCACTGCCTTGAACTAGCCTTTCAACAGATTATTGTAATGTGCTTTACACTCTGAGGCCTTTCTGAATCTGAGAGCATTGCAAAATGCTCTCACCTCTTTGCCAAGTGAAACTTTGTACTATGGACATTTCACAGAACCATCATACACGTTTCAGCAAATTCTACCAAGCTTTTGAGTGAAATTTAGGCTGCTAATTTTAAATTATGAGCACTCCGATAGTTTGAGACCTAGGCTTTTTTCCCCTCTCCTTTGGCCACAATTAAGATTTCTGCAGAGCAAAAGCAATGCAATGAAGGGCAAGTGGAAGTGAGAGGCAAGTCTTATTCAAACAAGAAACTTCATCTGGAACTCAGCTTTACAGAACCCAGAATGCTGGAAAGGCTACAAAAATCCATGTTTTCCCTCAGACATTTGAAAAAGGAGCAATCTGAACACTGAGTTATATATACAGATATATTTCATTTGGTATGTTTTTGTGCTCTTCAGGTAAATGGTAAGATGCAAGATGCAGAGCAAGATGCAAACAGAAATATTTATGTGCTCAAAGAAATATATTTATACAAGGTACACATAGAAATAATAATATAAAGTATATACACATCTATTATTAATGTGGTCACATTTTAAGCAGTTCTATTAATAACTGTTCTATTAATCCTATCTCATAGACTCTGCCAACCTCGTGTTTCTCGCTACTGTGAGAGCGTGTCCAAATACTACAACACTTCATTCCGGAGGAAAGATACCAATCCCAATTTATCCATAAGTATTTTAAACTTTGGAGATTAGCTACACAGGTGTATTTTAAACTTCTCTGGATGCCAGACAGACAACACTCTGGATAACAGTAATGAGGAAAAGTTGACCTTTACTCAATTGTAATTGAGTATCCCGATAGTTAAAATAATACCTATCTACTTTCAGTGGAATTTTTTCATTATGAATAGCTATTTCCTAAAAACATCAGCATTTCTTGCTACTCTCCAGGATCCTTATCTGGTGAAATATTACATATTCAATGCAGCTGCCTTTTCTGAGAAAACTTGGTTTTGTTGCAGATCTTCAGACTGTGTCTCTTCCTGACAGATCTATTGTATGTCACCTTGTGTCACAAGGGAAAAACAATGAGGTAAAAAAGTCTATACATAAAATAGATTTATATCTAAAATATATTTAGGCATGTATCGAGCTAGAGGAAGTATATATTCACAGGAGGGAAAAAAATTAAAAAAAGAAAGGAAAATGCATTTAAGAAAGAAAAAAAATGTCCTTACAGAGTAAAGAGAAGAGAAACTTGGCAAAAAAAGGAAGTGACAGTACAGGCTTGAGAAACTGAAAGGCTTCAAATTACGCTTATGCCAATCCATCACAGGTGCAGGATTTGACAATTAATTGTTTGGGAACTGCTGAGTTAGACTGAACCAAGCAAAGACTCCCTGACCTAGACCAATATGATGTGATAAGAATACCAGCAGAGGCAGCAAATGGGCTGGCTGGGAATCAGAGTCTGTCTATCTAGTCTTCAAATCTACATAATTTTTCTTTTTGTCATTTACATATACTTTATCCTTAATTTTAATGCACTTCTTGATTTTTGGAAGCCTTCATTATACTCTAAGGATATGGTAATATAACATCTTATGGTTTCATAGCTATCATTCAGGCCACTTGGAAGAATTGTTCATTAAGCATCATGGAGATAACTTCTGGAGATCTAAGTGGCAAGCTGTCATGTTGCAGTGAAAGTAGTTAAAAAAAGAACATTAACTAGGTCAGCCCCAGAAAATGAGTATTTGTATTACAGTACTTATTACAAACAGAAAAATGATTTTTTTTTTGCAGTCTTTAATTGAATATGGAGCAATAGGAATTAACTCCACGATGAAAATGACAAATTATGAATGGGGTTTTTTTGCACTACAGTTCAAATACACCTGCACTAAATATAATTTTGTTAGATTTTCTTCTTTTCTGTTTTGAATCTGTCAGGACATTAAGGTATTTTTTACTTTCTAAGACTGGGCTATAGCCACGTAGGACTTTTTAGTTAGGATCATCAACACTGGTTACTTACATAGTACGGGGGTTGTTTAGAACAGTGGTGTGAATTGTTAGCCTTGATAAACAGCCTGATTTTTAAATGAAAATTACTCCCTAAATTGCAAGCTTTCGTTACATTTTAAAATCAAACTGGGTGCATCAAGCCTCTAAAAGAATGTAGTAACATTGCAGTATGATGTTCTCTAAACAACTATTTGCTGGAAATTCCAGTACAGAAATGTATGTTATGTAATACAAGTTGTATTTCACGAACATCTTCTAAAATGTTAGCAGTGTGGAATAAGCCAGTGGCCATATTAGGAACAAAAAGCCCCATGTTATTCAAATGCTATATCTTTATGATATTCATTCAAATTCTGTTTAATATTCATCCAATGGGATTCCTTTTACCCATCACTTGGTATTTATGATGCAGTTAGTTGTCTGTCTTTATAATGAGAGAGAAACACATTTTTGTATTAAACGTCTACTGCAGGATGAGAAAAATTTCCTAGAGACGTCCATTTCTGTCTGATGACTAAGAAGAGAATCCAGACGGATAGCCCAGGTACTACATTAACTACTTTATGGATAATTGAAAACTGGTGAAATGAATCCCACCACTGTGCTGACTTGTACCCTGAGATCAATCCCTCATTGTCTCTCTGTTGTAATCAAACTCCTATTTATACTGAAAACTTTTTAAGAGCTTGACTGATTTTCCATTTGTTCATCATGTTTCTTCAGTACGTTGCACAATGAGACTATAACTACACAAGTGAATTAGACATACTTACCTGATTAGTGTTTCACATATGCATGGGAATATGCTCAGCTTTGTGCCAGAAAAATAAACTCATTATGCTGTGGGGGGAAAAGCTTAATGCAGACCCTTAACAGCTTATATGGGAAGCTAATGTTCTTTTGATTGAAATGAGTGAAAAATAATGCTGTGTATGTATGCAATTTTACCTATTAGAGCTGTTGTATAACCTCTCTGCTTCAGGAGTTTGGAAAAAGTTATTTCTTCAGAAGGAAGTCCCCCAGAAGAGGCAGAAAATAAGAAGACACCAACTCGTGAGAAGGCAGCCATTCCTAAATACAATGAAAATGAATGAGATTTGGATAATATAGTGAAAAAAAATTCTGTTCATTCTTTCTGCACTCACGTTTTTGCTTTAGGTGGAATCACTTAAATGACATATTACCACCAGGCACTAAATGTTGCAAGTGGCAGATACAATCATCCATTTAGCTGAGCAAGGTCTTTTCTGTATAGACACTATAAATTGAGAAGTGGTGAAAAAATTTTCTGCTTATAACTGTGGGGCCAGCCATCAAATAAACTGTTGCAGCCTCTTCTGTAGTTGTTCTGAGGTATAGCATATTTGAAAGAATTTGAGCTTGAATAATTTATTTTTCTTGTATACAGGGAAGGAATGGAGTAAGCAAGATTACTCCCCAATTCTACTCTCAGAACTTCCACTTTCCTCATATGTGGTTTTCTACAAGCCTTTAAGGTTATTTGAGGGAAGGGAGTTGAAGCAGGGCAGTCTTACAGCTGGGCATGTAAATACCATGAGGCTAAAAAAAAACAAGAGAGAGTCTGATTCTGGAAACGGAGTAACTAGGGCACTCAGCTTTGATGGCAGAGGACCAGTGCTCCAATGGCAGGAAGACACATGACTCAAAGTACACGCAGTGCATTAAAGCAGCATCAGGTATCAGCTAACGAGACAACATCCAAATAAGGCACAGTAAATTCTATGCACTCAGAGTCTGAGGAATACAAACTTGAGCTTATCAACTACTCTAACGATGGGGAACTTGAGAATTCAGGTTCATGAAAATTAGATTACTAGGATTCCAGACGAGAGCTGGCTCCGACTATAGATAGACAGAACACAGAATATCTATGCAAATCTGTGCAGATGTATCTCCAGGAAGTCTGAATTATGCAACTGGATGATTGCAGTGCCAAAGTTACATGACTGATGAAGACAACCAGAATCTTCCCTCAGGTATCCCATGGTTAGATGAGAAAAAGATTCGTTAGACTGGTTTATTAAAGACAGCTCAACCTACCCTTCAAATGTTGACTTCAGTGTTTCACACCAGCTTTATTGATGAACAGTTTAGGTAGTTCTAGTCGTATATATATATATATCTTATTTATTATATATTTATTTATATTTATTTTTATGTACTTCGATGTCTTGTAACTGAAATCAGTGTAATTTCCTTGAGTTACTAGAATGAAAGTACAGAACCTTTTTTTTTTTCATCATTACTTTTCTCTGAGTTTGTGTCTCATCAAACACTGCATTTTGGAATATATTTTTTCAGCTCTAATAGCAGGAGTTTTAAATTTCTAAGATTTTTTTTCCACATCGTGATTCTAGCATCTTCCAAATAATTCTTTACTAGTTCTCCACTAATGTTTGAGAGTAGTTCATATTTAGAAATTTCATAATTTAATTAAGACAAAGTTCAATTTTTGCACCTATAGGGAAATGATCAGGTATGACTGAGAGCAGACCAGTTAAGAAAAAAATCAATTCAAATCCTAACTTTTCAGAAATAAGAATAAGGTTCATAATGGCAAGTGACCTGTGGCTTTACCTACAGTAAATATTAATTGCAATATAACTGTAGCAGGTATATAAAATTTTCCTTTGCAGCTGAATGTGATGGAAAATTTAGCAAGCTATATTAGCTGGCACTTTTGCAGAAGCTTGTTACTTGATTTGAATGAGCACAAACGTATCAAGTAGGCTCCAGAGTCTTGCTTTGCTTTCATTCCCAGAAGCAAGGACAGGATGTTTTATCACTAATGAACAAGTGATCTGATTAATGTATAATGATCCTTGCTAAAAATGATGTTAAGGGAACGTTAAAGTTGCATGGCTAAGCACTGAGGGGCTCAGTCCCAGCACACTAAAATAAACAGACTGGATCTTTACCGACTCAAATGGGCTTTGTATCAGGTACTTTAAAAGTAAGAGAAGTTGTTAAATCCATGTATTCATAGTATACTTGACACTGTGTATGGGCAGATATGGAACAAAAATACTTAGAAAAGGGAGATTTTTTACTTTCTTCTTCGCAGCTTTAAGGGCTGCTGGAATACCTTAATGAACTGTCCTTCCCCCCCTCCCCTAAAAAAATAACAATTTGTCTAAACCAAAAGGCTTCATAGAAACAGAAATGTCTGAGCAGAAGAATTTACACTGCATTCTTCCTTTGTGTCTTTCTAGGTGCATCTCTGTGATGCTCAACACTCAGGCTGCCCACCAACAAACACCCTGGGAGCAGCCTGAATGCAACTGGGGAGGCAGGCAAAGAGCCCACTGTGTCATTTGGACAGTGAAGGAAGGCGATGGAATTTGGATGCACCTTCCATTAAATAACCACAATCAGATTTTTTAATTTGGTATTTTAAAAAAAAAAACAAACAACCTTTTCTCAATTAAAAAAAAAAGCTTTATTATTATGTTAACACTTCTGAAATGTGAGAAATTCCCATATATAGGGAAGATTTCAAACGTTGACCAACTCTGCTGAGCTTGATTAGTTACTGAAATGAGTACCAAACCTGGTAATGATACAAATATCAAGAAAGGCCAGAGAAAAAAAATGCTTACAGTTTATTGCAAATAAAAGATGATATTTATATATAAAGTAATGAGATTTTACCTGATCTGATAGGATACCGCCCTGTCAGGAAAGCTGCCCTGCTTGGAGTACAAAGTGGAGATGCTGCTATATGCTGAGTAAGTGTCACTCCTTCCTCTGCAAGCCTATCAATATTAGGGGTTCTAGAAAAATATATGTGAGGGAAAAAAAATACAAAATTATGATTATTGGAAATGGATATGGTGAGATCAAGGCATCTGAGGCAAAAACTATCAGGAAAATCAAATTGAGACTTAAAGTATGCAAATTATCAAAACCATGGTGGTGGTGCAATTCCAAATACTATTGTATCAAATATTTTTACACTAGGTGTCAACACTGAACTGAGACACTGCGGCACTGTGCCGAAAATCTTTTTCTCCACTTTCGTCTACTCTTCATGGCCAGGACTAAAGTGTGACACCTGGACATGTTACATTGCAACCCTTTTAAACATGTTCCTTGACCCAGAACTGTAACTGCTACTTACACAGCCTTTCTGGTCAGCCATGGGGAGAGGAGAGACTGGAGAAAGGTTGTACTTCCTTACCCCCTACTTGGTGTCACTCCTCTCTTTCCCCAGTAAAAGTTTTTTTGGCTAGGGGTAATGTTGTGTAGTGATTATCAGTTATTAGGAGAAATTCAAACAGTCATGATTGTGTCAGGGTCTATATTAACAATGTTTACATGTCTGACATGACTATGTCTGCAATATTAGATCCAGAGGCATATTCAAATTTACATATCCGCATGGGAAACTTGTCTGTGATCTGGATCATCATGCACATGAAAATTTGTTCCTGCATGAAGAAATTCTGTGCCTTTGGTACTGCAGAAAGGGAACTAGGAATGCAGACTGTCCAGGAGCTGCAGCATGCTCTAATACATCCCTGACCTGGGAGATTAATGACCACAACCTCAAGGCACAGTAGCACTCCAATCATCTAAGTTTGAATAGTAAGAAACATTAATTTTCCAACAGACTACTTTGCTATCTCTAATATCACCTACTGATAACAAGCAGTATGATGAAATTTCCTCATACTCCAAAGATCTAATTCTGAATTGTCACATCAGAGAACATAGTTCCTGAAACAGTTCTGGTACTTGGGAGGGCAGTGATCCAAGCATAGGATTTTTCCTGTTTAAAACTAGAAGCTGTAACTGGAGTGATTTTTGTTGAGTTTGAGTTATGAGGAGTTTTCACTTCTAACTAACTTCATTAGGAACAAGAGTATTTAACGTTTGATAGGACAGTGCTATTAATCTGAATTTTAACTTGATCAAAGACTTTGCACCATGGAAACACAATGACTAGGTACAACTGGTGCTGTTTATGCAACTATCATACCTAAGCTGGTAGTAAGGATCATACTGAGGAACACTGCTGAATTACTCAGTTATATTAACATTTGTTTTAATGTATTTATTGATGACAGCATAAAGAAGAACAAAGGAAAAAAATCAGTACTTTATTTCCAATTGGTTAGTGACAAGCTTGTCTCAAATCACAAGTGCTTCAAAATCCACTTAATTCATAGTATTTG
This sequence comes from Rynchops niger, assembly GCA_013400035.1. Taxonomy (NCBI): domain Eukaryota; kingdom Metazoa; phylum Chordata; class Aves; order Charadriiformes; family Laridae; genus Rynchops; species Rynchops niger. Next base: position 76,976 of record VXBH01009943.1, read on the forward strand.
CATCATGCATATTTTAAAAGAAAATTGTTGATTATACTTTGCTTCTCTAGACCTACACTTATGTGGTTGGTTGCTCAATTCTCTGTTTATGATGCAACCTTTCACCAGGATAAATACATCAGATAAGTCTTTTTTTCTAATTAAGAAAAGAAAACAAAGATCGAATACTCTATTCTCTGGAAAGGTTATGAACTTTGGTTACTTATAAAGAACCTAATCAAATGACTCAATGTTTTTTGTGTTTTAACTTTAGAAATCTAAAAACCTAAAATAAATAAATAAATAAATAAATAAATAAATAAAGCTATGAATCCCCCAAATATATTATCGTACCTTAAGGTTCTGTTGCCATAACATCCCAGGTCTCCAATACCAAGATCATCAGCCATCAGTAAAACAACATTGGGCTTTGAAACATGGTGGGTATTGACACTGTTTATGGCACACATGCATATCATTAAAAATAAAAGGAGTCTCATCTTCTTCCTGGAGTGGAAGAACAGGTGAAAAACATAATTTCACTATTAATTTCATTTAGACCTATTATTGCCCTTGATTATATAGTAGAAGAGAAAATCAGATTGTATATTTTTATTTGGCTTTTTTCTTACAGTTTTTTTTTTTTTACATTATTTTCTCTGTCATATTTTTTTAAAAACAAAAATGCATCTTTTAGTATATAGCTTTCCTTCCACACCTTTACACAGATGAAACTTTTAAATAATGATGAACAAAGAACTAGTGAAAATGTCAGTGACAATCTTTTCGCATACATGGATGCACTACACAGCAGTAAATCATGAGAGCAAATAAGGCTTGCTTGTTTGTTTGTTTTTTTTTTTTTTTTTTTTTTTCTTTAGGTATATATATGATTTGAGGAACACAGAAACTGAAATCATTTAGGACCAAAATTTCCAAGGTTCACTGCAGAAAAAAAGTCAATCAATTCTACTACTGAGTTAAATGACTGAATTTCTCTTCAGAAAGGGGGAAAAAAATCTGCTTGAGTTTCTTGACAGTTATAAGTATTATGGCAAAGGGGGTGAAGAGATGCACTACCAAATTATTGAAAAGAATGTTTAAGAAAAACCTTTTCAAAAATGTTTTAAATGTCAGGACCTATAGCAAAATTATGTAAAAATATTTGATATCGTATCACAATGTTCTATAAACAATGCTCATCCTATATCCAACTTAAAATGGGAAGAAGATTGTATTGTACACAATAATACATACCATCACATGGTTTTATGATAAAAGCACAGTCTATTTGCAGATGTGTATGCTATAAATGCTATTCTACTTAAACAAGAACTTGCTATATCTTTTTTTAAACTGCATTGACTATGCTCTGGCTGAAATTGAGCGCCTCTAAGCTGTGATGGACTGTGCCAGGTACACACATCGAAAAAGAACAGAGACTGCCTCTTTTAACCCAAGTAATATTCCTTTTTTTTCTGGAGGCAGGCAGCACCCTGCAGACGAGGCATGAGTCACACCTGCATTCTGGATTATGCTGGGACAAGAAGGAAAGCAGAGAAAACCAAAAGTGATGTAGAAATATGAAAGTGAAAGAGTAGGAAAAGGGACTATAATCAAGGATTTCCAGAGAGAATGGGGACAGCAGGGCAAGAAAGAAAAAAACCTGTAAATCAGTGAGTTATGGTAGATAAAAGTAAATTGAGAGAAGATAAAGAAACCAGAACTGGAAGAGCTGGTACAAAGAGACTAGACATCAAGGGAGACAGATTCATAAATTAGTGAGGTGTGGTGGATAAAAGTGTAGACAAGAGGAAGTAGTCAGAACTGGAAGAACTTGCACTGACTTGAATAAAGAGCAAGAAGGGAAGCCTGAGACCCAGCTGGAATGAGAATTGCAGGTTGAAATGAGAAACAGTAGAGGGTTTAAGAAACACTAAACACAGTTCTGCTTGGTGGGATGCATCTAACCAACCCTTCAGCAAATTACCATACTAATGAAGCTGTGTAGCACCTGCCACAGTGCAGACTTTTAATCTGCGCAGTACATCTACCTTTCTTCCCTGAAAGGATAAACACGCTCGAATTGCTTCCCACACGTTGCAAGAGAACAGCTAACACACTGACTCCAACGGATAGGAAAAACGTGCTACTGTATCTTATGTTCCTGCACCACTCTTCAGTCTGCAAGCGTCTCAAGGCCCATGGTAATAGGGATGTTGAAAAGGGTGACATATATGTTGGTGACATTATATATAGAGTTGCATGGATGCTCACAGGACCTGCACATTTTTCTAACAGAATTACTTTATTTTTTGCTGTAGGCTTCATGTTGGCTGAATAAAACCTAGAAATCTATACACTTGCCACTAACAAACCCATCACTTTAAAGGCACAATGTTAGCTGTTTTGCAAATTTTACAAACAGTAATTCCAAGGTTTAATTCAACTGTCCCAACCAAAACATTCTGTGTTTTAATTAGAAGGTATGGAGCTATGGAGAGTAGTCTTTCCGAGTATGTGTGAGATCTTTAGCCACTCACGAAGACAGCAAACTGATTTTCCTTTTACTGAGTAAAGTTACTGTTGGAAACCAGAGTAGTAGCTGCATTTTATTTTCCCGAATGAATGAAATCTAAAAAAACGAGTGGAGTGAAATATCTTAGAAATTAACTGACTACAATTTGTCTGAATTCTAAAGTAATTTCAAGTCTGTGTAGAGATCAGCAGGAAAGTAACCTATTCAACAAAATACCTAAGAAAACTAATCACCTTGGTCAAAACTTAAAATCTCCTGCTGTTTATGTTATATAGTGACTTCATATAATATATTTAAATAAATTTCCACAGCAAAGTTAAAAATAGTTATGCCCAATATCAACTGGATCATTGTCATTTGCAAAGTGTCTGAAAATCTCTTATTGTCTGCATCTACTCCTGGAGAAGTTAGCCTCATTTAGTACCTCCATTGCTCGTTTTTCAAATCAACAACAAAAAATGTTATTGAAGGATGTCTCTGACACAATATTGCTGGATACTCCTCTGGTCTGAAGGAGTATCTGTAGACACTCTCACGCATTGGGCAATTTGCCTCCACCTGATATCACGTCCCTGAAATCAACACGGAAATCAACACAGAAACAGGAAAAAAAAAAAAAATCTCAACAACTCTGATTTGTCTGGTGTACTCTCTCTCTGTAGCAGACTCTCACGCATCTTGAAGGGATGTGCTTGGAAAGTAAGAAAAATTGGATGGATGAAATTGAGTGGAAGAGACAACAGCAAAGAAATCTGGAGGAGTAAAAAGGGAAGAACGTGAGAAGAATGAAGCTCTGAGAATGCTGAGGCTCATGTGTGTCACTCCAGGGTTTTTAATGGTGAAAAGACAGACATGTGCAGACCTAACATGAAAATGATTGCACCAAATCAGATGAAGCTCTCACTTAACCTAGTATTTCATCTCCAACAGCAGCCAATCCAAATGTTTAAGGAAAGAACTTAAGAAACTTGGCAAGTGTATTCTTCTACTAGTATCCCCTTCTAGCTTTCGGCAGTCAGTATTTAGGGTATTTTAGACAGGAGAGCACTGTATTCAGTAGGTCTCCAGGGACCTTTTTAGCTTCCTGAATTTTTTTTAGTTCATTTTGAACTAATTAACTTTTTTTTTTGTTTGTTTGCATTGAGTCAATTTGCCTTTTTCTTACTTCCATAACATCCTTTAGATGTTCCTGCAATACGCTTCAGCTTTGAAGACTTATGTTCTAGATTGAGGTGGCAACATTTTTGCTTAATTGACTGGAGGACGCATAACTCCAATTTTTAATCCCTGCTTCACTTTCCTGTGATATAATAGGCCTAATAGTACCTCCTTTCTTCACAAGGTTGCTGCTAAGTTGAGTAGATTTAAGAAAAAGCTTAATTTGCTACAATGAGACATATAGGAATTTGAATTTCATACATGCTATTTCAAACTACTATACTTTAATAATTGCATATGAACATATATATACATACATAGATATGTCAATATACACATCTGCACATGCATATGAGTGAATATACACACACATCCTACTTTTTCTACATACCATAAAATTATATTATTGGGATTCTAATACATATTTTTTTTTTTATTTGCATTAAAACAAATTAAGTGTTAATGATTCGATGATTCTATGATAAAAGTTTAAAACCAAATGGATGAAAACAAATAATTCTTATAATCCACTATTTGTTTATATTTCATATGGATTTATCAAACACTTCTTCTAAGTTTCAGTTTTCTACATTAAAAAATGTTGGCAGATCATATAGAAGCCAATGAGTTGGTCTCCTCCCCCCAGGGATAAATGGCTCAAGATGTAGCTAGTTGTTGCATCCTTATCCTGATTACTACAGACAGATGCATCTCTTACAAGAACGACGATATGAAAAGTTCAAACCCTCAACTCAATCATCCCAGCACTTTTATTCAGTTTGATTAAGCACTTTATCTCTAAACTACTCTTTTAATATAACAGAACCCTTTGAGAAAATGCTTAATATACTTTATCCTTGAAGGTACAGTATTTTCTGATGAAATAAGCAACATTTAAAGATATTCACCTCATTAAAAAATGCTGTGCTATCCTTAAGCAGTATGCAAAAAAAAAAAAATAAAAAAAAAATCTTTCCTTGCTTAACTGAATGGCAGAACTCCAAAAATTTCCCTAAGAGTCATACAAATCATACTGTAAATAAACAAACTAGAAGAAAACCCTGCCCTCCATAAGATTCTGTAAAGAGAAAATTCCTCAGCTTCAAGAGAAACAAAAAAGTAAGTAAGTTTTTAAATTTTATTTAATGTTAAAGCAATATACTAAAATTACTACTAATAATTTTCTGATATCAGCTTAAGGATTTTTCCAATCTCTCAATTAATTCTTCTCTTACAAGTCGGTCATATCTGTTGCATCTTTTATGTCATATGACTATGTAAAGAGAAATAAAACCATATCCTTTTGGCCTGCTCCTACTGCTAGTTCATTTAGACAAACATTACTTTGCATTTGCAACAAGCTAATACCATGCAAAATGTCAGTTACAGCATCCTAATTGATCACTGGTAACTCAGTCTCAGTAATACGATTGCTTCTAATATTTGGTTTTTGTTAACAGTGTAAACTCACAATTTCTTAATGCTGATTTTTCAATATTGTGCTATTTCTCCTCCTCCCTGGTAAAATACCTTCTCAGAGTTTTCTTCAGCCCTCAGACCCAGATGTGCTCCTCCTGCTTCCTCAGGTCCAGGCACATTTGATGTGCTTATTAGTTGTTGGTTTTTTTTTTTTTTTTTTCTGGAAAAGCCTAAGTGACACAGGAATTTTCCATCCTACCTATTGGTTAGGCACTTCAGATTCAGTGCCAGAGTAGGACGACTATTTGTTTTCCAGGTTGGAACTGATTTGCATTCAGCCCTCTCATGGTGTGGGCAAAAAGGGCTGGGTCTGTCTGTATCTGTAAAGTGATATCTGTGCCTGTGAAAAAGCTGGAATGCTTTTCTGAAAAGTGCCAATAGATTTTGATATGCACCTTCAGGTAACTATGGACACAAATGAAAATCTGTATTTAATTTATTAAAAGTTGTTTCATTCTAAGACAGAAATATCACTTAACATGAGCTGGGAAAAACACCAGAACAAATGATCATGTTTCTTGTTCAAATATGATTAATAACCGGCTCTGAATCAAATTGAGATGAAGCCACACAGCCTCCATCAGATATAACTTCAATTTAAGTGTCTTTTTAAAGTGGAATCTCAAGAACTTACTAGTTTCATCTCAAATAAATTACAGAACTTAACGGCAGTATGAATAAATACTAAACATAATTTCTGGTAGTAAATTATAACCTGAATGGAAGATAAGATTATCTTTGGTGATATAATGCCATTATTTTATTTGTAAGAAAACCCCCTTATAATTACATACACATATTACAGCATATACTCTTTTCCATGATTGCTGTTTCACAATATTCCTTCTGTCAGCTAAATGCTCATTAAAACTAATTTTAAATATGGGCTCTGGTCATCAACATAATAAAGAAGAATCACAAGATAACACAGGATGTCATCCTATTTGCCCATTATGCACCATACTGAAAGAGAAAAACCTTTGCATTTAAAAAAAAAAAAAAAAACTGATGAGAGGAAACGGCTTCAAGTTGCACCAGAGGAGGTTTTGACTGGATATTAGGAAAAATTTCTTCACTGAAAGCGTTGTCAAGCACTGGAACAGGCTGCCCAGGAAGTGGTTGAGTCACCATCCCTGAAGGTATTTAAAAGACATGTAGAAGTGGCATTTAGGGACATGGTTTAGTGGTGGACTTGTCAGTGTTAGATTTGCAATTGGACATGATGATCTTAAAGGTCTTTTGCAACCTAAATGATTCTATGAAAAAAAGCTAATAATGAGTAACCATTAGTAACTGTGTCATGTCACTTCCTTGGAATCAGAGGCAAGTGTTATAAACAATTAAAAGAAATCTTTCCGACTCAGTAATTACACGTGCAATGAGCACGTATGAAGGATGCTACTCTGCTCACCACTTCACAAGGATTTTAGGTCTGTATCTCTCTGCATACCTTTTGTGTTTAGTGTCAATATATAATAAATTACCATTGAATGTTGATGGAAAAAAAAAGATGAGAAAGCTTCACTTCTCAAATCCGTATCACCTTCAGTAAATACTACATGATGCTTACTGACATGTTGTAAAGCTGTTGACATACGCTATTATTAGGTATCTGTTTTAATGTGTATGCCTATTTGAATAAGAACTTTGTAATACTATATTAACCAATATAACATGACATTTGCTTACATACTTCAAGGGCTTAGCTAAACCCATCCATGATATCTAGCTTAATTAATAGTTTTGAAAGCTGTCAAGACAGAATATTTTTTAAAATACCAGAGCTAGATAATGTGTGAAATGACTATTTTTGATACTACCTTTTTCAAGAGTGTTAAATGGACCTGAAAAATAACTTCCGAGACTAAAACTTGGTACTTCTATTTTTATGACATGCAAGCAGATAAAGACTGTATACCTCTACAGGATTGCGAGTCTTACACATGGAATTAACAAGAGTTTTATTATGTCTATTTGAATTGGACCAACATATAAACCATAGCTTCATCTCGTTGACTGGTTGCAGACTCTTCATGTAACTATAGCCAAGCTGGTCTCTTCCCAGTTTCCATTCATATACAATGTAATAATTCACAAAATGTTTAAAAAGGAAAAAAAAAAAAAAAAAAAAAGTCTAATTACATGTAACATTGGACTAAGACACTAAACTTCACTGCCTTCACAAGGATAGTCCACAGATGTGAAGGCTGGTATCTAAGTTCCGCTGTAAGTCTTTGGAGGGACAGTACGACAAATGGCCAACCACTTAACACTAGATTTCAATTTCATTCAATTTGAAAGCAGTTTCCAAGACTTTTTCATTGAAATGACAGTTTTAAAATGCCTATCAGCTATCAGAGGACAACAGGAAACCTAACAGGAGAAAAAACAACCAAAAACACCTCAAAACCCCCCAAAAACCACCTCTCTCCACTGGCATCCTCTGGACTCTGTGAAGATCAAAGCTTTGGATTTTATAACACAATATTACTGCATTTTCCTCTATCAACAACCACTTTTCTAGTCAAAGCGGTTTACCAGAGAAACTTCAGTGAAATGGCCAATTAATTTTCCTTTGCTACATAAAGCTAGCAAGTAGCACATCAATAAAAAGATCCAGTATGTTACACTATTTCCAAAAGGTTGTTTCATTTAAAGAAAAGAGAAGTTGCATTTGCATTAATTTGTTCTCGAAGTGTGGGATTATTATGTTTAAAAGAACTCTATTGTTATTTATATTTGCATTATGATAACACTCAAGGGCTCTCAATACAGCTGATTGTATCAGACACAAAACTTGAAAAAAGGCTGCATTCAGCCACTATTCATTTTACTCACGTAGAAGTTAAATGCCTAGATGGCCCTTATGCAATGGGGCATATGCACTCATGGTGCAAACCAATCCATCTGAATTTATTCATCTTAAAGGTACACATTTATTATCTGAGCTAATTATCTAGGCTTTCTCTCTAATTAATAGTAAGAGAGAGGCACCTTAAGAGGATGATTCATCTCTCCTTAAGATTAGTATAATGAAATGTTAGAAGCGATGCTCATGATCTTCTTCCACAGGCTGGAAATGGAGCCTAAACACCTAGTTTAGACTAGATGTATACAAAAGGAATAAACTTACATGAAACAAATCCCACCTTCACGGTGGGTTGCCTGTGTTATGCACTCAGCATAAAATATGAAAAAACAACTTTGTGTAATAAACAACCACTACATTTTTCAGTTAGTATAATGTGCTCTACCAACCTCACTGCTGTAACAGTTTCTTAGTCTGTGAGTAATTCCACTGAAATCTGAGAACCAGGGACAACTCTTCATGAGTTTTAGTTGCAAAATTTTGCTCCAAGGGATGCATATGAGTGTTTTTCCTTTCCAGATTGCATAACAATCTGATGAATATTCCATCTTAAATATTTTATTCTTTCATTACTCTCAAACAAAAGATATTTGATATAAGAGTGATTACATACAACAGCAAGGATTATTTTATAGAAATATCGGTAATTCTCTGATTGAAGTCAGCCATAGTCAACACTGTATTTAAGGTTACAATCATATCTGATCAGACAAATAAACTTCATTTCTGACAGAGTTCTGACAGAATAGAAATTACATTCCCCACTGTTACTTGAGCCAGATGATATTTCAAGGAAGGTGTTGTCAGAGGTGACCGACCAACAGACTATGAGCTCAGCCTGACAGTGTGCTGCCCTCTTGCCTACGGGCCACACGCACAGAAGGCAACCAAAACAGCCTGTGACTGGCCAGTCATTACTAGATCCTGTCACCTTCTTTCACAAGGTCCTTTTCACCTACTCACATGCTCAAGTATCACACGTGTTCTCCTGAGCTCCATCACAGCACAAGGGACAAATTCATTCCCATCACAGGACAGTGATGCGCACGCTTGAACTGTCACAATAGGGGTAGGAGAAGAGCAAGTAATGGTGTACTTATAATACGATATAGATACACTCAGACAATTTCATGGACAAAGAGGTACCACAAGCAGTCCTCTTACTTGTCCACAAGGAGCTGCTCAATCTGACCCATTGCAGAGACTGAGCACGGCTGTATTAGAAGGTACATAAACTAATTGAGAGGAAATGGTTGTGTCTGGACTATTACTTATATCCGACCTCTGCATTCTTTCCCAGAACATGCATTAGAAAAAAGCATTACAGTATAATAAAAAAACATGCCTCCCATGTTTATCAAAACAAAGTATCACTTGTATCTGCATTCAGACTATCTCAATTTACCAAGCTACTGAATGCAGGTGTCAATGTGTTGGTAGCTGCAGAGGGAGCTTCTATGGGAAGAGAGCAGGGGCCGCCCTGGGCTGAACACAGTCATTCCAACCAGCTCTGCAATGTACCCATGGCAGTACACAGATGAGCCCATCAGCCAAGCTGGTGGCACCTTGGGGAAATGTATTTAAGAACGGGCAAAAAAACCCTGGGGGGAAGGAACACAGACAGAAGGCTGGTAAGGGGCAGAGACAGAGAAGGAAGGAACAAGGCCAGAGCAGTAGGAGCTGCTCCACACTGGAGCAAGTATGTGCCCAAAGGGACTGCAGCCCGTGGAGGGCCCACACCAGAGGACAGGAAAAAAGTGAGCAACAAGTGGCAGAGGAAAATGGCTGAACACTGACTTTGTCCTCCTGTGCCACCCATTGCTTCACTGAAGGGATCGAGTGCAACCTGCAGCAGTAACGCGGCAGGAGGAGATGTCTGGAGGGAAGGTGTGAAGTGGAGACTAGGAAGGTGGAAGAGAGGAATCTGAAGCTAAGCCAGGCAAAGTGATAGGAAAGGTGTTTTCCTGCATGTTTAAATGTTTGCCATTTTTTTGTTGTTTCCCAACACTCCAATCAGTAATTAAATATTTACGCTACCTGGCAGTAACTTAAGTTAAATTTCCCAAGTTGTTTTGACCACAACAGTACCTGGTAAGTGATTTCCCTGTCTTTGTTTCAACCCGTGAGTCTCTCACTCCTGTTCCTCCTATTTCCTCCCCCATCTCACTGGGGAGGGGAGGAATGAAGTGAGTGAGCAGCTGTGTGGGTGCTTGTCTGTTAGCCAGGGTCAACCCACCACATTCAAAATGAAAAGGGATAAACGGATCCAGTGGCAAATTACTTTCATTGATTACCATTAGCCAAAAGTTTCTTTGCTGTGATCCAATCCATCTAGATTCTAAAAGTGAACCTTTTACCAAGGAGAGAAATGGCAAAGCATTTTAAGTAAAAATCAATTAAATTTGAGATCAACTGACTTACGATGTTGCTGGTATAAGGAGGCTCACAAGACATAAACGAATAGCTGCTTCTTCCTCTTAACTTGTACAAGTACCAGACACTTAAAATAAACAAGTGTAGCTGCTTATTGAAGACCAAGTTCCTTCTCTACCGTTTCTGAAAGAAAGGGAAAACCAGTTTATATTACTTCTGTCATACAACTAATATTCAGGGAATGGTATGTCCTCATTCTGTAAACAGTCATGAACATATGACAAACTGTTTGGATTTTTTTGGATAAAAATCTTTCTAATGGGGAATAAAAGGAATTTTAAGGGGAAAAAAAAAGTTTTTTTAAAATGTAGCAATTTAAAAATGAAATTGTTCTCCATTACTTTTACATCTAGAAAAGTACCTTGTTTAGCATTCACAAGGTGAAACCAAACCACTTCTGCTGTTCTTTTGGGCCAGGAGATATTTTTACTATGTTACTTTGAACAGGGTTAAAAGATTAACCCCAAAATCACCTGTTTTCATGACCTAATACAAAATTAGAACAAAGAGAATAGAATTATGGATTAATAATTTTTATTTTCCCCCAATGGTTAATGGTGAAAAAAAAGCTTCAGGCAGGGGGGGGCGGAAGTAAGATGGTAAGTCATTTTCTAACCAGCTCTAATGCAGAGATACTCCACTAGCATTAGTCACTGTAAACACTAAAAGTATAAAATAGCTTAAAAATCAAATATAATTACTGGAAAACAGATTTGATAACAAAAGACAAGGATCATGAAAATAGGAGGTCTTACAAACCAGGAAAACATTTATCCTGGAAAGAACCCTTGTACAATTAGGAAAAGAAGGATTCAGAGCTGCATACTGGTTATGTAGCTGCCTAACTGCAAACTACATAGATCATAATCTTCTAAAAAATGTGTACGCCAAAGGGCAAAGACATTTACAAAATAAAGCTTATATATTAGCCAACTTTTTATGCCAGTTCCAAAGATTTGATAATTTACTAATTTCAGTAAGTATACAAAGGAATAACTGACCTACTCCACAATCAAGGAAAAAAAGATAAAAATTGTGAATATACTTAGCTTGGCAAAATATTTGAGGGACAGAATTTAAATATCATAGGATTAGGCCACAGTTAGAATGAAGGTCTTAAAATGAAGGATATCTGAAACAGCAAATAATCTAAGACTAAAAATATCTGCCTACAATACAAGAAGAGGAACTGGGTCCTTACAGCCTGACAAAAAAAAAAAAAAAAATCTTGAACAAACAGGGTAGAAGGGCATATATCATATTACAGCAATACAGGAAAAACAACAATTTAAGCCACAAGTTGTCAAGGTTCCTTCTGCCCTGTGTGAGTAGAAAAATCTTGCTCCTCTCCTCCTTCCCTCTCCCTCCCCTTCTCTTTCTTTTCTCTAGTTCTTTCTTTCTCTCTTTCATAGGGACTCTAGGAAACTTCTAAATTCTTGCTATTTAAATAGAACAGCATCACTTTGCACATAGGAGCTAGGAGGCAAAATCCCAACCAGACAAAATGAAAATTATCATTAGCTCAAGACTATAGCAATTAATTTCATTTTCACCTTATTTTGTGTGACATTTTAAGAGTATAAATAAATACAAAAAGTATTCCAAAAAGGCATTTTTCCAATCTCTTGTGGTACACATTTTCTTGTGCTGTACCGGTATTAACTTCCTTTTAACATTTGAACAGTTTCTCAATTTTAGCTCCAGGGGTCTCATTATCTTTTGGCCTGGACTGGAGCATGCTGCAACTTTGTTTGAAGTGAATAACATACTTTTTCAATCATTATCATAATGTCTTTAAAAAAGTTTTTAAGAAAGGACATTTTCCTTTGCTCTGTGCCTCTAGGTAACAATATCACCTTAAGTTTTTAAAGGACGGATTCTGTTCATCAGTGAAAAGGAACATATCACTCTCTCTGTCCAACATGCATTTTTTCAGGACTAATACTTTACTGTTATTATTAGGCAACTGCTATAATAGACAATATATCCAGTTGTCTATTATAATAACTTATATGAACTAGAGACATGACACTTCGTATGTAGCTAAGAGTAATTTTTGCAAATGACTAATCCATGTCAACAGCTTTTAATTTGCTTCATCATAGTCGCCAGTTCTGTCAGCAGTGCAGAATATAAACACCAACCAAAAAAAAAAAAAAGAAAGAGGATAAAGTAGCCTTCTAACTTACTGACTTTGACTTCTAATTAAATAAATTTTATAACACTAGCGATTCCTGCAAAAGCATGTTCGCATACAATATTGTACAACCACCAACCTGGCCAGTTTAAGACAAATGTCAGAGGAAAACAGGTCGGTCTGATCTCTGTACCCTAAGATTTCCTTATAAGTATGGCTGATCAACTGATTCTTCAGCATGGCAGAAAAAAAAGACGACGCCATTTTTACACAATTACCTTTTAATTTAAAACATTTGTCGAGGACACGAAAAACCCAAGATCACTGTCATCGTGAACCTGAAGCAGTTCGAACTTGTATGTTCACAGCCCAGAGTGCCATAACCATAATTCTTGTTAAGCACTTCTTAACAATCCATCTAAAATGTCCTGACGTCCTATCCTTCTTCTCACTCTAAATGAACTTTATTTCATTCCTCCTCATCCCCAAACTTCCTCTGACACAATCAAGAAGACACCTTTCTAAACCATGCTGTACCCTATTCCAAAGCCCTTCCAACTCAAGAATCCAGTATAAATGTGCCATGGATCTATACTCAGTCTAAATACCTCTTGGATGCAGCTGCTCGACTCCTCCAATCCTGCTTGCCCAGGTACTGCTATTATCACTGCCACTCTACCATTACTACTCTTGATGCTGCTGTGTCTCCCTGCTTGCCTCCTCTATGTCTTCTCTCCCCACAACACAAGCTCTTCCACCAGCCAGCAGCAGACAGTGCTCCCTGTTGGCGACTGTGGCTCTCCTGGTATTAAAGCAGCCTCAGCGGCTGGTCTGACAGGGATTTAACACAGGTCTGCACTTACTAAATTTCACCTAGAGACAACCCTAAGGGCGGAAGCAAAAAACATGTTTGTGAGAAAACAGAATGTATGGAATCCATACTATTAGCTACTATTAACATACATACTATTAACTACAAAACTGCATAGCAAGCATTATGTGTGGTCAGATTGTGTTCAACACTTGTTTTGTTAAACAGGCTTCTCCTTTTTCATCTTCCTTCTTCTTGTTTCAGTGTGGTTGCCCGAATGTAGTCTTTCCGTTTAAGCCTGGCAGACACAACCTACTCAAAAGTGATGATTTTTTCCTTACCTTTTCTCTTTCTCTATTATTCCTTGCCATCCTCTCCGTCTCAGTGATTCCTCTTTCAGATACTGTTCCCTCAGTAGCTGTGTTTACCCCCAGTTAGCAGGTTGGATATGTATCAGATTAAAAAGGAAGAGATTAGTTTTATTTAATATAATTTAAAAAGTTACTGTTAAAGTCTTGCATGCTTCCACCCTTGAATCAAAGATTTAGTCAGATTACATACACTGCACACAAAGTGGAGTCACTTCAAAACTACAAGCTTATTTCAGAACCTAACCCCCTCCAAAACTATTTAACAATTCATTTCCATTTGATTCTCGAAACAGAGTCTGTAATCAAAATTACATACACTTTTAACATTACTTTTTAAACAACCAGAGCTTAAGCTGTAAGAGAAAAACCACCGTTGCACAGATGGAAAATGTTCTAGTTCACCAACACCCTGCCATCTTTTTTGTTCAAAATGCTTTCACAATTCAAGTAAAGCTTATACTCTTCTTAACCCATTGTAAGCAGGGAATGTTCTACTCTACTGCAATACCTAATAACAAAGTGCATTTTGTTACAAAATAATTTGTCACTGTAGTTGATAGTATCTTACAGACAAGAATAGACAGTATTAACATCTCTTTTTTTCTTTCTTATATAAAATACATTGCATTAAGTTAAGAAGACAACACTGCATATATTATTACTTCTCATAATTGCAAATTTCCTATAAAGAATTTGCTGCAAGCTGTGAAAGAATATGAACTCCAACTATATGCGACCTCAGTGTTTACAATGAAACTATATATAAATGATAGACTTTGGGGCAGGAGGGGCATTTTACCTTGCAGCACGGATTTGTTTCAGTTTCTGCCTCTAGTTTTCAAACAAGATGGCCGCACACTTATTATCAGTAAATGGGTACAAAGTCCAGTCATATGAACTGAAAGAGAAAGGTGGAGGGGAAGAGAGGACAACACTGAAAAAGACAGCTTCTTGTTATAAAATGCCAACAGTATTTCTTGATAAAACACAACTTCACTAGTAGGAAACGATCTCAACATGTTTTCATAATGCCTATATACACACGCCTAACCAAGACACATGGCTTAGTTTGTTGCTGAAGATCTTCTGTTAGGCTTTTCAAGTGCTAGTAACTTTGCATCATATTTTTGGAAAACGAGGGCAATGCCAGAATCTCAGGTACATTTCCGCCTTCAGTACACATTGTAAGCGTTCCTGCAGAATATCTACATAGCAACTTCTGAGAAACTGCATTAAAACACCTTTTAAAGTATAATTTCAGATCAGTGGTTTTCAAACTTTTTCCATTTGAGGCACAGAACTATTTAGAAATTCTCTCTACATAAATACTGTACACCATCGCCCATCCTGGCTTCGTCACTATGCAGTCTCTTAGAAACTGAATATGACCCCAGCAAGTGACTGCTTCAAGGACCCTAAAAAGAAAAATCATTCATTAAACTTTGAAAAGTGCTAGCTAGTTTACATACTATTCTCCTTCCTCCACCGCAATTTATGATTTTTCATAAGGAAACTTGATCAGGAAGAGAAAGATTTATGTCCAAAGATGCGTGCCACTGAAAATTAACAGAATACAAGCCTTACATTCTAAATATAAAATTTTACTTTACTCCCAGGAAAAATACTGAAGCTAACAATGACTGGGAGAAATCAAAGTGAACGAATGTTTCTGAACAGCTGCCTAAGTGCAAAGTTTAAATTACATTTTTCTGTGGTTCAAGAAATCAGTATAGCTTGTTCAGGGCTTTTCTTCTGTGTTTTTCCCTCCCTTTATGTTAAAATAACATTCTACTGTAACAGTTTGAAACAGTATTAAACTATTAACCTTTTCTCTGTCTCAAATACAAATAGGAATTACTGTCTCTGCCTTAAATCCTTGAAAAACTCTGCACCTATTGTCTTACAGTTGTTGAAAGCATTAACAAGTGAAAACAAAGACAAGTTTTAAAAACCTTGTCAATCTCCATAAAATAAATAAGCAGCTAGTTTTTAATCCCTTTCATTGATTATATGTTTAGATAAATCATATTTTAGTAGGTACTGAGAAAAAATCCTTCGTAAGAAGCACTATGAGACATACAAGAGATGAGATGCAACATTCCCTGGCAAAACACAAAAATATTTGTACTTCACCAAGTTTCTTATGTACATACACTGCAATTCTTCAGTATTGTATAATATTAACTATTTACTTACAATAAATTTTATTAAACCAAATTATTATTAAGCAACATTAATTCAAAAACTTGTGATCATGTAAATTAGAAGAAAGTAGTGATAAAATAAGGATATGTATTCCAAAATATAGATGGATTGAATGAAAAGCAGACTTGTCTGTGGCAATTAATGTGACAATTCAAGGCATTTGATATGGAAAACCAAAATGCAGTGTAAAAAGATCTATTCACTCTAACTAAAAAAGCATGCAGAAAATTTCGATGAGTTAATGAGTGAAAAAATAAACATCCTCCCCCTCCCCTATCCAAATCTGAGCACTGAATGAAGACTGAATGGAGGGCTTTTCTTTGTTTGTGTTTCTTCTCCATGTTTGATTAGAAATCACTAAAGGGTGCTAAAGTGACAATTACTCAATGACTTCAAAGCTTAAGTAGGACTGAAAACTGAAATGCTAAAGGGAGGCTGCATTTAGCCTATGGTAAATAGGGTACTACATTAACTAGTAATGTATTCTCCAATGATATGGAATGTTCTTTAATGGATTATATTATCTGATTTTGTGGTTTGGCATTGTTGGGTGTTTTTTTTTTTTTTTTTTTTTTTTCCACATGGAAACGAACAGAGTCCAACTTTGTTTTTTCTTTCATAATTTGGTAGCAACAAATGGTCATCAAGTAGCAGACAGTATCTACTCATTTATATATGAACATATATATATACACACATATAACAGAGTTCAATCAGTTGAACTGGTAAAATAAATCATTTTTAAAATAGTATTTGGGAAGAAAAGGAGATAGAAGGATGCATGAGTGGATTTATTAGAATCTAGTGGAAGCGCAGAGCTGCAGTGAGGCAGACCTTTTGTCTCAATTCATCAAAACATCTCTGACAAAGCTTTAAAAGTTTAGGAACAAACTTAATCACAACACTAAGTGTTCATCTACCAGGTATAGTACATACATTTTTGTAAAAACAAAACACGATGAACTGCTGTCTTAGATCGTCTGAATGCCGATGCACATCTAAATGCTTATGCTTACACAGAAGTCAATTAATACAACTTGTATTTAACAGGGATTCAAATGGAATACACCAATAACAGAGCTAAAAATTGAACAAAGGATATTTGTTATTCTCTTATCATAGTAAAACCCAAGGAACTTAGCTAATTTCAGAAGATATTGTTGGAAGTCACACATATCCAGAAATAAAAGATACAGCTCTTATTTCTATGGACTTTGTACAAATTGGATTATTGGATATTTGAGGATATTTATTCTGCAACAAATCTTCAGTGAAAAAAAGGATGTTTAAACTTCATTCTTCAGTTTAGTCCCAAAATACTAGTGACAAGTTTCACTCTAAAAATTCTGTAGCCACATAGTCATCCTAAAGAATGTAGGGGAATCACTGTATGAACTTGTGAAATCTGTGGACTGTAGAGGACTTTGTATAGTTCTGAGGAAGTCACAATGGCTTTTATATATGGAACTCAGTTACACTGTCTATTGATTCTGGTATTTGGTTTTTTTTTGTCATGGTTGTGCTTAACCTTAGTTAAGAGTTACATACAGGAGTGCAGCTGGAAGAACATATCGGCTATGCCATGTAAGAATAAAGCTCCAGGTTTTCTAGTCACTATAGCCACAGCTTCTGACTATCAAATAATACTTGTCTAAGCTATCTCAAGTCACACACAGAAAGGGACCTCTAGAGGAAGATGGGCTTGAACAGACAGGAAAAAAAAATTTCATTGGATCTACTAGATAATGTATTTTATTGTATTTCCTGCATGTGAAGAAGTCGGAAAAAGCAGATGAACATGCAGGTCCCTATGCTCCAAGGTCCTTCAAGAAGCAATTATCACCCATCTAAATATATTCCAAAGTTGCAAGTGGGCAAGAGTTTACTATATTTCCACCAACTTCAGAAAGCTTTACTGCAGACACCACCCCAGAAGACGCTGGCAGCGATTCAGCGACAAGAGTGCCACCTACTGTGTGACGCTCTATGCTTCCTGAAGCACCCAGGCTTTCTTCCGAGCTCAGCTACTCAAGAATACAGCCTAAACCTACCTCATTTCATGACCACAACACAAGGTGGCTAGTTTCTGGATGGCATGTCCTACTTAATTAGGATATACAGCCATCTTAATACTAGAAGTCTTGTTAATCGCTTTTGGAAAATTGCATTAGTCTAATTTTTCCAGATGAGAACATAATTGTTGGCTGAAAAAAAGAGAAGTCAGTGAAAAAAAGACTATGGAGCCAGGTTGTCAAATGTGGTCATTAATATAATACCCGTTCTCTGTTGCTTGCAGCAGCTACTGTTCTAAATGATACATGGAACATTTTTTGAACAGTAATCATAGAATCATGGAATGTTCATGGTTGGAAAGGACCTTTGAGATCATCGAGTCCAACCACACACACACAAAAAAAACCCCTACAATCTCTGCTCTTCAGAGCATGCCCTGAAGTGGCAAATCTAGATGTTTCCTAAACACCTCTAGGGATGGTGACTCAACCACCTCCCTGGGCAGGCTGTTCCAGGGCCTGACCACTCTTTCAGTAAAGTAATTCTTCCTAATATGTAATCTAAACCTCCCCTGCCGCAACTTCAGACCATTTCCTCTGGTCCTGTCATTATTCACCCGGGAGAAGAGGCCAACATCCACCTCTCTACAACCTCCTTTCAGGCAGTTGTAGAGGGCAATGATAATAATGCAACAATTCATTCTGCAACACAGCTTCTCGCAGATAGCTGCTTCATCAGGCTTGCAAGATAATCATTCTTCATACTTTAAAAATGCAGAAAATTTTCAAATTGTATGAAGAGGTATTAAGCTTTTCATAGGCTAGATATGTTGCCACTGATCTCTTTCAGTGAAGTATAATACTGACTGTCTTTAATTAATGAGGATACAGCTAGAAGTGATCCATAAAGACGATTTTAAATTGGACAAGTTGCAACAAAAGTTTTCAGCTTTTGTCTTGGTACAAAATGGGGAACAACCTGACAAAGGAGAAATAGTAAAAAACACTTGTAAGAATTACAAATCATTCATTAGTGAACAAAATAAAGCTATGGCAAAAACGGTAATTCAGTTTTTATGTTAATTCAAAGGAATTCTGTATCCGAGATTAAGAAAGCAGTCTGTTAGTAGAAGATGGCCTTCACATTTGTCACTTACAAAACCCACAGCTACAAAAATTTACCCGAGTGCTGGACTTCTCTAAGGATACAGAAAAACTAGAAACCTGAAGAGCAATCAAAATGCTAAAAGCTTCAGAAAGCATAACTTATGAGGAAAGGTTAAAGGAATGAAGTTTGTTAAATGAAGAAAAAAAAAAGTAGAAGAAGAACATGGGATATCCTAGTAGAGCAAAGGATTCACTGAAAGATTTAGAAAATTTTCCGCATAATGTCTGGACAGACATTTTAAGCATATACAGTTCTGTCTCAATGCAAAGAATTCATCTTGATCTTGAACATCTCGTGGTCTTACCTATAAGCACGTGAAATGGAAATTTAGGAATCTTTCAATCCTGCAGTGTCACTGTGAGCAATCATTCACCTTACAGAACCCAAGGTGAAATGTTTGAAATGCACTTAGTAGATGGTGTTAGCTGTCTCAGGAAACAAAAATAATAATCAGGTTCTCACTGGCTTGACAGCACCGGGATGACAATGCTTCCTTGTAGGTACACCTAATATATAACTGTATCAGTATTTACAAGTGGTGTTTCTTGTTTTACAAATGTTTTATGAAAACAAGTATCTGTTACTAATCTTCCGCTAAGAAAATTTTAGTTCAAAGTATAAAATAAGGCTACACTATTTTCTCATACATTTTGTCACAACACACTGAACCTAATTCCCCAAGGCATGTAAACATATGCTTAACTTAAAGTAGGCAGACAACCTAATCAAGGGCCTATTTCCTCATACAAAAATTAGTCAGTGCCCTATATGCTAGTGCTCACAAAGCATATTTGACATTGGCTGTCCACAACAGCATGTTCTGAAGTATACTACCAGTGTTTGCGCTTCTGCACATGTAGGGAGGAAGAGAGGGCAGCAGCTTCAGGAGGGAAGAAATCCCCAAAGGGAATTATGACTTGATGGGAAGTACACAAACTACTGCAGCCACGGAAACGTCCTAACTCCCCTAGTCAGGGATTGAAAAAGCATCTGGTTAACTCTGCTTGGTACTGCCCCCTCTCCTTCCCATCATTTCTGCTTCCTGATCAGAGTTGCTACTTCATATGTTCCAGCACAGTGTGACAGCTTCTCTGGCTAGACAAATACAGACACTCAGACTGCTAGAACCACTGCAAAAATTGAAAGGTTATGGTACTGTACAATAGCTGACCTCCATCAGCCTCCCTGCACTACCTAGACTGACAGCATGCTTACCCTGATCATGTAGACATTCTGGGCTGAGTGTCAGTGAGCTCATTTATCTCTGCTCGACCCTTCTGGGTAGATAAAAAATTGTAAGGGCATGCACCCAACAAGGGAAGAACGTCTGAGCTCCAGAGAGTCAACCCCACGGCTTGCTGCATGTTGAGTGGGGAACATGCATATAAAACTTGAATCCGGAGCATTATACATCAGTGGCTTAGAGACCTCATGACCCAGAGAATCACAGTTCCTTCTCTTCCATCTGAAGATGTAATTATGGCAGCCTTTGAAGAGGTTGAGCTTAGGAACACAAGACTGAAAGGGACCACTGGAAGGGGAACTGCATTCAGTTCTACCAAGTGATAGACGTCTTGCTCAGGAAGGCTGACAGAACGCGTATTCCACATGGCGCTACAAATACAAAAGATTTCCTATAATCTGTAACAATTGAACTGTAGTAAGACGAAAAAATTCACATGAAGACACGGAAACTAAAAGTATAAATAATATTTTCTGCTCTTGCCACAATGGAAAGCTAGATAAATAAAGGTGCAAATGATCCTGCAGAGGAAGCCCACATCACATCGGAAAAGCAAAAGATACAACACTTCAGATCTTATCTGGGGATGCATTCCCTTCCGCCCTAAAATAGTTTAGGGCTAAAGAGGACCCACCTATTAAGCACTTCAGGATTCCAATTAAAATAACACTGCTAATCACCTGAACACTTTGCCTCTGTGTAGCCAATATTTTACTGGATGACCAAAAATGATGTTAAAAAAAACTAATTCATAAACCATAGAAGAAAATGACTCTCACTGATTTCAATGGAAAGCAAAAAGGGCTTGAAGTATGGCATTAAGCCTTCATTTCCCAGCTTCAGAAACTGTTCGTTCTGTTGTACAATCCCATCAATAAATACAACAATTGACATCTAAAAATATCGTAGATCCCTTTTTTCCTCTTGTGTGCTTGGTTGGCTTTGAGAGAATTTCACCCCTTATTGCTGCTTAAGCACCTTTTTATAGTGCTTCATCTGCATTCACAGATGACCAACATTTATCTTCTTCACTTGTTCTCCTGAAGCATAACACATCATCTTTCTTTCCTTTGTAACCAACTCACTTGTAATTGGTGGTAAATATCAAAATCCAGAAAATGGACAGCTCTCCTCCCCCTGCTTGTTTGGCTGTAAGACGATTCATTAAAGAGGATATACTCCCTTTTGACTTATGTAATCAATAAAACATGACTTAGATCAGCAGGTGTAGGCTATTATTTCATAGCCTTAAAATATGTGCTCATTTTCCCTTCTGCAACCATAAAAACATGAACTGAAACAAGAAAACTCACTTAATTCATATTATTTGGGTGAAAAGCTCTTGTTTAGTGACATCCAGCACTGGGAGGGGTTTCACTTTCTGAGGGCTTACAGGCTCAACTATAGCAACTGTTGTGAATCTCAGATGATACCTGAATTAAATGACATTTAACTCTAAGTCATTCCAAGTAATTTGTTACTAATAGTGGATTTAACAGCTGTTCATGTAAATCATTGTGAAAGCTTTTAAATTACTGGATTTATTCAAGTCTTTATATCTTTTTTTAATATTCAGACTCAAATGGATTATAATCTGTTTATCCTCTTTGCCAAGGCGCCTGCAGAACAAGAAAAATAGTCAGTCATTTCTATGTGAAACATAATGCACGATGCTCCTATCAATGTTATAAAAATATTGTAACTGAATTCATGTTTCAAGCACAATATGAAGTAGCAAAATAGGAAACTGCAATTTTTGAATCAAGTGTATTACCCAAGAAAACACTTAAGCATATTCTGAAGCTTTTACTTGCCTGGAAAAGAACTTAAGTCACAAGCATTCCAGTGACATGGAAAACTTTTTAGTTTTACGGTAAAGAAAACACGAAAAACCAATACAGAGATTAAAAAAAAGGTTATGAGGATTGTGTACATAAACATGTTGCTGCGTACTTAATAACCCCATGTGAATACACACCTGAGTATTTTCACCTCATCTCATATGGAAGAACAACAAGACCAAAGTGATTTTAATATTATTACAAAGCCAGAGAAAATAGACTTGTTTAAGAAGGAACACCTGTAGGCAGCTAATTTACAGTAGTTTAAAAACCTGTATATGTACCATGTAACACCAGAAAATGTAAAACTTGGCAAAGATTTATTTGTCTGCTTTGGTATGTGCCCAAATAGCAAGCTAAATTCATTTTAAAATATACATGAAGTTAACTGTGTTCCTCAGACTTTGCATGATTCAAGTCTATTTGCACGGCTGCATCTCAGTAACCCAAGTTCAGCCTTCTCAATAAGGAGGCATCAGGTTAGTAAGCATATAATTAACTATCAGTTTTCATAGTTACTGTACCTCCATCACAGTATGCTTCCCACAACTCAAAGTTATTAAAGTCTTCTTCACTTGAAACAGACTTAAAATAAATAAGGAAAAGAGAAGTAGCAAACAAAAAAATCAACTGCACAATTCTTAATCTCAACTTCTTTTTGCTCCTTCTTAAAAAAAAAAAAAAACAAACCAAAAACAACAAAAACCTACTACTGCTGAGAAGTATTTAAGATGCTCAAATAAAATTTAGGTCAGCATTTTCACTTCTTTTTGCATCTAGAAAACTATGGTCCATGACAAATTACAAGTTTGCTTGGACTTCCATCCCATTTTATTCTGTTAGACGAGACTTAGTCACGCTAAATAAACCTAAACAGTTTGTCTACATTGGGAAGATTTTCCTGTGTTTGAATGTAGCTTTGAAGAATCAAGTAAGCTAACATTATGTTGATTATCACTGATGAGCCAGAATAAAGCAAAGCCAATTGAGGTTGTCAGCATGTCAGGTAACCTGACTGTCTTGAAATGTGCACAGTAAGATTTGTATCACAGACGGCTTAACCCCAGAAAGTTTCATCACACTTCAATTTTGTGGTTTTTTTTCAAGTATGTTGTCTTTAGGATTTGCACTGTAAAGTTTGGCATAAACCTTGTTTTATGAGATGAACTGGTGGTTTACACACACTTTTGGGAGGGCAAAGGGGAAGGTGGAGTTGTGATCAAAATACTTACGCTTTTTCTCCAATTAGAACAGTGACTCAAGATACCCAACTGATGTAGCTTTTTTGTGAACAAGTAGAGGTGTTACTATGCCATCAAATACAATTAAAGGTGGATTTTTTAGAATATTTGATAATTAGAAAGTGAATGAATCCACCTCAGGTACAACTGCCATACAATGTCATTACTCACCCTCCTGAAGTTTTTCCCACAACAGCGTACAGTCTTACAGCAGAAACACATTCTTACTTAGAACAGCAGAATATTACAAGTATTGAGATTACTATAATGATTTTTTTTTTTCCTTTTTAACAGATTAACACTTTTTTGGACATACCATATTTAGGATTTGGCCTTTCTTTTCATTCTAGCTATGCTTCCACCTAAGTGAACTACTAAGGAAACTAACACATTTGTTGTCTGAAACAAAGTTGGAGCATTAAGTAATTGTACAGTGTTTATTGCAGGAACACAAGAGCTGTGTGCATTCTTAACACTCATATTGTAAGCTTACAAAGAAAAAATTAATCTTGAAGCACTGGACCTATTTTCTTAAATCCATCCACAGATGGACTTCACAACTACGCATGACAGTTTTGAAACACGTTTAAGGCATTGTGCAGTCTTTTCCTAACCAACACAGGCAAGGCCTAAGCAGTGTTATCAAACATAATCATTACAAAATGTGACAAGTTAAAAAAAAAAAAAAAAAAAAGAAAAAGACAGCCAACCCAAAAGTCAAAAAACTTTGTTTGAAAGTTAAATTTTTATTACTAAAAAGGTAAAACTAAAGGCCAAGGATATTTTATTTGCTTATTTCCAAGATAGGAGGAGCTATGAGGACTTTGTGTTGATATTTCTCACAAACGCTGGGTAAGGGTTCTTACAAGGGATAAATTTTGGGGGTAGGTAAAATGCGTACGGGGGCTAAATCAAAATTCAAAGATGCTTGTATGACACCTACAGTTAGGGCTTTAAAAAACACGACTGATTTGCTAAAATGATGAAGTATCGCACATTCAAATGAAGGCTCTGTCAGAGAAAACGTGAATTGCTGAGAGGCGTACCTACAGACGAAAGAGACAGGACTTCCCTTATTGCGAAGCCGCCACTAACCATCGCCTTCACGCAGAACTGTGAAGCAGTACAAAAGTTCAAGCCAAGTATGTCACCTCGGGAGCCTGATACAGCTCTTCTCATATCTGCTTCTGCAACTGGTATTTCAACGGTCTTGATGCCCAACGGCGGGTTACCTGCATGAAAAGAACAGAAAAGGGAAGACTGATGAGGAAAAGTTACCTATTTCCCTCCCAACTGACCAGTCAAAACCAGGTGATGTGTCCACTCAGGAAGATTTTGCTTCATTTCAACAACGTGTTTCCTGTGCCTCAAAACCTCTTGAACGTTTCAGGGGGAAAAA
>VXBH01009943.1:104153-119768 GCA_013400035.1 Rynchops niger
AAGACAATTCTGTTATCGTTGTTTAAAACAAAACCGGCTGTACTCGCAGTAACACGAATAGTTTCAAGCATTTGGTTTGTTTCTGTTTCTTTCATCTGCCCTCACAATAAGCTATGCAGAACAGTGATTAGGATGAGTTGGTTTAGTTTCATTTTCAGTTTCACCACTGGAGTCTCAAATAGCCTGGGGTTATGTGGGGTTTTGTTTGTTTGATGGTGGTTTTGTTGTTGTTTTTTTGTGTGTGTGGTTTTGGTGTTGGTTTTTGTTTTTTTGTTTTTTTTTTTTTTTTGTTTTTTTTAAATCCAGAACCAATTATTTTAATTTCGTTCTTATTTAGAACTTTCAGGAAAGCTTTTTTAGTTACTACTACTTTTTAGCAGAAATTGAAAATGTGCTTCACGCAGAATACTCACCTGACCAAGACAGTCTAGGTAAGCCATATCAGTGTTTAATCATTGATATGGATAGATAACTGTATTAGTTTTAAGTGAATTTATTATGCACAGGTATTTACAGAGTAGATGCTTTAGCCTTGGACAATATTCTAAAGACTTTTTTCTCAGGTGCTATCCTGTCTGTATTTAAAAATTGCCTTTCTGTAACATCGCAAATGGGCAAAACCAATATAAATTGAGGCTCTGAGTCATGTTTAGTTCTCCAAACTTCTGGGGTTCATACAGTGAAGAAGCATAAAAAATACTCTAGATTATGAATTGCACCTCATACTGGGAAAGTAATTATAAAGGATCCATAATTCTTGGGCCTCAGTTTGCCAAGATTGAGACAGTTGAGGTGTAAACCTACTCCTTATTGTTTTTAAATTTATCTGTTATACAGTATGGCTCCAGAGAAATACTTTGTCACTTTCTGGGTTCAAATAAAATAGCAGACATAAATTACGGCATTTTTTTGTGCTTGTATATAAAATATACTTATGTGAAGAGTTTATGCATGCTCATATAATTTATTTTTATCCCTATATGCGAGGCGTCCTTTGCATTGATAAATATTTTGTTGTATTGTGTTTCCATTCCCCTAGTTACTGTTATGCTACAACTTGGATGTGATTTCTTCTATTTAAAAGGTTGCATAGAAAGAATGTTTTGTATTTTGGTAATCTTTCAGGTGAGATGAAAGCCATAATTATGCACAAAATTAAACTGAAAATACTCTTAAGTGTCTTCCAGTACAGAGGCATAAATGGTACACCACCTGGATGATTTTCATAATGTACACTTCCTTTCAGAGGACTTGTAGTATGTTTCAGCCTCTAAATACTTTGATTTCTGTCACAACTTCAATGTAATTTTTTGTTTCACGGTGACTTGTGACCCTTATGAGTCAAAAAGGCAGTCAGGAGACTGCTTGACTTCCCCAAGACTCCTAAATGTTTCAAGAAATTTGGAATAATTTGGGGAAGGAATGAAATAGAGGGCACACAGGCTACTGCTTTCTGCCCAACCTGTCTGCTGTAAATCTTCTGAATAAGACAAATTGTCATGTTGATGTAAACCTAGGTGAAAAATTTAAGATCCCCTTACCCCTTTAATTTTCTTATGAATTTTTTGATGTCACATGTGTCATGTTGAAAATGAATTACATACTTATTTCTAGAATCTATAGAAATCTGCATAAAATTACCTTCTTTGAAAGAGCACAAACAAAATTTTCGGTATTGGATATCTATAACTACACTTTTGTAACTTTTTAAAGTACCTCAATAGCTGACTGCATTTTTCAGAATCTGAAGCTTTAGGTTTTGCAATAATTTTCGCAATTAAGTTGTGTCTGAAAATGTATTTGACTGTTTTTGGAAGTTTTCACCTAAATGATGACAATTTTAGAGACCAAATATTCATTGATCTATAAATGATGAAACATTGAACATTAAATTGATCTAATGCAATGTGGCATGAACTTGCTTTCTATAGCTGACATACCTGCTTCTGGTTAAGGAAGGTAGAATATCTAATGATAGGAAGATTTCCAAAATATTCATGAATACTTCATAATGGTGAGTGTAAAATCCTTAAATGAGGTTGGAGGCACTTACAAGGCTCTTGAATTTGGAAACAATACAAGTGTTACGCCACAGAACCTGCATGCATGTATTTTAGTGGCTAACACTAGGTTATGTGAGAGTGCTGCTGAGTCTGGTCTTCTGTGACTTTACCTCCCCCCATCTCTTTAACATAATTGACACTGATTAAGTTGTCCTTGAGTCCCACCTTGATATATCAGCTTACCTTCAACAGGGAAGTTCTTGCCCCTGAACTACCACTGGAAGTACTTACATCCCTTTTGTTCAGAGTCCTTCTGTATCATTATGTGAAGTGTCATTTAACACACTTTTTTCAGCACTTGCGATCAATGCGGTTCACCCATCTTCTGGAGTTTTCTCCTGTTGGAGTAGCTTCTCTTTCCCTTTGAGCTGTTGAGTGACATCTTAGGTTTTTTGTCTGTCATTCCAGTTGCCAGAAATTTAGCACAATGGAAAATAGTGCTCTAATTTAGAAAGTAAAACATGTGAACTGTACCTCTAGACAGCTTTTTATTTAATAAGTAAAAATAATTGAAGGACTCTTATTTGTAAGAAACTCCATCTGTAATAGAAAAAAAAACAACCTTTGTGCTATTGTGCTACAACTGCATCCTGCTTTATTATACATATACAGCAAGATTTAGTTAACATAGTTTATAAGTGGTGCTCACTTCACTGTATAGTATAAAGGAGAGGAAAAGGAATAACTATTTTTTTTTTTTTGCTGTACTTTTTTTTTAAAAAAAACACTGAACTCTTGTAGTGTTAAATTTCTTTGTGCTTGTCTACAGCAAATCCTAACAATAAATGCTCAGAACTTGTACAGTAGATTGCTCTTTCTTAAAATACTTTAGTCTTTTCCTACAGAAGACTACTGTTCTAACAGCTAGAATGTAGTATAATTAGAACTATTAAACCTACTTACATGTGCACTTATCTGACATACAGAGTACAGAGTTAGCTGGCTAAAATAAAACATTGAAAAAGAGAACAGAAGCTACAGATCTTTGATACCTAAAGAAATACTTTTGTTATAGTTGTACTATTTAATATCCTATCCTGGTGTTTTAGCATACTATAAAATCATATAAAACCAATGCTGAAGATACAGAAGAAAAAATTTATTGAATTTGTACAAAATTTACAGCTAGAGTAATGCCCCCTAGGATCTATCTTCTCAACTTACTGTATAGATTGCATTTTCAGCTATGACAAGCTTTGTTACGTAATTGTGGCCAACAGCTACCTCACCACCAGAACACAGATAGGATTGAATGTTGCCTTTGATCTGTGCCTAAACTTGTAGGGGGCTGAAAATATTTTAAATTAGAAATTATATTCTCTACAAGCTGCATGTATAATATTAACCTTTCCTAACTGACAAATGAATGTAGGAAAACTGTGGCAAAGATAAGATGTTTCTTAGCATTGTGCTTAAAGCTGAACTAAAGCTAAATTAATGTGCAGAGAACATTTCACTTTACTATAGAAAGTTTACTCATGTATTTATTTTTGTTTAAATTTTTGTTAAGAGTAATGATCGTTTTATGTAAATTGTCATCCTTGACGGTGTCCTTCAGTGTTGTGAAACAGCATCTTTGCATAACATAATTCAGCATATTCAAGTAGATCTAACAGAGAGATGGTTTCTAAAGCAGCTTAGTTTTGCAAGATACCTTTGCCGTAACTTAAAGTCATGTCGGACTGTACAGGCACAGATATAGCAGCTTGTTCTGACCATTCACAGGGGGGCAAGAAGCAGTTTAGGCAAGTGGAATCAGAAGTTGCTGCTTTTGCAGCCGCTGTCTCCTTTGTGTGGAGGAGACTACTGGATTCTTGTGTTCCACTTCTAAGCAACTCCTGCATGGCTGGTCATACAGGTAATCTCTTGTGTATAGTATAGAAGAAATTAATTTGCAGTTAAATTCATTGCAGTGCTG
The DNA here is from genome assembly GCA_013400035.1 of Rynchops niger. Classification (NCBI taxonomy): domain Eukaryota; kingdom Metazoa; phylum Chordata; class Aves; order Charadriiformes; family Laridae; genus Rynchops; species Rynchops niger. Next base: position 108,135 of record VXBH01009943.1, read on the forward strand.
TGAGATTCGCAAGAGTTTCGGCATGTTTTCTTTCTCCCCAGTGTTACCTACCGATTGTCACAAGGTCAGAAGTCAAAAATGTACTCTTCCTTTCATTTCATTGCACGAGTTGCCTAGGAGATTGCTGTTACAACAAAACTGGTAAGAATTCCATGCTGGAGTTTGCTTATGCACGTGCTGTCTTTTATTTTACAGTGCGAATGGGAGGTTAAAACAGCTTCCTATTTCTTCTGCATCAGAGCAAATTGCACCAATTCAACTAAACATCAGTCCTCTCTAGATTGTCCTCTATCATGGCTTAAGTGCAGGAATTAATCTTCTTAGGCTATAAACTGGCAATCTTGTAAGCCTATTTTCTGCTTCTGGGTGGTGGAAACTTTCTTGCCATTCTCCATTTCCATCTGATTTTGAGGAACAAAGAAGGAGACAAAAATACTGTCTTGCCCCTGTGTTCCGTACTTGTATCTTTTTGCGAAAACAAAGAGATTAAGGCTATTATTAGATTAAAATACCTCATAGATGCTTCACAAGCAAATTTTGGAGATAAGTAAAACAGCTGCTCAGTGAGAATTAACTAACCATAAATAGAGTAAATAAGATTTGTCATATGCTTGAAAGCTAACATTTTAATTTAGCAGCAAGGAAATTTTTGCAAGGATACAACAAATATGCTAACCTAGAGTCTAACTTCTGTTATTCCCCTGATTGATTTGCAAATTGTCCATCCACATGGTTGCTTGTTGTTTGTGGTTAGAATAATCAAGAATCGGAGTTTAGTTCAGCATCTGTAGAACAGGGTTTTTTCATTTCTGTAATGGCTGCTGCATTTCAAAATGCCATGGGCAGCGTTAGCAATGATCTTTTTACCTCCCTGGAGAATTAAGAGAGGAATGCTCCCAAGCTGAAAGATCCATGATTTTATCTTAATATTGCACATAAATTACACACAAATGCAATGCATTTTTGGTGCTTATTTATTTATTTATTAGTTGCACCAGACTCAAAACACTTGGTTCTAAAAGAAAATAAACACCAAACATAGTAAATAATCCCAAGAGATATCAAATTTCCACTACTAATAATGTGGCTTTAGCTATGACTGTTACATACATTCAATTGCGAAGAGGGCCTTTAGTAAGGGGGGAGGTATGTTTTGAAGGTGCTAGGAGTCTAAAGGCTCTAGTGATTTTAAAGACGCACACAGCAGTTTGATCATTTATAAAAATTACGCTCTTTCTCTGCCTAAATGCAGATTTTCCAATCTGTTTGTTGATGATAAGGTTTTATATTTGTTGGCTACATACACTGTTGTGTGTATAAAGTTCCAATTATTTTGCTTTGAATGTAAATAATAAGGTGTCATAAATGGAACAGAATTTCACACACAGAAAATGTTCATAGAGTTTTCCCTTATACTAATGCTATTTCCAGCTGCTGCATTCCAATTTTCTTTTTACTTAAAAAGAAAAATAACATTAACAACCCTGGATTTATTTTTCTTCATACTGGCAGTGGTTACGCTGTATGCTGTCTTGGGTCTAACTCTGCAGCTCTTGTTCTTAGTAGATGTAATTCATTCATGTAGCCTTGTTGTGAGTTGGATAATTGAACTCTTGAGAGGGGAATTTTTAAGGACACCTTAATTTGTCTGGGTAGGACAGTTTACCAGTAAAATTCTGCTCTGTGAGTTCTGCTGATTTATTTTCTCTGAGAGACAATCTTATTCTTGAATATTTGCATTTATACTTCTAATATTGGGGCAGTTAGGTGTTATTTATTTAACTGTTTTTTTAATTTTCTTAAACCGTTTTTAATTGGCAACAGACCTTAATGGTGACGGCCATTTTCAGAATATGATCATTGCTCTTTTAAAGACCAGAAACTGTGTTAACTAACAACACAAAAGCAATTAAGCTAAATATCTTCTCCCTTCAAACATCATATCTATTGCTTTGATTATGGACAACTGATTTTCTTTTGCATGATGTAGAGACTTCTCGTGACTGTTGCTGCTTCTGTTATGAGTTTCTGTACCTCTCTGTATTGATTCTCATTTCTTTCACAAGACTACCGAGAAGTATTTAACCAAAATTGTTTTCATATCTTATAATGATTCTAACAGAGTCTCCTGACCTTGATATATCCTTTTCCTTCCCCTTTACGATAATAATAAAATCAGTGTTCCGACCCAAAGTCCATTGAAGTACTGCCAACCTTTATCAAGATTTTCCTTGGTACTTAGGAGAAAACCATCCTGTTTTATTTATCTCACTTTTGACTTCCTCTCTTTCAATAACCAGTAAGGAATGCTTGTCTCTGTTTCTTGAGGCTCTTTTTTTGCTGGCTGACAACTTTTTTCTTTTCCTTTTTCTTTTTTTTTGTGTCAATATTTTGTACACCTATTGACAGTATCAGTGTTCACTGTCTCTATGTATGCTTTCTGTTCTTGTGCAGCTTTTAATAATTTTAAATTCATCTGATACTAAGTACGGTTTTCCATAGTATTTTGGCAGTAAATCTAATGCTGTAATTTGGAAAAACTTGCATCTAAGTGAACACTGCTCTTTTCCAAGTAGGTTTTGCTGTTACTATATGTAATAGCTGATTTCTTTTAAAAAATGTATTCTTACTTTTCTTCCTCCTTCCCTTTTGAGGTATATTTTTGTAAAAGTCATTAAATAACTCCTAATAGAGTGTGTGTCTCTGAAACAGGTTTATTTCTGGTACTTGAAAGCTTTCCTTTGGGCACCAGTTATGTATGAGCACTCTATATATTACTTTTTCCCTCTGCTGCTAGTTTTCGCTTCTGCTGTGCCCATGTGCGCTTCTTTTGGACAAGTTTCATGTTTGGTTTGTCTCAGGATAACACAACACAACTGAAAGCCCAGTTTATTATTTGTCAGCCCATTCTTTCTATCTAACATCCACAGGAATTTGCTCATGACCTTTGTTATTGTATAATATGTACGGCGTTATACAGTGTCTCATTCTCCCAGCTCATTAATACACATTCTCTGACCTGGTGTAATAGTTCCAGCAGCCCCTCTGTAACCTTTGCTCTCTGAAGGATAGATGCATGCTAGTCCTTTGCAGCAGTTCTATGCTTGTGGGTGCTGAACTGATTGCGTTTGCTGCCAAGCAGCGCAGCCTGCCTGTTCCCTCCTGGGCATTGATTGTCTGCTGTGCATACGTTTTAGTTCACTCAGGTTCTTTTTCACAGTGTTGCCATATACTGCAAATTGCCTGCTCACATTGGGTCATCTTTCTGAACATTATGGCTTTAAAATTGTGTTCTGCTTTAATCTGCCCATTGGGGCATAGAGTACATATTCAAACTAATAGACCCCTGTTTGATTACTGACCAGTCATAAGAGGAAGTGTCTTTTTTGGATTGGGATGTTTCATGAGTTTGATGCTGGTACTGTTCATTTGGAAACACTTCTAATGAAGAGGAAAAAAATTGTGCTAATACTGGAAGAAGAATGGAATGAAAGATAATGTGTTTTTTTAATGAAAAGATTGGAATTATAGTGTATCAGAAGGGCTGAAAAGGGAGAACTTAATGGGTTTAAGGTGGAGCATGGGTACACTGAGATATAATTTAATTTGAATAAATTGTTCTATGGTAAAGATTTTTTTTTTTTGGTTTTGTAATTTATGTCCAGAAAGCTTATTTAACCTGTATTTTCAGCACAGAAGAGTAGACCCGTGCATGCCTGTAAAGTGACATAACCTTGGATAACATGATCATTCTGCTACAAAACCATTACTGCAAAAAATTACACCATGTGAAATGGTGGATCTTTTTATGATAGGACAGAATCCTCTCTATAGCATTATATTATTATTGGACTAGCAAAACCTTCTTTGCTTTGTGGCTCGGGGGAGATGGAGCCACAAAGAGTGTATCGCAATGCAATACGTTCCTAGCCTTTAAAAATTAAGAACAGTTTTTCATGGGGAATGTATCTTAGGAAAATGAAAATATGAGGGCCACTAAGGTATTGTAGTTACTTGCTACTCCTCTGCCTAATAACTTGCATTGTTATTATTGTTGTAGATCATATTTTTCTGATATTTATCCTTCTCCCATTTTTAATTTAAATGCCTTCATTTTCCATGAATGAAGACATCTAAGAGTAAAGAGCAAGAATTAGTGATACTATTCTGGTTTTGTATGTTCTAGAACTTTAAACTTTTTATGTAGCACTTTATGTGGCAAATTGTATAGTATTGTAAAATTTAGTTTCTTAAAATGTTTGACTCACCCTTGACTTTGCATAGTTTACTGTTTATTGTGGCTTTGCCTTTTTCAAAATGGAAGTAAACTATTCCTCTTCCGTCTTTTGGAACTTGTTACAGAGAGCAGGTAATTAGCTTGTGCACTTGGAACACTGTAGAATAACAAGATAAAATTTAAGTTCTAGGTTCTAAGGGTTAGTTAAAAAAAAAAAAGTTTTTCATCTTTATATCACTTGTCATACTAATGCCAGTTCTACCTTTTTTTTCATTAAAAAACATAGTTTTCTTTTACAGATTAAAAAAAAAACAAAAAACAAAAAAAACAAAAACAAACAGGTTTTTTGATTTTACCTGCTAATTGTATTCAAAGTTTTAAAAAGCTTTTGAAGTGTTTTTTAGCTATCTGTTACCAAGTCTTCATACCTTTGGGAACAACTGCGTCTCCTAAAAAACCTCACACTATACCACTGCAAAATTTCTGTGTGTCTGTGATCTGTCACACACTACCTCACCTGTCCAGGATGGTCCCTGAACTGCCCTGAGAGGAGAGCTTTCTGGAGTTTGCTGTGGCACTATTACTGCTTGCTGTCCAGACCATTCTTTTCCTATGAAAAGCAGGATGTTGGGGAATGAAGGCAGTCTATGCATAAGCCGGGACAAGATTTGAAATAACATATGGCCTGTGTGCTTCTGGGTCCCAGGGTTTAGAAATAGCCTATGAGTTCCAAAATGGACCTACAGAAGTAAGTGTACTTATTAATGGCAGTGTTAACAACATAAGAGTTTATACCAATACTTATGCATATATACATGTATTGTGAATATATTTTGTATAGCAGTCTTTATGTGACATCTCAGTCTCTGAGAAAACTTAAGAATTTTGATGGCATCATGGGAGGGAAGTGTCATAACATTATGAATTTTCTTCTTTTATGTTTATTTTTGTTGTTAAGGTTTTTCTTAGACTATGCTCTAAATTCTGCAGTTATCATTCCTTGGATATATTATGTCTGTATTGCTTTTATCTCAAATATATTTCATAAATAGAAGAAAGCCTGTGAAGCGTTTATCACAGTATTAAGATTTCTTTATATGGCAGTATTATTTTTTCTAGGTATCTGTTTGTTTTGCAGACTGCAGAATCTTTCAAATAATATTCTTTCAGTTTGGAAATTTCTGGTGCTCTATTTCCCTGCAATTCCTGGATAAAGCTTTAGAGATACAGGGGATGCCTTTTTGTGTGTGAGTATGTATGCACAGGAGAGGATTTCTTCCATTTAAAATAATTATTAAGATAATAAGAGGCGTTTCAGTACCTCTGAAGTTGTCAAAGAAAAATGCCTTAAAATGTGTCAAAATTTTCTTAAAGAAGTGTCTTTGCATAATGGAGAGCTAACAATATAGCTGGGTTATATGGTTTATGAATGAACTAGGCCTTGTTTTTCCCTAATCAAAGCTCTTGGCTTTAAGAGTTGGCATTTTGGGATAGATGGTGCCTGTCTGCATTATACTGGTTAAAGCTGCTATCTACATAAATCTTTCTGTTTCCCCCTGCCTCTCCCCCAGGCAATAGTGCAAGATGATTAAATTGTGTGTTAGCCTGATTTTTCCTCTCCTCATTGCCTTGGTTAATTGAGAAATGGCTGTATGTTCTTAGAAGTTACTGCTAACGGAAAAACGAAAAGCTGCATTCTAAGATTTATAGCAAAACCATGGAAGTAATTTCCCTCTTCATCCATTCCCTTTTCTAATACTGTAGCTTAACACGGAAGAGATTCCTGTTTTCTTTTTCTTCCTGCTGTTATAATTGCAGCTTTCAAGGGACTAAAACAAATATTCCTGTTTGACCCAAATGTTTCTGTATTTGTATACAAAGAAAAGGAAGGCGGAGCATTTTTTTTTCCTCTGTGTACTCTTCAATAGATATTTAGTTTACCTTTCTCTTCATAGTGTCTTGCATACTGAAATCGGGAGCTTGAGTTTTCTGCTTTATATTCTAGTTGTATGTACAAGAAATTACGTTTCATAATGTTCTAACGTTATTCCTAAGTATATCTCAAAAGATTTACAATAAGAAGAATACTTCCGATACCCATTCATTCTTTCTGGGTTGGATCCTATATTTACATTTCTCCTCTCCTCCTGTTTCTTTACAAGTAGTCATCTTGTGCTGTGAATTAAAAACAGGCTTGCTTTCGAAAAACATACTCTGTAAGTTTAGGCCCAACTGAGATTTGATCTGATTTTCCTAGAAGTTGTTCTCACTAAAGTCTTGAAATCCACTTCAGCATATTTGAGAGTGCTTATCGATAACTTTTCCCCAAAACCTTGTTTTTTCTTGCCGTTCTTTTTTTCTAGAGATGAGCACAGCATGGAAATACATAATTCAGAAAGAGTAAATTTGTATTTGTGAGTGATTACAAGGTGCCCAGTACATAGGTGTTGTACCTTATCAGAGGTGTAATATGGTGTACCTTACCAATATTGCTCTTTCCTTGGATACAAAGGTAGCAGATGTTACAAAATCCTACAGTTCTGTTTAAATAATAGTACCTGCTCTTTTCATCCAAGCTGTGAAGTTCTTATTGATAATATAGGCCCAGAAATGCAAATCAAATATTCAACAAAATAGTTCACAAAGATCAATGATTACAGGTACTCTATAACTGTACTTATAGTCTAAGTTTGAAAAATGTATTACCCACTTGAATTGTCTATAATGGAGCCTTTGAGACAATAATAGACTACTGAGGAAATTATTTTTTCAGAATGATGATGATGTATTTCAATGGTTTCAGTACTGACAATGCAGATGCTTCCCATTTCCAATTCAAGACTTACTGAAACTCCTCCCACAGTCCATGGGAGGGAGTTAAATTCTCAAGAGACATGCTATAGTCCTTCCTACTGTAAGAGAAGATCAGGTTCGTGACTATGTTAGGAACATGAACATACAGAAGTCGATGGCACCTGACAAGATCCATCACAAAGTCCTGAGGGAACTGGCTGGTGTCGTTGCCAAACTACTCTCCATGATATATGAAAAGTCACGGCAGTCAGGTGAAGTCCCCAGTGACTGGAAAAAGGGAAACATTGCACCTATTTTTAAAAAGGATAGAAAGGAGGACACTGAGAACTACCGACCTGTCAGCCTCATCTCTGTGCCTAGGAAGATCATGGAACACATCCTCCTAGAAGCTATGCTAAGGCACGTGGATGACGGGGAGGTGATTTGAGACAACCAGCATGACTTTGCCAAGGGCAAGTCCTGCCTGACCAACCTAGTGGCCTTCTATGATGGAATGATGACATCAGTGGACAAGGAAGAGCTATGGATGTCATCCATCTGGAATTCTGTAAGGCCTTTGACACAGTCCCCCACAGCATCCTGCTCTCTAAATTGGAGAAATACAGATTTGATGGGTGGACTCTTTAGTGGATGAGGAATTGGTTGGATGGTCACATCCAGAAGGTAGCGGTCAATGGTTCAATGTTAAGATGGAGATCAGTGGCAAGTGGTGTCCCTCACGGGTCTGTATTGGGACCAGTACAGTTTAATATCTTCATCACTGACGTAGACAGTGGCATCAAGTGCACCCTCAGGAAGTTTGCAGATGACACCAAGCTGAATGGTGTGGTTGAAAGGCCTCAGGGAAGTTATGCCATCCACAGGGACCTAGACAGGCTAGCGAACTAGACTTGGGTCAGTTGGGGCAACCCCTGGTATCAATAGAGGCTGGGGGATGAAGGGATTGAGAGTAGCTGTGCAGAGAAGGATTTGGGATTACTGGTGAATGAAGAGCTGGACAAGAGCCGACAATGCGTGCTGGCAGCCCCGAAAGCCAATCGTATTCTGGGCTGCATCAAAAGAAGAATGGACAGCAGGTCAAGGGTGGATTCTGCCCCTCTACTCCACTCTGCTGAGAACCCACACGGAGTACTATGTCCAGCTCTGGAACCCCCAACATAAAAAGGACATGAACTTGTTGTAGCGTGTCCAGAGGAGGGCCATGAAGATGATCAGAGAGCTGAAGCACCTTTCCTATGAGGACAAACTGAGAGTTGTGGTCGTTCAGCCTGGAGAAGAGAAGGCTGCGGGGAGAACTTATTGCAGCCTTTCAATGCTTAAAGGGGGCTTATAAGAAAGATGGGGACAAACTTTTTAGCAGGCTCTGTTGCCATAAGACAAGAGGTAATGGTTTTAAACTGAAACAGCGTAAATTTTGAGTAGATATAAGGAAGAAATGTTTTACAATGAGAGTAGTGAAACACTGGAACAGGGTGCCCAGGGAGGTTTTAGATGTCCCATCCATTAGCGTTCAAGGTCAGGTTGGATGAGGCCCTGAGAAACCTGATCTAGTTGAAGAAGTCCTTGCTTATTGCAGTGGAGGTTGGACTAGATGACCTTTAAAGGTCCCTTCCAACACAAATTTTTCTGTGATGCTATGAATAACAACAATAAGGTAGAGGTTACTGTCAGAAGAAATCCCTTTCCTAAAGAAAAAAGCTTTAATTCTTGTATAATTTCATTTTATTGGTTTTTAACCGGCAAAGTTATAAAGCTCTAGAAAATACAAGTTCATAACAGAAGTGATGACAGGCCGACAGCCCTGTAGCCATACCACCGTGAACTGTGTCAACCTGACACAAGAAAAATCCCTCCAACCTCTTTGTTTATGACAAGCTCAGTGACTAAAACTGCCCTTTACATTGTAGAGGGTAGACTGGAGCAATGTTCAATGGTGTTCAGCTGTGTTTTCTTTGATTGCAACATTTCATACAATGGGATTCTTATATTGGTAGTTAGATTTGCTCTTCAGACAACAGAAAAAAACAAAAGGCTTTTCAGTTTTTATTGATGGAATACCAGATTTGCATTTGTGCAGTTTTCTGTCTCTTTGAAAAATACTACCCACAGTCTATTAGAAAGATGTGGCCTATCGTGCATTTTCCTGTTTTCAGAAGAGAAAGGTCTTTAGTGACCAGCTGCTTTTTTTTTTATTATTGCAACTTGTATACCTTCTAGGTAATTTTTTTCCTTATATTTAGGAGACATGTAAGTTACCCTGTTTAACTGGATATGCTGCTTTAACTGTATGCCTAGAACATGGTAATCCTTGTAACAGTTTCAAGACATAATGGATCAAAAGGTGTAGCCTTAGGACTTAATCGTGTTGTCTAAAAGTCATTTAAGTTCAAGTGTCCCAGTTCAGTGTATTCAGCAAATGAAGCAGACACACTTCATTTTGCTGATTGTAAGCTTGATTTTTAGATCAAGCAAAAGGAAATTACTGCAGTGGGTCAGGGAAGCTATTTATTGACAGTGCCTGTTACAAATGGCATTTTTCAGAGTTATTTCATATTCAGGTGTTACTAACTTCTGCACTCCATTCCAGATTTTGTGCATCAGATCTGTTTGGATACTGCTGAATATGGCTGTCCATAATCATTTTCACAGTTACTATGTATAGTTGTGTAAGTGATGCTTATATTAATAGATTCTTGCTATTATTTTTGACACTCCTTGTCAGGTGTTAATCAGAGACACTATTTTTTTTCCTAGTTTCCTTAAACTTCTCACCCCTTTCTAACTGTGAGGCTGCCTGCAATGCACCTTCAAAAACAATTTTCACATTTACAAGCAAAATTATAGCAAATTGCTGCTATGGAGCAAAGAATTCTTTTTTGTAAATCTAATTTCAGGTTAGTTACTATGGAATTGGAAATGTGTACCTTATCTAGTGTATTTGTATGCAGAAACTGTGAGCTTGATTGTCTCTAGCTTGTACCATTGTGACTTAATTGATTTCAGTAGATTTGTACCTAATTCTGAGTAGTGAGAGAAAGGCTACTGTTTTTCTGTTTCGTTTTTTTTTTTTTTTTTTTTTTTTTTTTTTTTTTTTTTTTTTTTTGGGNTTTAGTTTGTGGATGGAGGGAAAGAAGTTGGGGTTATTTTTGGAAAGTAAGTAAGAAATCTCCTCTTACCTGCTTATTGAGCATATACTTTGCCAGTCTGTCTTTTGCAAGCACTGTTGCAGTAGAACTGAGCACACCCCAGTGAAGTAACTCCTGTGTCAGGCTTATTAAATTTCAGCCACAGGAGAGTGAAGCTGCTTATGTCTCAAGATGTAAACTTTGACCTCGGCTTGCAGAACTGAAGTAGAAAGGCAGAAAGATTGAGTGAGAGTGGAATGACTCCTAGTTCGGATCACAATATCTGTTTTTTATTTTTAGCACATTAATCATATGGAAGAATGAAATGATGGACAAAGTTTTTTGCACTCTTTGAGTCTCTGAACACTTGGTTGTTTGTTTTTTTTTTTTATTTCATTTAGTAGGATACACAGCTGTGTCTCTTGTAACTCTAAGCTGTCACACTCAAAAGAGTCATAACATTTCCATTATACCCAGAACCACTCTAGCAAAATAATTTTCACCCTCTCCCCTTTGAGATAGCTGAAAGCATAACCTTCGTAGCTATTGTCAGAGAGTCTTCTTCCAGCTTTCTATTTCTCCTGTAGTCCTCATGTGAATTAGGTTACTGATGTGTTAGTGAGATTCTCTGAACTTTTTTGTAATCACTTCATTCTTCCAGGATTGCAGTGTGTGTAAGTTTTACATCTTTTTATAAGACATCCGTGGTCCTGTTTTGTTATTTTTCCCGTTTTAAAAAAGAGATAGTAGAGTTTAAGTTGAATGAGTTTTGACCTTATGCTAGTTTAGAATTGTCATAATGTGCTAAAATAATACTAGGTCAGTTTGATGCAAGCACAGGTCTTAAGATGCGGATCTGTTCTCAGTTGCCTCCCCTCTGGCAGGAAATGCCACTCTTAGAAAAGCTTTAAAAGCTAAAATATTTTACTTGAAAGTTGGGAGTGGGTCCAGTACATCCACCTTTAGATACCTGATGTGTGCACCTCTATAGCACTTCTACTAAAATAAAATAATTTTTGTGTGCAATGGGAGATTGATGCTTTTTTTTTTTTTTCTCCAGATGGAGGTCCTTGTGGTGGTTTCAAACTAAGGTGGTTTGAAACCCTTTCACAGGTATTTTTGCATTGAATGTTTCATTTTGAAATGTCTCCTACACATTTCACAGGAACTGTAGTTGATGCTTTGTATTTGCATTTGTTTTTCAGGCTTCTTAATCAGTCTGCATCTGACATATTAAGTAGAGACTTTGTATGATGAGAGGTAGAATTCTTGAGCAGATCACACAACCCTGTACCATAATCATAGAATCACAGAATCATAGAATGTGTTGGATTGGAAGAGACCTTTAAAGGTCATCTAGTCCAACCCCCTGCAGTAAGAAGGGACATCTTCAACTAGATCAGGTTGCTCAGGGCCTCATCAGGCCTGGCCTTGAATGTCTCCAGGGATGGGGCCTCC
>VXBH01009943.1:119875-140521 GCA_013400035.1 Rynchops niger
ACCAGTACCCCCAAGTCCTATTCCACAGGGCTGCTCTCTATCATGTCATCCCCCAGCCTGTATTGATAATGAGGATTGTCGCGACCTAAGTGGAGGACCTTGTGCTTGGCCTTGTTGAACTTCATAAGGTTTGCTCAGGCCCACCTCTCTACCTCGTCCAGGTCCCTCTGGATGACATCCTGTCCCTCCAGCACATTGACAGCACCACTCAGCTTGGTGTCATCGGCAAACTTGCTGAGGGTGCACTTGATCCCACTGTCTGTGTCATTGCTGAAGTTGTTGAACAGTACCGGTCCAAGTACGGATCCCTGAGGGACACCACTTGTCACCCCTCTCCATCTGGACATCGAGCCATTGACCACCACCTTCTAGATGCGACCATCCAGCCAGTTCTTTATCCACCGAACAGTCCACCCATCAAATCCGTATCTCTCCAACTTAGAGGGAAGGGTGTTGTGGGGGACTGTGTCAAAGGCCTTGCAGAAGTCCAGATAAATGATATATGTAGTAATTTTAACAACAGAAGCCTAGCTCAAAAAATGCTGGTAAGATTTTTCTAGTTAATAGAGGCTAACATATTCTCTGTTTCTAGTGTGATTGTGTATACTAGTGTTACTAGGTAGACTCCATCTATATGGAGGGGACCAAGATTTTCAGGAAAATTTCAAATATGTACTAGGAGAAAAACTATACCGCTCTTCAGCAGCAGAACTGAGAATTAATATGTAAATACTCATGGAGAAAATAAAGGAATCCTATTAAACAATTGTTATTGCATACTGAAGTGGCAGTTTATTGGGGAATATTAAGATAAAGATCTAGTACTGGTACAGCGCTGTGGTCCTGCGACTTCACAGGAGTCTGTGGAGCGCTGTGATGGATGCAGTCCTCCTGTTTGAACTAACTGAACTTCGGTCCAGGCAGATGCATAGCAAGTAGGCCTAACTGAAGTTAGTCCTATGGTGTGAGGCTATCAGTGAGAACTCAACACCCAGACAAAAAAAAAAAAAAAGGTTTGGAAGGAGACTGGGATGATAAGCAGCCGAACTGCTTTGAAACAATAGAAAAGCTGACTATAAATCAACCACTTTACATTATAAATATCTGCAGCCATCAGGGCCCGTTGAGCTCTCCATCCATACCGGCTGGCTGCATGATAGTGATCTCCCCTTCAACAGGGACACTGCTCAGGGTTCCCCTTGAGGCTGAGAGATCCTTTACCTGACACCAGACGTTGATGGGTTAGTAAGTCTCATTTTTTGCATGCACGTAACATTTAAGATACATATAGTAAGCTTAAGTGATAATCTTTGTGTTCCATGCTAACTTTAAGTGTAGTAAATAGTATTGACCGCCAATCCATCTATACTTATTAAATATTTTACATACATAAATTTACTGATTAGAACTCAAACTACTAGCTCAGATCTGTCTGAGTGATCTATGACTCTTCTTCTACGACACTCACATGGGTAGAAGTTATCACATGGGTAGAAGTTATAAAATCACAGAATCATTTAGGTTGGAAAAGACCTTTAAGAGCATTAACCTGGCACTGCTAAGTCCACCACTAAACCATGTCCCTCAGCACCACATCTACATGTCTTTTAAATACCACCAGGAATGTCAATTCAGCCCCTTCCCTGGGCAGCCTGTTCCAATGCTTGATAACGCTTCTGGTGAAGGGTTTTCCTCTTGCCATTTCCTCTTGTCCTGTTGCCTGTTTTACTTGGGAGAAGAGACCAACCCCCACCTCGCTATAACCGCCTTTAAGGTAGTTGTAGAGAGCGATAAGGTCTCCCCTCAGCCTTCTTTGCTCCAGGCTAAACAATCGCAGTTCCCTCAGCTGTTCCTCATAAGACTTGTGCACTTACCACGTGGTGTTGGAAGTCCCTTAAGTTGTTATCTGTACCATGGTTTTGAGGCTTCATCCACAGTTTTCAAACAAATAGTGATTATAGTTCATAAAACATAATTTTCAGTTCTGTCTATCAAAGTTGCCACATGAATGTCAAAGGTCTGATTCTTTTTTGTATGTTAGATTTTTGTTAAGATTAGGAGTTCTTGGTATACAACTATTAAAGAGATACTGCGATCGGGTCTCACGGTATTTCTGACGCTTTCCTCTTCACTGTAGGCAGTCAGCTGTGATGAAATGTCCTTTCTCTTGGAAAATCAAACACGTTGATGATGTTTGGTTTTCTCCTCTTAGTGTTACCACCACAAAGAAATTACTCCATCAGCAGATTTACTTCAAAAATTGTAGGCGCTCTGGAGTGGATGGAAGAGGTCAGCTTTATTAATCTGTAGTTCTTTACACTTCCTTTGTGGTACTATGTTTGACATATTGCTGCAATTAAGTTTAGAACATTGTCCAAGGCCACACTGGAAAAATAATATTTTTCTTTTCTATTAAAGTCACTCTGTCTTTTGAAATACTTCCACTGTTTAGGAAACTGACTTTTTGGACAGTATTACAGAAAATGATTTCTCATGATAGAGACATGTAACGCTGAAAGCCAAAGAACTTGAATTTGCAACTCACCTAAGTCTTTATGTAGTCTCCTGAGCAAGCGAAAGCTCTCTGAAAATAAGGAAATCGGTATTAGAAGAGAACTGTAGCTTGCTGAAGAGAATCCTCTTTGGTTTCATTTTGTTGGGTTTTTTTGAGGGAGGAATAAAGTTTTCTGACTCTTTTTTCTTCCGCTCTCGTGACTTCTTTTTTCTATTGTTGCTGGTTTAGGTTGTGGGTTAAACAGAACAGCTCTGGAATGTCTGTTCAGGGAAGGTTATGTTTCTTACAGGTTTTCCTGGAGAAAGTGTATCTTAATTGAGATTATATATTTGATTATAATTCTGCTGACTTTGATAACATAGTGACCCTTTTGATTTCATCTGTCTTGTGTGGTAATTTTATCCAAGTGCCTTGGAACATCTAATTTCAAAACAACTTTTTAACCCCTGTTTTGCATTCCTTAGGTCAGTGAACTGCTGCCGTGTGTTGTCAGCACTGTATGGAGAAGAAAATACCCCCTTGGTGAAAGGCTAACTTCCTTGTGAATATGGATAGGTTGGTCTTCGCAGAGCTAATAATTGCTCCTCTGGATGACAACGGTCCTTGTATAATACTGTTGCCTTGTTATAGTAGCTCATATGCTAATGACAGTGTAACTGTTACCTGACTTGGGCCTTGTCATACACATCTGAAGGAGCTATGTTTCTGTCAGCCAGGGGTTTTGTCTCAACAAGCAGGATTGTGTAGGCACTGGTTGCATAGTTCTGTTTTTAATGGTTATGGGCCTGTGTGAATGCCTAAGAAAGCATATCAGGCAGTTTCTGTGAACCAATAGCTTTTCTATTTTTAAACCAATGAGATGCTGTCATATAGTTGATGTTTAATGCGTACAGTTTAGAATGTTTTGAATTAGGTCCTGTATGTTGCCTGCTATTTTGAAGTTGGGTTCCCTCATGCTCCGGAATTGAAATGCAGACTTCTCTTTACTTTTTCATGTGCAATTTTGTATTGCTGGTGGAGTATTTGTTTACAGCTCCACATCAGAAGAGTGTTTGCATGGTTTATTCGTGAACTGTTTCTTTCACTTCCCTGTGGCATTAAAAAGAAGCATAAGGTGCATATGTGAATACAAGATAGCATTAAGATGTGTCTGCTGTATCATTGTAAACTGAAAGCCTTTTGAATTTGTTTAGAAGCTTCTTCCCCTCCCCATAAAAGTAAAATATTTCTTTGCATATAAAATGAGAAATTGGCTTCCTCTGTAGCTGCCATTGAATAGTTCTCCCAGTAATATAAGCCCAGAGGGGCAAATATGTGATACTCATTTGGGCACAGTTCTATGCAGCTAATATTTTTTGGGCACCAAACTTACTTTCTTTTTAAACCTGTTAGCAATAACTTGAATTCACAGTAGGATGTCTCATATCAGAGAAGGGCAAACAGACTGACAGCACTCTGAGTGAGTTAGCCAGTGGCAGTGTGTTTCTCTGGATGTAGTGAAGTAATCACCGTGTAGCATATCTTGGAGTGTACTTACATTAATATTCTAGCACAACAGAAAAAAAGAAATAGATATGCAAAAATTAAAGCTCCAGAACAGACTTCTACCTGCTCCCTACTAAAATGAATAATGGATCATTTCAGTGAATTTTTCTAAGTGCTAATCAAAACTATTATGATTTGCAAATCATTACTCAATTAAATTGGAAGCAGTAATTTTAATTTTTGGCAATTATAGTCGTTATTTTTTCTTTATCTTTATAAGTTATGGTTTATCAATCACGTAAAACATCAGCACCACATGCCTTGAAATTTAGACGTGGCTCAAATACTTTGGTTGAGCACGCATAAAAGCAGTGTGTATTTCCTCCTGTGTCAGTGACTGAAGGGATTGTCTCTATAAGGTGATAAATTCAGATTTTATTTTTCTCCATAAGCATTTGGAAGGAATGGGAGGAATACTACAGCAAAGAATAGAACATTTCTGTTCCTCATCTCCCCGGGAGGTCCCCTTTGCTAAGGGGTTTGAACGGACATCCCTTTAATGAGCCCTTAAGTCAACAGGTTCCAGGTTGATTTGTATTCAGTGGCTAGCATTCATCTGAGTTTTATTCTTCAAAAAGCAGCTTTTGCCTTTAAAACACAATACCATATATACACACAATATATATGTGTATATGTAAAAATATATGTTTATATGCTTCATATGTATATATACATAAGCATATAAATGGTTTGTATGTATTGTGTATGTGTATATATATATAAAAATAACATAATAGCATTAAAAAAATCTCATGGGACATTAGAGAAGTAGGCTTAGCCCCTCAGGGTATATTGAAAGGCTGAGTCTCATTTTCTGGACTAGTGCTGTAACACTTAGGCTATTGTGTAAAAAATAATTACTGTTGCTTGTCTTCCTCATCCCTACTCTTGCTAAGCTGCTGTAAATGATTTTGAGGTCAGCTGTTAAACGGCGTTTTTTTCAGTCCTCTCAGCCATCATGGGTAACCATGGTCATGCATTTTTAAACTACCTTTCACAGTAGTGAAAGTGTGAATGGAAGGATGTTGGAAGGGAACTGCAAGACTGACCTTTTGACACAAATTCCAAGATAGTTGTCTACTGAAGATTGTTTATTTTATAAAAAAAAAAAAAAAAAAGTCTTCAAATTCTTCTTTCCTTTTTTTTTTCTGATTGTTTTGCTAACTCTTGAGCCTTCAGCACTAATTCTTCAGTGGGTCTGGGTGGTTTAAACTGATTTTTGCAATTTCAGACCTGTTCTAGTGACAGTTGTATAGTTGCTATTCTTTTGCATTGCGTATACTGGTTTTGTCTGTCTTGTTTGACTGATGATATTTTACAGGAAAAGTCTCAGATTCCCACTGAAACAAATGGTAAGGACAGAAAAAGAATGGGGAATGAATTCTACACTATGCTTTATTCAGTGGCATAGTCTATTGCTCCCTCAGTGACCGGTTTTTATAATGCTGTTGTATATTTATGTTTCAGTACTTTGTCATAATCTATTATTTCTTCTTAATTTTTTTTTTGAGATGGAGCTGTAACTGATAAACTGTGGATAGCAATATCTTGAATTATTCTTTGGGTTGAGAGAATGTTCCTTGTTCCATTCTGAGTTTGTTGTTGAGAGGCCATTGTTTTCCCACTATTTTCTTTTTTTCTGCTCACCAAAACCACCAGCGGGAAAGTTTGTGGATGGTTATGTGTGTTTTATCTTGCCAGTGGTGTTTCCTAAACTCTGTGATAGTCTGTATTCCATTTGGAAATGTAGTGAATGTACCAGTGTTTGATACTGATATCCTCAGTTATATGGATATTTTAAGAATTGGTTCACTTGTGTAATTGAACAAGCTAAAAGCATGTACAGCCTGTGGGGTGAGGGGTTGTAGACCGGCAGACTTGATGACAGATCTCGTTAGACCACAGAGCCTTACTAAGTGACATCCATTCCCTGGCTTTCATGCAGTGCTGCAGCATTTGTTTACTCCTGAGTCTCACAGGCTTGACACAACTGGTTGGTGAGCTGATCAGCCGTGCTTTGTATGCTGGAGAGGGAAGGAAGGGAACGTGAGTTTATCATTTTGCTGTGTTGAAGTGGGTGGGAATGAGGACCATTGGCCGAGTTATGCACGTGATATTCAAGACTTGGCTAAGTTAGTCTTTCTGATGGGAAATCTGTCACTATTTTGGCTTTGCCATTACTGTGTTTAAATCCTGGGTCCTTTAACACCGTTCCGTTGATATAGTGGGAGAATAAACACACTGAGGCCTGTGTTACATTTAAATCCAAAAATAAGAGAAAATGTAAATGTCATTACTATTACTCTATGAGTAGAAGAAATATCTAACACTGTCTGGAATGTTGATTCCCCCCACCACTTCAGCAATTGCATGATTTATTTGCAAGTTAACACTTTATACTGTGCTAAATGCCACCAATTGAGTTGCAAAAAGCAAAGCAAAAATTTCCACTTCTATAATTATATTCTGTTTTATAATTATATTTATGTCTTGTACCCCAAATGAGCATTTCAGTAATTTGCGTGGCTTCTTCCACTGTTGCATACCCTAAAGAGAATAAAGGAATATTATGAAAGACTGATAGGAGAGCAAAATCATAATCACCTGTGTGTTCATTCAGTATTGATGGTGACAAAATCTAATGAGATTTTCTCAATCCTGTGCAAAAATCTTGGTAAAAATTACTAATTGTGTTTGAATTTGGCTAAATTGAATACTGAAGATGGTTCTCTTCTACATATGAACAGAAATCTGTCTCACAGGTATAGACACAAGAAACCTACCACTTGAATTAAAATTCTTCCCTTTAACCATTTGTCTGTCCCCTATCAGAATAAAAATCTTGCAGGGTTTAGGTGTCCAGGATCTGATTTTGACTTACTAGAATATATTGAATGTACACAATTAAAATTCTGGTCAGACTTCTAGTGGAAGAATAAATTATAGGTGTGTTTCATGTGGGAAGCTTGATGCAAAGATGGGATGGATTATTCAAACAAAGAACTCAGAACCAATAGTTAAGATTGACTACAGCTAAGATGAGTTTACATGCCTACTAACCTCATATCCTTGATAAACTAGAGACTATTTTAGAATTACAATAGCATAATTTTAATAAATTCAGAAGGTGTATAACCTTCTGAAAAAATTAAGCTTCATATTCATTCATGAAGTCATAGTCTTCTGTCTTCATGTGTAAGAAGTGGTTGATAAAGCTGAGGTTTAGATACTGCATTGATGGTTGCTGTACCCCTACCCTGGGTAGATCTGTGCTTCTGATTCTGACTCTGCAGTGATTTGAGCAGATCATACGCTCCAGTTATGTGCCATGGTTGGGTGCCAGGTGACCTGTAGGTTTCTCTGAATATGCGTCAGCATATTTTTGTGCCAGATCACAAATTGAGTAATCCAGTGCCTCTGTCATTCTTGTCACTTGATTTGTATTTACTCTGACTGGCTTTTACACGCTGTAAACAGCACCAGTGGAGTTGACTGTGCTTTTTATATAGAAGAAGGGTTGCTATAAAAATGACTAGAAGAAGATATGTGGCTAGGGAATGAATATCACTCAATCACAGTGAAATTTCACGAGTGGATGGACAGTACGTCATGCTGATAATGTCCATGTAAAAGATATATCAAGGGACAAGAGCTAGAAAGATAAAGAGTATTTTGAAAGGCAGAAGAGAATTAAGCTGAGGTTGTACATTTACTGCAAATTGCAGGAATTAAGAAGTCTTGCATTTCCTTCCCCCTGTTAGAAC
The DNA here is from genome assembly GCA_013400035.1 of Rynchops niger. NCBI lineage: Eukaryota > Metazoa > Chordata > Aves > Charadriiformes > Laridae > Rynchops > Rynchops niger. The sequence goes on from VXBH01009943.1 coordinate 127,700, forward strand.
AGGCCACTGCCATGTGTATCCTGCTGTGTTCTCAGCTTGCATTCCTGATGGGAGCTAGCAGCGAGGGATGGATTCACTTGCTTAAATGTTCTACAGTTATACTTTTTGTTTCCTTGTTTTGTATTATTTCTATTTAGTTTGCTGTGTATTACTTAATAGGATGAGGATTAATTTTCAGTTTCAATTTTAAATTTAGGATAAGTATTTTATGGTCTTCACCTAGTGAGTCTGAGATATAGAAGAAAAATGAATGCCTCAAAAAAAAAAGGAAAGAGAGAACTATGAAATTTTAAACACTGTATGCCTAATTAATCTTCTCAGCTTGCAGAGGGTATCACCTGGCAGTATCAAGATTTTTTTGTCTGTTTGTTTGTTTGTTTTTTCTTCCTTCCTGGTGCTAGCCAGCTTAACACTTTTCAAAGCACAGTTGCTTGTGTTTCTGCTGATTCAAAATGGTATTGTGATACCTTTCCTGTGTGTTCTATGGGTCTCCAGCATTACTCACAACTTTTTTCTGTGTTGTTGTTTAAGAAGCATTTGCAAAGATCAGTACAGGTACTGGGTTTTTTTCTTTAATTTTTAAGCTGTGAGGTTTTTGTGAGCCATTTGCTTCCCTGCACAGACAAGTACATTTGGTCTTTAGCTGATCTCGTGGCTCGATGTCCCTTCTAGTTACTGAAGGGGAACGTGGAGCAGAGTGCTCTGGCAGGCAGCAGAGCCTGTCTTCTGAACTGCTGTGTGTTCACATGATGATAGGTGCGATGATGGGAAATGGCCACTCATTTGATTTCAGATCGGAATCATCTGCTGATCTCAGGACAAGCAGATTACTGTGGTTAAGCAGCAGGCATTTGTCAGACTGCAGGGAAGATCTATATATTGTAGTCATGGGCTCTGCTTTTCTTTCTTCAGTCTGTCTTCTTCACAGTATCTATGTTAAAGCTTAAACTCTGTTGCATACTTCCTATATACTCAGAAAGTGAGGCAATGTGTGCATGAATAAATTCACTATTTTATTACCCCTATAAAAAATATTTTTACATGGTAAAGGACGCATTCCTAAGTCAAGTCTCTAATTTCTCTAAATAAGAGCAACCACTTTCTTTCCTTGCTTTTGTCTTTCATTTCTAAAGTGATAACAGTAAACAGACCTTTAGAGATACAGAAGGCAAAGATGTGTATGAGAAGGAAATTAAAGCATAGTTAGCAGCAGTAGCTGGCCTTTTAAAGGAGACTACTTAAAAAGATAAATGGACTACTAGAAAAGCCACTGTTCAGGATTTTGCTGAAATGAAGTCAAGAGTTGAAAAGACTTTTCTTCCCTGTTTTGGTCTTAAATTAAATCTTATCGACCTTCTTTTTCAAAGATTTGCCTAGGAAGAAAGACAGGAAGGATTATTTGTTTGTATTTAAAAAAAAACCAACACAACATCAGTTTGAAAATTAAAAACACCTTTGACATAAGAAGCTGATAATTTCACTGACAAAATTCAGCCTGGAGTTTACTCCTGCCAGAAACCCCCGGGAAATACAAGTGGGTGTGTTCTGCTTGAGTAATCCCATGTAAATGCAGAGGTGCCAGCAGCACTGTAATAATGACTGTAGTGTCTTTGAAGGCACTCTGAAGCTTCCGTTCAAAGATACTCTTAAATAATTAAATATTTTTTTTATTTTTTCAATTTACATGGAATATATAATGACATCCCCCAAGTACCAGATTTCCTTCCTTCCTTTTTTGTTCTCATGCAAAGAATAAATAAGAGTATTTTAATTAAGACACTGCTTGCTAACCTGCATAGTAAAGAAATGTGATGAAGGATCTGGTCCAGATAGTTCTCTGTTGTGACCCTCAGTAATGTTTTCTTAACACAGAAGTGAACTTGAAAAACCTAAGATCTGAGGTGATATTAGAAGTCTGGCTTCCCCTCTGTAAATAAAGGGAGGCAATTTTGTCCACTTTGATACACCCTCTGGCTCCTGGCAGTTCACTATGACCATTTATGTGGTATTCCTTGTAAGATTGGCTGCTCAGCTATCTGTACAGGGTTTTCATCTTTCTTTCTTTTTTTTTTTTTTTTTTAAACATTTTTTTGGCAGATACTGAGCGCCTCTATACAATGGTGTTTGAAGAGATCTGTGGGCGTTTTGGAAAGATCTATACCTGGGATTTGAAATCCTTGGTGATGGGTAAAAAAGCCCTAGAAGGAGCGCAGATTATTCGAGATGTTCTAGATCTTCCAATAACCAAAGAAGAGTTATTACATGAAAGTAAAATGAAGCAGGAGAAGATATTCCATACTGCTGAATTGATGCCAGGTATGTTTCTCTTCAATATTTATAAACTGTTTATGGAATTATTTAAATGTTAACCAAGGTAGTTTTTGATCTGCCTTCCACAAAACAGTTGGTTTTACAGATTCAGTTTCATCACTCTTGTTTTAACAAGTTTTACTCAAAATTACCTGTTATTTACCAGTTAAAGAGATATTTTTCATGTTAAAAAGTACTGAAAACTTTTTTTTTTTCTTGTTTACTTGGAGAACAGCTTTTTTCTATATGTTTTAAAAGAAGAAAAAATGTGCATGATTTCTATTTTGTAAGCCAGGTATTTTTTACAGTTGTTGTTGGCAGCTGTGTAACTCAGCAAGTTAGTTTTCTCTGGCTGTAAGCATAGTCCTACTTTGTTAAGCACAAATACACTTTTAAATGTGCGGGCAAGTGTATGAGTCTGTGCATTCTTTCAGCTGGGATTCATCTTGCCTAACCTTAACATTGAAATGTAAGCATGGCATCAGAGCCAGCTGTGTGCTGGGTGGGTTTCTCAGGTTATCCTAAGACATGTCTTTTACCAGTGACTGTGCAGTAAGCCCCAATGGGTAGCTTAAACCAGGTACCTCAAGATAAGCAAGAGGATGCATCTTATCTGTGGTGTAAACTCAGACTTTTATATTCCATTTACACCTGGAATACTTAGAAAAAAATCCTCAGCCATGCAAGACAAGCAATACCTAAAGCTAGGATTGCTCTTAACGTTTTGTGCAATGTTAAACTTCCTGGAGCAAATATCAATAGTTTATAAAGTAAGAAAAAAAAAAAAAAATTTAAAAAAAAAAAAAAAAAAAAAAAAAAAAAAAAAAAGGATGAGGAATAAAAAAAAAAAAACAGTATTAAAAGTGAAATAACTACATGTCACTATAACAAGTCTGTTACAGTTTTTTCTCTATAAATGTATGCTTGTTTTTTCTGACAATCTCTAGCATTAATGATGTTTTAATACCTAGTTCCATAATGCATTAAGAGGACGTAAGTAAAAAACATGTGATATCTTAGGTATAAATAAGAAGCAGCAAAAATAAAAAGATGCAATTTTTTTAGGCAGCTGAAAAACTTGAGTATTTTGTGCAGCTAACTTATTATCTCACCAATGTCTTTTATATGCAACATTTTTCAAATTGCATCTTTCTCGCTTATAGATCCACCTAAAACTGTAAGCCTGGTTAAACTCTCCAGGAAAACAGGAAAGACAGAGAGATGTGTTTTAAATTTTTCATGTCAAACTTCTGGGACTAACTTTGCAGCTCTATCTTTTGCAAGACAAATAAAAAAAACTGTAGTCTGGGCTTAGAAAATGCCAGATGGACAGACTGGGTGAAATGTTAGGATGTACAGAGAAGAGTTGCTGTGATGTAACAGCACACGTAATAGATGCCATTAAGGGGATGTTCTGTGCCTGATGAGGATTGTGACAATGTGGCTGACCTGGCTTGAGCAGAGTTGCAGAGAGGTGATGGAACAGATTAGATGAAGGAAACATGAAGTTTTATGCTGTTCCTGCCTTCAAAAAGTGAATTCTGGGCTTGCTGAAGCTGGGCTATTATAGATGAAAGAAGCAAAATTCTTACTTGGGACAAGCAAGTAAACATTTTTATCATCACTGGAATAGTTCAGCTGATTCCTTTTTCAGTTCAACTAAATACATACGATAACTTTCTTCAGGCTATTTTCTAAAGCAGAATTTATGTGAATGAACTTAAATACTTTATGGTTACTAGCCATTGTGGGGAGCAAAGGCAGCCTTGGTCACTAATTAATGGAATCTGTACTTTACTTGGTAGCAACGTATGAGATGCAAGCTGAATTGTCATAAATTTGAGAAAAACCAGGTTGATATCAGCTAATAATCTAGAAAGAAGGAGCTCCAGCTGTCAATTTAAGGATTGAAGTGGTCTTTAATCTGATAACCAGTTTGTTTTAATCTGATACTTCTCTTCTGTCCTTTTGTATCTTCTGAGGATATTTATTAATGTAATCCTTGTGGATTTATTCTACAGCCTGTTAACGTTCTTTAATTAAGGATGGACTTCATGCAGGTGTAAGATGTAACACTGTGGTGACATTTTGAATTTACAATGTTCTCTGACTAAGAGATCTTTCAGATAGTTACAGGTAAATACAGGAAAGTGAAAGTTAATTGTCGTATTTATTAGTGGTGCAAGATGACTCTGACACGCTGTGTCTCTGATCATCTCTTGGCAGTTAATAGGCGTGTGAGGTTCTATTTTTTCAATCAATTTCTACAGGTTTTCCAACAAATAAGATTCAAATTTGGTTTGGTGGAAAGCAGTGCTGAATGATGACCAACAGTGTTTGAAAAAGTGACTCAAGCAAAGCAGTGCTTGTTTCTCGACATACGATGAGCTATGCTCATGTTTGTGCCAACAATGATAACTTTATTAATTCCCAAATCAAGTAATTGACAGATATATCAGTGATGGTTAAGGATGGTGTGGAAGTTGTACAAATATACTATTGGCAAAGCAGTTCTTTGCCTGACAGGCTATATCACAGCCATGCTGCTTAATGCTCAATGATTCTGCGGCATTAGTGATTGAAGACAGAATTTTGACTGTTTCAGTATGGCTGAGCTGACTGACAAGCTTCAATACATCAGGCTGTGGTCAAAATACAGATTCTAATGTGGAATTTCCTGCTAACTATTTGAGAGTTTTTCAGAGTTAGATTTATTTTTAGTTCTGTAGGAATCTTAGGGAAGGCTAGTTCAGTGGAGAAAGGAATTAATCCAAGACAATGCTGACAAAATGACAGGGCTGCCACTTGTGCTGCTTTTCTAAGTATTTCTGTCAGAGTACAGAGATTTTTATCTGCAAGAGTAACATAGTAGGCCTTCTGTTTCTGCAAATGCAGTACTACGTTGCAGGGCAATGGATTGTCAGAAAAATGGGGAGTGACAACTGGAGCAGAAGAAAACCATGCATATGTACATTTACCTATACATCTATAGGTGTGCTTTTGCTTAATGTAAACCCAGAATATACATAGAGACAGAAAAACCTAACTCCAAGTTACACAGCTGCCAACAGTTACTATAATCATGTCAGGGTTATGAAATTAATGCCATAGCGGTCTCTTTTTCTGGGTCATCATCACCACAAAGCACAGATCCTTAAGGATTGTGTGGTTGTGCATGCCTTTTTCAGACATTTTCCATTCCTGGATCATTTCTGTGATAACTGGGATTTCTTTGTTGCAGCTCTTGTTCAGCCAGTGCAGAATGTGATGTGCAAACTATTTTCCAGTTCAAGTATAGTTGACTGTCTTTCGCAGACATGAGGAGGTAATTTCATAGCTCGGTTTTAGTACTAAATGAAGCCAGTCACAAATCACAAAAAGAGATGAAAGAAAAACAGTTCAAGTTCCAATGGCAGCTCACTCTAAAGTCGTTTTTTTTTTTTTTTTTTTCCTTGAACAGTTCCATTCAACCAGCAGTCTAGTTTGCTTAGCTATTGTTTTCTTGATTCATGTTGTGCCCTTAACAGTTAAACAAACTTCTTACCATGTTATCTTTTCTCTTCCTTGCTATTATTGTTGTTTTAATGGTAGGAAACTCTAGTGAGTCTGTGCTGGGCTCAGTGAGCCTGTAACCCCTAGAGATCAGTCAATTAGCTGCAAACTTTGAATGATGCTGACTGACTGGCTGATTTCAAATATTTGTCCTTTGCATTGCGTCTTAAATGACTGCAACCCAAAAATGCTTTTACCAGTAAGTCAACAACACACTTGACAGACGTTCTGAATTGTGTAAAATTTAGTACTTATATTTTTTCCATGGGCATGCATGTGTTAGTATATACAGACTAAAATGAGATTATCGATTTAGCGAATAGGGAGTCTGCCACCAGAAAGATCTCTGGTAGTTTTCAGAGAGCAATAAGATGAGAAGATAGAATTCTTTAGTAATAGCCAATTACCTAGCAACAACTAAACCAATATGTATTGTTGACATTCCTTTCACAGCAATCACTAGAAAGAAAATTAACTCTTTCCCAGCTGAAACCAGGAGACCTTCCAAATTGGGAAGTAGGTTATTAGTTTCCACCTCCACTTTTGTAGGTCAGTGAAAGCATAATATACCATTGCAGATAGCATTTTTAATATCTCAGAACAAAAAAGAAACAGGTGAATCTGAGAGTTACATTCCCATAGTCTCATCAGATTCATGGCAATTGGCAATTGCCACGCCAAGTGGCAGATAGCCCCACCTCTGTCACACTGTCACCTCTGTCATACTGTCACCTTCACAGCAGCAATGCTGACTTACTTCAGGATTGAGGGCAAGTGTAGATAATTAATAGCACTGTGCTGATAGGCTTGCAACTGTTTCAGCACACCAAACTACATTAAAAACATTTTTTTAATCAGTTTGTTACTTAAGTAAACAGACAGCTGCTTCTTGTGCTATGTGAGATTATTGTGGGGTTTTTTTGCCCCTATGCTCCACTCTCGTGAGACCCCAGTGTTTTAGTTCAGACACTGCTGACGTTTTTACCATAGAAGCACTTTTATGAACTTAAAGAATTATCATCGAATTGGCTAGAAATGTAATCAACTTGACAAAGCTCTGAATGGTAATGTTAGCTTTTCTTTGATTAAAGAGAGTGATAAAATCTTGAAGAGCTTTAAGTTTGGTCTGATATCACATTCAGTGTAGGAACTGTAAATGATTTTGAAAAAGAAGATCTGTCTTTTCATGCAGAAGCTATATTTATCCTTAAGATTTCCATTTGTGCACAACTGTATATTAATCATACAAGGCATGCATAATGCATGTACAACAGTTAATTTAAACAATGCATGGAGCACTTTGGTTTCTTTTAGTCTTTTTCTCAGCAGTAAATCTTTTCTCTCAATACACACTGAACTCTTCTCAGACAACTTGTTTTGTGTTCAACGTTACAGCAAAATGAAGTGGACTTGAATATGGGTCTTTAAAGAGCCTTGATTTTCGTGCCCCAGAGGTCAGGTGTCCTCTGTTCTCATGCTGTTAATATGAGTAGAAAGCTAACTGTATCTATGCAGCGATAAATGAGGAGCAATTCTGTGACAGATGTATGTAAAGATCTTCTTAGAGAGTACGCTGAAAGTCTGCAAAAAGATTGTGAAATTGTATTTGGGCTCATAATTTGTGTGCTAGCTATGTGACGATAGCACGTGTTGACCAGTATAGTTCTTCCAACAAAAGTTTCAATGTACAGGGAAAAGGTCTGTTGATCAAGACAGTATTCTTTAAAAAAGCCTGTAGCCATGGGAAAATGTGGTAAAAGAAGTAGCAGACTGATCAAACATGATACAAAAAGGAAAACAAAAATTAATATTTTTTGTAAGATTTAAAAAAAAAAGTCCAGGAAAACTCAAGCATAGATCGATACAATAAAATATATATAGGAAAATATTTGATTGCCAATTAAATACATTTTTTCTTACTTAAAAATAACTTTGTATCATGTTTCAACACCCCACATCATTTTTCACAGAAGCACATTTTTTATCAAAAAGTTTAGGGAGAGGATCATTCCTTTGGCTTCTAATTACAGTTGACAATAAAATAAATGTAACTAGTAGTAACTAGTAACGAGATTAAATTGCCAAAGGAGAGTGGCCTCTATAACTTATTGAAGCAAGAAGAATGACTATATTTTCAACAATTAAAATTAATTGGAGACAAAATTACATATTGTGATTACAAAATACAGACAAAAAGTAAGAATAGCCTGGGAATTTAACTAGATACATAATCAAATAACCAGTAACTAACTGGGGAGGGGGATAAGACAATTTAATATGTAAAATGACCTAAATAAACTCTGTAGTCCCCAAAACTGTATCAAAGGATACGCAGCAGTTATAGATAGCAGTAATATTGTTACTGTAATCACAATGATTTGAGACTCGTGTGAGAGAAAGTTTTAAATGAGAAGTAATATCTTTCATTAAAATAACTGAACTGTGAAGAAGCTTTTGGGCATAGAAAGTCATCTTCATAACAGTATTAAAATACCCATTTGCTATTTTGGATTTTTTTAAGAGTTCACATGTGCTTGCTTTCTAAAAAAGCAGCTATGAAGAGGAAGACACAAAATAATAATTTTAAGTCTATCCGAAGCTTTTATAATTTCTGTACATGTAGCCTTTATTTTTCTGTAATACTTTAGCTTGAGCTTTCACTTGAATCTGACAAAGAACAAGCAGAATCTACAGAAACTCCACAATATAACCTGCTTTCATTGATTACCTGATGCTTTCATTTAATTAGTATAAGGAATATGTTGTATTTATGGTGTTTTATTTGTTTTCTTGGGGTTTTTTTCATTATTTGCTATCTTGAACTAAAGTAAACCTGTGTTATACTATTTCTCTGATTATTAGACATCTAACACTGTAAATGTTTGAATAAAGACAACACTCACTTGGAAGATTATCAGTTATTAATGTATTTGATGGCTCTCTGTTCCACCCTGCTTGAAATGTTCTTAAAGTGATTAACAGTGTAGCTAAACTAGTTAGAAACTATAAAGAAATATTATCTATGATGGTTGATGCAGAACTGAAACCCCTGTGAGCTGTTTGCGTTTTGTTTGAGGGTGGGAAAAATGGGAATGTGTCTGCTAAATGTCCTTCCTAGTAGAACATATTAGCTTTCTAATAACAAATTTTAAACAAAGACATAACACACACGCACTGTCTTCTCTATTGCCCACTGATCTCCTGTTTCTTTTCCTGGGATTGCATAATGATTAAAATACTATTAATTAGAAATTAAATGTAATTAGTACATAGGTAGCATCCCAGGAAGGAGTACAGAAATGCAACAGAGTTATGGTTCATGAAAGGATTTGCCGCTGGAAATGCCACTGTTTGTTTATTTGAGGCCATCTCAGTCAGGTAGGAGCTCCTGTAATTTTGAAGTTAATTTTGAAGTGATTTTGAAGCTTAACTTTCATAAACGCTACCTTGTAAATTTCAGGTTATTAACTTCTTGTGGTCCTATTTAAAATGTATGGTTTTGCTTAAGAGAAGGCCTTGGGGAGTTCTGTTCATTTTCCAAGGGCTTTTTCTTTCATAGCTTATGTTCATCTTTTTAGAATTAAGACATTAGAAAAGACAGTGGGACTGCCAGTGTAGGCCTGGGCATTTTTGTGTCCTTGTTCCTGCACTCTGTTCATTTTACTTCTATAAGTATGTCAGAGATAAAAGAAGACTAGGGAAGATGTGGGCCCTCTCTGGAAGGAAACAGGAGACCTGATCACCCAGGATATGGAGAAGGCTGAGACTTTTTCTGAATGACTTTTTCGCCTTGCTCTTCACTGGCAACTGCTCTAACCACAACACCCAAGTCGCAGAAGGCAAAACCTGGGGCTACGAGAATGAAGAATCACCTGCTATAGGAGAAGATCAAGTACGAGACCATCTAAGGAACCTGAAGGTACAGAAGTCCATGGGACCTGATGAAATCCATCCACAGGTCCTGAGGGAACTGGCAGATGAAGTTGCTAATCCACTTTCCATTATATTTGAGAAGTCGTGGCAGTCTGGTGAAGTTCCCACTGACTGGAAAAGGGGAAATATAATCTCCATTTTCAAAAAGGGAAAAAAGGAAGAGTGGGGAACTACAGGCCTGTCAGTCTCACCTCTGTGCCTGGTAAGATCATGGAGGAGATACTCCTGGAAACTCTAGTAAGGCATGTGGAAAATAAGGAGGTGATTGGTGACAGCCAACATGGCTTCACCAAGGGCAAGTCATGCCTGACAAATTTGCTGGCCTTCTACAATGGTGTTACAATGATGGTGCATAAGGGGAGAGCAACAGATGCCATTTACCTGGACTTACGCAAAGCGCTTGACACTGTCCTGCATGACATGCCTTTAAATTTGAGGCATGGATCTGATGGGTGGAACACTTGGTGGATAAGTAACTGGTTGGATGGCCACACTCAAAGAGTTGTGGTCAACGGNTGATGGTGCATAAGGGGAGAGCAACAGATGCCATTTACCTGGACTTACGCAAAGCGCTTGACACTGTCCTGCATGACATGCCTTTAAATTTGAGGCATGGATCTGATGGGTGGAACACTTGGTGGATAAGTAACTGGTTGGATGGCCACACTCAAAGAGTTGTGGTCAACGGCTCAATGTCCAAGTGGATACCAGTGATCAGTGGTGTTCCTCAGGAGTCGGTACTGGGTTCACTGCTGTTTAACATCTTTGTTGGTGACATGGACAGTGGGATTGAGTGCATCCTTAGCAAGTTTGCCAATGACACCAAGCTGTGTGGCACAGTTGACATGCTGGACGGAAGGGATGTCATCCAGAGGGGCTTGGACAGGCTTGAGAAGTGGGCCTGTGTAAACCTCATGAAGTTCAACAAGGCCAAGTGTGAGGTCCTGCATGTGGGTCAGGGCAATCCCAAGTATAAATAAAGGTTCGACAGAGAATGGATTGAGAGCAACCCTGCCGAGAAGGACTTGGGGGTGTTAATTGATAAGGAGCTCAACATGAGTTGTCAATGTGTACTCGCAGCCCAGAAAGCCAACCACATCCTGGGCTGCATCAAAAGAAGCATGACCAGCAAGTCATCAGAGGTGATTCTACCTGCCTATTCTACTCTGCAGAGACACCACCTGGAGTACTGTGCCCAGCTCTGGAGCCCCCAACATAAAAAGGACATTAACTTATTGTAGTGAGTCCAGAGGAGGGCCATGGAGATTGTCAGAGAGCTGGAGTACCTCTCCTATGAGGACAGGCTGAGAGAGCTGGGGTTGTTCATCCTGGAGAAGGCTCCAAGGAGACCTTATTGCAGCCTTCCAGTACTTAAAGGGGGGCTACAGGAAAGCTGGGGAGGGACTGTTTATCAGGGAATGTAGCGATAGGATGAGGGGTACCAGTTTTAAACTGAAAGAGGGCAGATTTTGATTGGATGTTAGGAAGAAATTTTTCACTATGAGGGTGGTGAGACACTGGAACAGGTTGCCCAGAGAAGTTGTGGATGCCCCGTCCCTGGAAGTGTTCAAGACCAGACTGGATGGGGCTTTGAGTAACCTGGTCTAGTGGAAGGTGTCCCTGCCCATGGCAGGGGTGTTGTAACTAGATGATCTTTAAGGTCCCTTCCAACCCAAACCCAAACCATTCTATGATTCTGTGATGCTAAGATTATCTCCTTTTTTTTGTCTAGAGAGGCATTTCACAAGAAATAGGTCTGAATCTGGAGTTCCAGAAGTGATGTAAGTTAAGAACAGTGTTCTCTTCAGTGGTAAACAAACACAAGAGAAGGGATAGTGCGAAACATTAAAGTATATTGAATGAAATGTAGCAAAAATTTATGTGTTCACTGTTCTGTAGTATTCTATATGACACAGCTCATGTTTCTATAAAGCTAAAAGGAAAATAAAAATTCCCTTTGTTTTACATGAATTTGAATTAGCTCTCAGGAGTTATGTCTTGTTAATTTTCACTTCATAATGAATAAAGCCATTTGATTATAAAGTGTGATAACAATCTTGTAGAAAACAGTGTTGTAATAGCTTATAAATAATTAGATAGGAACTACCATTAGATAATTTTAGTGTAGCATTATTTGGTTTCCTGAACTCTTGCTGTACATGTTTGTATTAGTCAATGAAAAGGAAGCATGTGAGTTAGCCCAAGGGTTTTGTTGCTCAGTATAAGTCTTAATTTTAGTTTGTCAGTTGTTCCAATATATTAGTCACTGTCGTTCCAGCTGAATCTAAAGAGTGCAAACACCACATTTGGAGTCTAATGGAGGAATAATACTTCCTTTAAAAAAAAAAAAAATAATAAAAAATATATATTTTGTATACATTTTTCTGCAGCTCTCAGAGCAAAAGGGCTGATCTCTTCCTTTAAAATGTGTCTGTGATCTCAGAAAATAATACTTNAAAAAAATACTTCTTGTTGGTTTAGTTCGTTTTTTTTTTTTTTTCTTTTCACAAAGTTGTTAACTTCGTTGACATTGGTGATTAATCAGGATTTAAAGATGTTGATGTTTAAAGTTGATCCTTCTTCTTCTGTAACTAAATTCAGCTTACAATTCTTTTCAGCTTTTTTTCTTTCCAATAGTCACTGGTGTTTAACTATTACATTTAGAATATAGTGAGCTTCTGTATCTGTTCTAAAATTTAATATTTAGAGAGGAAATAAACAGCATTTACCTTTTTGATTATTTGAAATGAAAGAGTACATTTGGAAATAAAGCATAGCAAGGTAGGATATTTATTCCTGATTTTTTTATGATCACTGGAAGAATTTATGTTGTACTGCCTAAGATTGTTACTGCATGTGTACCACATTAGGAATGGTACCTTATGCTGGAAAATGGAAAGTGGTTTCCTTATGCTGGAGATGCTTATTTCTTTTGATATTTCTTTATTTTTTTCATTTTTAATCAAAGACACTAAAAGAAAAAAAAAAAAAAAAAAAAAAAAAAAAAAAAAAACTTCTTACATGTGG
>VXBH01009943.1:141285-155746 GCA_013400035.1 Rynchops niger
AAAAAAAAAAAAAAAAAAAAAAAAACAAAAAACTTGCTGCATGTGGCTAAGCTTTCAGTAGGAGCGGTGGAAGATGGTCCCCGGAAGCCTAGCAGATAGGTCTGTCTGTGATGGATGAGCCTCCATCCCTTACATGGTAGCTACAATGAGTTAGAAGTTAGCGGGTTCAGAGGAATTTTCACCATACTTCTCCATAGCCATTGAGTTTTTAATTGGTTGGTTTTGACATCACTGAAGTCTTCATTTGATTGAAAAATCTGTGTATATAATGGGTATATAATGACAAAATACATGCCAGAGGAAGTTTCTTACAGATCTTTAAAGCAGTTCCCCACTTCCCCTTCTGTTGACATTTTCTGTAAAAAAAGCAGAAGACAGATACTATGAAAGGCATTATCTTCCTGATGAAGAATTATATGCTGAATTAGTATAATATTTGTGTCAGTAATTTGATGTGGTGGCAAAGTGTCTAGAGCTATACCAGTGGTAATTGAGGCAAACAAAAGGATTTTGTTGATCTATAGTTTTTACAAAGAAATGACAAACCTGGAATAAAAATATTGTCTTCAGCTTCTTAAGTTATGCTAGCTATTCTTCCATATGCAATTTGATTTTTTTCCACACAGATGATTTTCCCCTTGTATTTTTTTCTAATCTATCTTGCTATGTTTACACATATGCAAATAATAATGTTTTAAATGGCATATTTTTATTAAAGTGTATTTTCTGAATAATGTAAATCTTCACTCTCTGGAGCTATTAGGGGCAGCTGCATTTTAGCTCCCTTGTAGCAAGGGAAGCCAAAAATAAAAAGTAAACACACACACACACATTTACACACCGAAATCATGACGTGCTGGGAGAATACAAGAGAGAACCCTGAAGAAATAACCTTTCTGCAACAGTGCTTTTCTGTGGCTGGCTACCTCCAATAGAAGTGTAGAATAAACATACCCTGTGACAGATGAACAGAAGCTGTGATGCAGTGGGACTGAAGAAAATTAGCTATTTGAAAAGAGCACAACTTTAGAGAGAACTAATTATATCATAGCAAGAGCGTGGGAGGTTGGAAAAATCTTCTACTTGTGTAATCTTTAGACTTCTTTATATTATTACATACATGGTATGCTAGCCTTGCTAAATGTTGCAGATTATTTTGAATAAATTCCTTTGAGTGAATGCATTTTATTTAAAAAAAAAGAGACATTTAGTCTACTGCTTTATATTAAGAGCTCTTAGTACTTCTGTTAATTCAATATGGATTTACTTCACGTGTTGACATATGAAGACATAATCTGTATCTGGAATAAGAAGTTAACTTGTATTTATCATCATATATCAATGAGAGGACAGAGTAGCATCATTTGGGGAAAAATGCACTTGCTTATTATTAGTATATCCATTTAAGGGGTCATAGAAAGGCTTTTAAATGGGTGATGCATTGTCATTGGAGGAGGAATAACACTTGTTATTTCTGTACAGCTGGGATCGAACGTTACAGAAGTGCATTTATTTAAAGGCTGTCTTTAAATACAAGCATGGAGCTGGAAATGTCAGTTATTAATTGGTTAATTAGATTCTGGAGAATAGAGAAGAAATCTGTGGAGGGTCACATCTACAGGTCATATTTCCAGATAGATGGGTTAGTTAATGCACCTATTTACTACACGCTTTATTATCAGTAGTAATTATAACTTCTCGAAGTTGGGCATATGATTATACTTGGGAAAAATGTATTGAAGGTAAGACTGCTGTTTATAGAATTGTGAAAATGGAGCAATGGAGTAGAAAGGCTGGATCACACGGGAAATGCAAATCAGAGATGCTGGGGTGGCAAAGAAAAGAACTGAATGGACATGAGGAGTAGGAGTGTTTTGAGGGAGCAGGGACCAGCAATAAGTATGACAGTGAATCAAGAGGAAGGAAATAAGATTACGTTAGTATAGGCAGGCGTGAAAAGTAGGATAAGAATTCATGCAGTTGGAAGATGAAAACAAAGAGTTGTTCTCAAGTTGGTTCAAAGAGCCAGAAGTCAACTGGAGGCTTATCTACCTGAAACTAATATCCTTTGTCCAGCACAGTTTGGATTCATGCCAGGAAGCAGAGCTGAAATGATTTTACAGATATGGAGGGATTTTCTCTTGTGAATTGATAAAGACCAGACTTCCACTCTCATTCTCCATTAGACACCACTAATTGCTTTGTCTGGGAGAAGCATCCAGCATTTAGAATGCTGCAGCAAAGGAGCATTGAAACCTCTGCAAAAGAAACTCAAAACTTGCATGGAATACGGAAGTGTGTTTCCCTCTTACACAGAGTGCTGTGTTTTCACCGTTCCCTGCATTAACCTTCCCTAGAAGACTGGATCGGATTGAAGTTTCTACCCATTAGGCTTGAGGTGTTCATTACTCTGGGTTCACAGCATCAATAGATAAAGCTCTGGTATTAACAACTGTGACTGACGGCTCTTCTCCTCTGCCCCGTGTTACTTGCTTTAGTAATTGCAAAAGCGAGAAACAAAGCTCTCTTAGGAGCTGGTTTAAGCCAGTTGGGTACCTGCTTCAGAAATTAAAACTATACCATTCAGTGAGAAGAGTATATTTCTTTGACTTTTATTTTGATTTTTTGATTCGGTGTATAAAAGAAAATATTCCCCTGTGTGCTTTTCTCTCGTTTGAAATAATAAACGTATAATGTTGGAGATGTTACTTAATGAGCTTCTGGTGGGTGTGCTTCGTAATGATGTTGAACTAATTTTTACCATATTCTGAGAAAAACATAATTTGATGACAGAACGAGCATATACCTTGAGGAATGTTCCATGATTTTTGTGTGGAGAAGGAACGTTTCAGATATAGCAAGAATTTTCTTCTACATTAACTGGTTGAAATAGGTTGTTATATTCAGTAAGACAACATTGTTGAAATACTGCTAAACGTATTACAAGTAGGTATAAATATTAATACATCTAACTACATATAGGTATATATAAAATATAAAAGGTATGTATTTGTCTTGCAGGGGTTGATAAGCTGATCCGTCATTTACACAAGCACAACATACCCATAGCTGTTGCCACCAGCTCAGCTGAAGTGACATTTCAGATGAAAACAGCCAGACACAAAGACTTCTTTAGTCTTTTTCATCATATTGTGTTGGGAGATGACCCGGAGGTGAAGTGTGGCAAGCCAGAGCCTGATGCATTTCTAGTCTGTGCAAAGAGATTTCACCCTCCTGCACCTCCGGAAAAGGTAAGAAGGAGAGGGAACAAATTAACTGAAAAGTTAGGAATATTCTCTTTGGGCTATATTTGGGGTTTGTATTTTTTTTTTTTTTTAGCATGATAGATACTTAGATTAGTATTTAATATAAATGCTATAAAAAATTGGCAACCTCTGTTTTCAAAGAAGTTTATGCTGTTGAAGCAAAAGATTGTTGTAAAGCATGATTTTCCCCTAGTACATATAATGTTAGTAATGCAGATTGCTCTGATTTACTACATGGCAATGTGCAGTAATAGGAAAGTGTAATGATTTTACGCTCTATGCATAAATCTGCAATCTTAACTTCACTGCTCAAAGTTTTGAAACAGTTATTTAAACATAGATCAGTGTATTTTTCATACATTCATGGCTGATTTACCTCTTAAGTGTCTGAACGTTAAAGATACTTCTTTGTAAAGAGGCCATATATTTTTCCTAAGCCATCTCTTTCCTCTTGCATTCTAAATCTCTGATATCATAATTCTTGTTTTCTGATTTAAAACTGATCAGTTTGAGCAATCTTTTTCAAATAGTAGAGGTGTTTACTTTCTCTGTCTTATATTATAACTATCCAAACTCAATTCTGAAATAGAAATCTGTAGGGAAAATATTTGAAAGATAAATTGAGAATTAGTTAAAATAATGTCTTCTTTTTTATTTTAAATTAAATTGCCTTTCTCCTTAAAATATTTTCCTCACTTCTTGTCTATCCTGAGTGGAACCTAAGTTCTGAAGTTTTGGAGTTTCATAACTGCAAAAAAATGCATCACGTACTATTTTTTAAGGAACAACTTTGGGTGTATTTGTGATGACTTTTCTCAGTAGGATTATTGAGGAAAAAGTGCTTACACAAGTACATACAGAACGATTAGTTAAGATTCTTCAGCCTTTCATACTTCACGTTCCCACCCACAGTCTAAATGGTATTTGTGTTGCCTGGGAATACAAAGTGAAATAAGTTCAGTGCAGTGTGGCATACTATAAACCATGTTAACCAAACTGGTTTTTGGTTTGTTGTTTTGTTGTGTTTGGTTTTTTTCTTTTTAATTCTGTTGCAAGTTCTGTTGACGTTCTGTGTATGTGCATCAACTTCATTTGGAAACTTAGATGTTCAGGAGAGATACAGCAAATGTAAATGACCATGTTCACGTAGATGGCGGTTGTATGGACAGGTTAGGTACTCGTGTGAGTAGGCTTTGTATGTATAATACGTTCCAAATGTTGAAGAATCTGAGCAATAAGGCTGTAAATCTCACCTTAGAGTCAAGTAGCTATGAATTTTCAACATGTTAATACTCAATTGAAAGCAAATATTGGGAAGCAGCCCAATATTTTGGAGGGAGTAAGAGAGTGAGGTTGAAAACAAGCTTAAATCACAGCTTAATGTTGCTTTCATATAAAATTATTCTTTCTTGCTTAACTATATGTCTAGGGAACAAAAAATCAGGGTATGTCTCTATAACGTTGTGTAGTGTGCTTTTTGTGAAACAATGAGATGTGTAATGCATGCTTTTCAATTGGATGGAGGTGTGGCTCTAAACTATTCTGTAATTCTGAAAGTAAAAGTGCAGAAAGTATTGAGAATTTATATAAGGCTGGATTGTAACTGGTATTATGTCTGAAGGGGAGGTAAGGAAATTGAATGTCAGCCGTGTTAATGACAAATTAAACTGTTATTTCACGTGAGAAGCCTAATAGGAATATGCAGAGGAAGAGCTTTCCCAAAGCTCTTAGTTTATTTGGCTCTATTTCAGAAAAGTCAGAAGGTGATAATAATTAAAAAGGATAAAAACATTAAAAAAAAGACAAAAACAAC
Organism: Rynchops niger; assembly: GCA_013400035.1. NCBI lineage: Eukaryota > Metazoa > Chordata > Aves > Charadriiformes > Laridae > Rynchops > Rynchops niger. Next base: position 146,365 of record VXBH01009943.1, read on the forward strand.
AACAAAAAAAAAAAATCAAAGCCAAACAACAACAGCCTTAGCTGTGGTAACAATGAAAAAAATATTTGAAGGTAATAGGAGCATTTGTATTACACTTAATTTTAAACTTTAAAGATATGTTAGACAAACAAAATTTCAGAGTGCTCATGGTAGTTTTATACAGTTATTTTCTTTAACCTTACTTTGAAGAAGAGCACAACTGTTTGAACCCATGCATTTCCTTTATATGAAGTTTAAGAGCATTCAGAGTTCCCTTAGTGGAGATAGTTCAGCTGAAATTTTTTTTGGTCACATCTACAAAAGTCACAAGCGTCAAAGCGTGGGAATTTAGCATAAGCACAGAACTGCCAAGAAGAAAATCAAAACAGCTATCTGAAGCTATCCGAAACATTTATGACCAGTGCAGTGACGGCATCTGCAGTGTTTAGTCCCAAGTGGTGAACTGAGAGAGCTACAGGTTTGGATTGCATACTAGAAATCAGTAACATGCAAGTTTGCAGCAAAGCGTCAGGAAATGTAGGCAATGTCTGTATAAGCAAGTAATTGGACTCAAAAGTAACAAATTATTAGAGCAATGTATTTGGTGATTAGGCCCTTATATCTATGCCGTGTGTGATTTGAATATTTGCCATTGGATTAGATTCACTCTCATCCCTGGCTGCCAGCTGTGTAAGGTTCTCTGGAGCTTTATGTCTGCTTAAGCATTGGAGATGGCTTGGTACACACCTGGAGAGGACTTCCACTTTAGGGTCCTGCTAAAGCAACCTAGCGCACACCAAAACTACTTAGTAGCAACTGAGGACTGTCAGATTTACTTCAAAACTTCACTGCTGCTCCGAGCAAAAAATACAATGTAGGCATAGAAGGCCAAATCCGGAATTTAGCTGTAGTGGCATACTTGCCTGTAACTGTTGCTGTGCAGGCATACTTCTACAAGTAGGCAGTTCTAATATGATCTAAAACTGGATATGATGTCTTCTTTGCTGTCATTGAAGGATGTCATAACTGTCCATCTGGGAATTTCTTAAATGTTGACCTTTTTGTTTGCAGTCCTTTGTTAACTAGGAACTTATTAAGCATAATGATGAAACTGCAGCACAGGAATTCCAAACAAGATACACCCTGCAAATTCAGCCTAGGTCTTACCATCTTGACATGCATGAAGTTTCATATGAACTTCCAACACTAATAACAATGCACTATCATATGAGTAATTAATTAAATTAGTCAGGTAATAAAACTGATCTGCAGATTGAATACTAGAAATTTTGTCTTTTACTAAAATTCAATTTATTTTTTTTTTTAAATATATGCCAAATTCTGCTCTCAAATACAGAGATGCAACTTGTATGAAAACCAGCTGGAGCTGTACATATGTAGAAACTGTGTGCTTGAATATTGTGGAAATTTCAGGCCACAGTGTTCAAAACGCTGTATTCTTTTCCATACATTTTATTTAGACAGTTAGAAAAAAAAAAAAAAAGTTTCTAAGTATTGTTTTTGTTTGGGTTTTTTTAATTATTTTCCTATCTTCATGTGATCCTAATTTGGGAAATATGTTGTTTCATATTTTTCTAGAATTAGTTACATAGTATTTTACTATGTTTCAAATTTTTACAAAATCCATAAAGGGACTTCCTTTTAAGGGAACCTTTAAAATGTGCTGCAGAGGCAAAATCAGAGTTTCATTAATGACACTACTGTGAAATTTGTTAAATTCAGCTATGTATGCCAAGGGATGTAAAAGACAACAAGAAGGGCTTCTATAAGTACATAGGAGACAAAGGAAGACCAGGGAACATGTGGGCCCATTGCTGAATGACACGGGGGACTTGGTTACTCACGACATAAAAAAGGCTGAAGTACTGAATGTAGCCAGTCAGAAATGCCAGGTCCCAGAGACCAGGAAGAAGTGTTGGAGCAAGGAAGACGTGCCCTTGGTGGAAGAGGATCAGGTCAGGGAATACATAAGCAAACTGGACATGAATAAGTTCATGGGCCCTAATGGGATTTAGCTTCAAATGCTGATTCAGCTGGCAGTTGTCACTGTGAGGCCATTCTTGATAATCTTTGATTGATCCTGGCCATTGAGAGAAGTGCCTGAAGACTGGAGGAAAGCAAGTGTCACTCCTATCTTAAAGAAGGTCAAGAAGGAGGACCCAGGGAACTATAGGCAGCTCAGACTCACCTCAGTCCCCTGAAAGGTGATGGAGCAACTAATCCTGAAAACCATTTCCAGGCACAGTAAGGGCACGCAAATCATCAGGAGTAGTAGTCAGCATGGCTTCACCAAGGGGACGTCTTGCTTGACCAACTTGATAAATTTCTACAATGAAATCACTGGCCTGGCAGATGAGGGGAGGGCAGTGGCTGTTGTCTACCTGGACTAGGGTAAGGCCTTGGATGCTCTCTCATAGAGAAGCTATGATGTATGCGACAGATGAGCAGTGAGGTGGGTTGAAAACTGTCTGAACCGCTGAGCCCAGAAAGTGGTGATCACCAGTGCAAAGTCTAGGTGGATGCTAGTGACTAGTGGTGTGCCCCAAGGGTCAGTACTGGGTCCAGTTCTGTTTAACATCTTCATTAGTGATCTGGTTGATGGGGCAGTTTGGTGATGAAGAGAAGAGGATGCTCAGGGGGATCTTATTAATGTATATAAATACCTGAAGGGAGAGTGTAAAGGAGACAGAGACAGGCTCTTTTCAGTGGTGCATAGTGACAGAACTAGAGGACATGGGCACGAACAATCATAGGAGATTTTGTCTGAGCACAAGAAAACAGTTTTTTACCGTGAGGGTGTTTCAGTGGCCAGTCTGGCCTAAACCATGACAGAGGGTGACTGAGCTCTGGCAGATTGCCCAGCGAGGTGGTGGAGTGTCCCACATTGGAATTGTTCAAAAGGTATCTGGACATGGTGCTGGGCAGCAGGTTGTAGGTGGCCCTGGTTGAGCAGGCAAATGGAACCAGATGAGCTCCAGAGGTCCCTTCCAACCTCAACTATTCAGTGATACAGTGATACACTTCTCAGATTTGATCTGTGAAATAAAATAAAGAAACAAAAGTGCTTATGCTAAACAATGTTTTTCAGTTCCATTTTGATTTAAAGGGCTCAAATGATTTAAAATCATGATTGTGGAATTTATGAATATCAGAATATTAACTTTTGCTTTTAAAAAGTTCATAGAATCCTTGCTGTTTGTGTGTTTCTCTGTATTTTTATATAAGATATGTATGTCAACTATAATTTCCAGTGTTATCTTGAAGTAATTTTGTTTCGTAGTAACAAAAACGTTACGCTACTGAATTTATTTTAAATATGACTCTAACTTCCCATGCAAACATTTATACATACTTCCAATATACTTATGTCATTAAAAACAAATGAATTAATTATTTACCTACTGTAGAATGTGGCAGGTCAAGGCCTTTCTTTCCAGTATTTTGGTTGTTTTGCCTGTAGCTTTTCTATAAGATACAGGACTTTAGTAGTTATGTAATTTAAAAATAAACAATTACCATTTATATCCATTGTTTAAAAAGAGGAAAAGGTTGTAGTAATAGAAATTATCATAACTCTCTTATGAAGATTCAATCTGTTCTATTTAAGAAGTTCCGAGTGATGTAAATCATCACCTTAATTTAAAACACTATTTCTTTGCAGTTTCTTCCATTTCTAATTAATTAATTGATCCCATAGTTACGAATAATCTCTGTACCAAATCTAGTGAGAGCTCATTAAAATTTTTTAGACTGATTAAATGGCATTACGATTTATGAGTCTCAGTGGACTTTTTATGTCATAGAAAAGAGAAGTTCAAAGAGAAATTTTCGGAGACGTTTTTGCTACAAAAGATGTTATGAAAGAGTAACAGAGATTCAGAACATTATGACCATTTTGTAATTTTAGTCTATATTGTACGAGGAAAACAGAAGGTGGAGAAGGCTGATTTAGCACTTAATGTGACCATCATTATTATGAGGTTGTATAAAAAGGATGCCAAAATCTATTTTTTATTTCATATTGCCCCCTCATTCCTTTTCCTACTTTTTTTTTCCCCTTCAACTGCACTACTTTTAGTGTATGCGTGTAGTGGATGTATTTCACTTACCATGGTTTTCGGATAAGCAATTATTTTATTAGTGATGTTTCTGTTATTCCTTATGTAAACCTAGAGGTTGAATTTTGAGTTTGAGGAGTACTTTAAATAAGGTACAGAAATTACAAAGGCATGAACAGCTGTTCTAGGTGGTGTACTGAGCTGTAAATTGGAATCCCTGCTGTTGAAATCATGTATTTCAGTTATCATAAACCTGCCCCTTTTCCATTTTATAAATAAATTGACTTGCAGTCTTTACTGAATGTTTACAATGCACAAATCTGACATTTTATGTTAGAAATAACAAAATCATTAAATGCAAAAATACATAGACATTTTTCAACTTAGTTCAATCCTACATCAATGACTGTCTCTTCAACCTTGGCTCTAGCCTGTCCTTTGAATAAGCCAGCATTCCCAATTTTTCCTCAGCTGAAACACTCTTCTAAGCATCAGTTCATGTTATAAACCAGTCTGCTTTACCCATGCTCTGCTGTCTTATCTGCTTGGATTCACAATTTTTACCAGTTATTTTAGAATATTGCTAGATATTTCCTTCTCACAGTGGTATAGCCTGCAATCGTAGCGCACATAGTACACCTGACTTTTAAAGCGTTAGCTGCAGTCAGTGGGACAGATGAAGAAGAGTTTGTAGCAGATGACTGTTGTTCACATACACTGCCGTCTGTACAGAGACAGATACAGCATGTGCCAGCGACCACTTACTGCCTGAAGAGGGGTCAGCGTTGCTCCACAACTCTTTCCAGCTGCCCATGTGTTTTGAGGTACAAGGCAGAATTTGGGCTTTCTTTCCAGAAGCCACTTGACTTTCTTGTTTGTACGGATGTAATTACAATTCATTAATTAATTCAAATTAAGCAGTTGATGGGTTAGAGTCAAGAAAGAACTTCATGTGTCATCTGATTTGTTGGTACCAACACCTATGTAGCCAGGCGGTTAGTACACTGACTGAAGGTCTGGGGTTGTTGAGTGTTTCTGGTGTGTACATTTTCTTGTTGGGCCTTTTGAGGGACAATTTCCTCACTGCTTGCACAGAGTGCCCCTTTGGTGTGTCCCTTATCTTCAAGGTTGTGCTCCCTCAGTGTTCCCATTAGCCTCGCATCCTGTGCTGTGCAGTGGCCAGCTTCCAAACAGTGCAGAGAAGACCCTCCCTTGTCAGAAGCATGTTGTGTGGTGGAGATGGTGCTCCCTGGGAGGTGGTGGGGCTGCTGAGCAACTGGTTCAGTGCCACGAGAGCTTGAAACAGCTGCTCCTGCGTACAGATGGCATGCTTAAGTTTGCAAGAAAAGCAGAGTTCACTCCCGTGATTTGTTTAGGTTACATATTTTTACTGTTCCTGTATGTGGGGTGATTGAGAGGTGAATGAAGTATGTCGCATCATTTGTGTGTACTCAGATTAGTTTAGTTATTCCATGCAGACATACCCTTAAGTGTTGAGAGCGGATAGCAAGTGAAATCTGAAAGGGTATATCTATTGTCGTCTTGAGAACAGGACGTATCCAACGGTCTGCCTTCTAACCAAGACAAAATGCCAAGTTCAGTAGGAACCTCCCTTTCTGACTTTACAGTTTTTTGAGAAATTAGTTTTTTGCTTTCATGTGTGCATCCAAAATCACCCAATCTCAACAGCTTGTGTCTGTTTCTCGGGAACAAACCATATCTTGCAGTTAATCTTTTGTAAAGCATAATTGCAAAAGTAGTCCCAGCACATTCCTAAAATATCAAGAAAAATTGGTTCCATGGAGAACATAACAATAATCTGGGACTTCTGTTTTCTTTTTAAAGCAAATCAGAAGAGAGGGTTGCCCTTATCTTGTCTTGAGGAATACTTCCTCAAGAAATTGGGGAAAACAGCTTTTTTAGCACCCTTCGACCTGAGGCATTCAGTCTTCCATATTTGGAGTTTCCTTGGGGATTGTTCTAGTTACCACATGGTACACCAGCTGTTTGCTCAGGAAGTATCTTGACTTTTCCTTAATTCATAAAGCCTTTACTATTCTTGCTCTGCAGTGTGACTGAAGACTTATTCCTAGTAGTGATTTCAGTATTTAGTATGTGTTGCTGGCCTAGCTCTTGAATTCCTGCTACTGTGGGGCACTGCAAAACAATAAACAGAATAACTTTTTGTTTGTTGGTTTGTTTTTACCTTTCTGCCTCAGCTGCTGGAGAGCGATTGATTTCAGACAGACACAGGAGAAACTTAAAGGAAAAAACTATTAATAAATTATGCCTTTAAATTGCTTAGTAGGCAATTTAAAGTAAGTAGGTATTGAACAATTTGGACCTTATGTGTTAAGACCTCCATCTGGAAATACTGCTAGAAGCTTACATCTTGGGATGCAAAGATCAGAGTACTGTAGTGGAATGTGCTTTTTATGTGATATGCTGCTGGACAGTCTGTTGGCTGAATCATGCACCTTCCTCAGTTTCTAAATTGTCCAAGCATGTAGCCCTTATTTGTGTCTCCTGGGATGGATGATGAAGTCTGTGATTAGGAAGCTCAACTTCCAGCTTCTTAAGTGTAATGGACATGGCTGTAGAGCGAAGATTGTGAGATATTTCACCATATCTAACAATCCATGACTTCTGAAGATCTGCTATACGCCCACACCTTTTCCCTAAATCCATAATAGGCCACTATTTTGTATTTACAAGACAATTAAAGGAAGGAGACAGTTATAAAATTGTTTGTATTATTTTGTTTTCAATTATCATGCTCTCAGTTCACATGGTTGGTTTTCTTCCTCCTTCTTCTCCTGAGGCGTGTGTGCTTGCTTCTGCGCACCCCCCCATCCCCCTGCCATGCTGGCCATCTTTATTATATATTTGTGGAAGAAAAATGAGATGTTGCATAGCTTGAAAGTAATTTAGCTCTTAAGTGTTCCAGACGTTGCCCTTGTTACTGCAGTGCATGTTTATTTATGGATGTATTTGTCTTATGGAGATGAAAAAAGTCATTGAAATTCCATGCAAAAAATAACCTGGTCAAGGTTTGCTTTCACTTAATGTATCTGATTGGAAAAGGAAAGAAGGATTATAATTTGTTCTTAGTCTTTGGGGTACTCTGGTTTGGGGGTGGGGAGGCAGAAATAATTTTTTTATTCCTTGCATTTGTCTTGATAATGTATCAAGTAGCTGCTAAGGGACTTGATGAAATGTGATGCAGAATAATAAATTATATTCTGCAGCCTTCTTTGCTTCTACGTGAGGTGAGTGTGTAAGCACAAAGACCGGTACACCTCCAAATTCTAAAAGCATTATATTCAGATTAGCAGGTCACTGGAGATGCGTTGCTAATTGTTTTAGGGAACTCATTATGGGTATTATCACATATTAATTATGCATGATAAGTAGTAAAAAAGAGGGGGGTGGGAAATCCTTCTTTTATGATAAATTGCTCACTGAGTTATCTTTTCTTTCTTTCAAGACCTTGAGCATTTTTTGGAGATGCGAAACAGCAGTCATTGAATAATTAGATTTTAATTAACAAGAATTTTCACAAAAAAATGTTTTTAATGTCTTCTGGGTTATAGCAAGCATGAATAAATCCTCTTTTAAAAAGATCTAGTGCTCTGATCCTCTTGGTATCTCGAGTTACCCTTGTAATCATCCCAGAGCTTGTTGTAACAATGTTTTTCAACAGTTTCAGGGCAAAGAATGAAGACTGAAACAAGGAATTGCATTGTTAGCAGTATTTTTTGGTTGCTTCTTTGTAAATTATGGTCATGGGGAGACCTCCGGAAACCTTTGAAAGACTAAGGTCAACTATGTGTTGTTTTAGTTGTTTTAATGCACTAAGGCTGGGGGAAGGAAAGTTAGTTTGCCTTTTTTTTTTTTTTTTTTTTTTTTTTTTTTTTTTTTTTTTAATTACTTGCTCTTTGTTGAGATGCAGTGGTAGGTAATTTTCAGAGAGCTGGTATTCCTGGTAGGGTTCTGCTTATTCTGTTGTATTGTAAGGAGGAAAAGGAGGAATTTGTCAGAGTCTCTTTTTGGCACGGTTGCAGAAAACCTACATTCAGGACCATCAATTAACACTGACAAATGGTTTATAGTCTAAACAGGGCAAAGCATTTTGCTCAGGCTGATTGCTGTATCACAAAATAAGTGCATTTACAAGATGATTACAAAGTGTACTCCATAAAGCAATGTTTGAGAATTTTTTATTATTATTATTGTGATAGACTGGAGGTATAAAGATAAAAGACCTTGTAGCACACACAAGAGCTGAAGAAGTGGCAGCTTTATCTGCTAGAAAAGGATGCTTAACATTTCCATTCCAGCATCTCTTTATCTTAGAATAATAGCGTGATTCAAAGCCAAGAAGGAAATGGTTCAAGTTAAGCTTCAGTAAGACTGAAGTGATTCTGATTTAAAGTAGAAAACAATTCCAAGCAGTGGTAGAAATGCTGTCCTGCTATTCCATCAAAGAAAGCTTTTCATTTTTCTCTAAATATTACTGAATACAGGAATTGCTGTTCATGCTCAGATTCAGTGTTCATCTTATTCGGTAGCATCTCTGGTGACAGCTAATACCAGAAGCTCAATATAATCTCCTTTTAGCTAGAAGGGGGTAAATTTATCCACTTACATTCTGTTGCTCCCATATCAAGTAATTGAAGGCCCTTTTTTTAACAAAAAGAAAGAAAATGGGGGCGGGGGGTGGGGTGTGGGTGTGGGTGTGGTGGTGGTGTTAGTAACTCTTTCACAGTATTCTTATTTTTTTTTTTTTTTTTCTTGCTGATGATTACTACCTGGGACAGTGAATTCTGTAAATCTTTTGCATATGTTCTGAATTCCTCACCTTTTAATTTCATTGAATGTCTGGGTTTTTTTACGTTATGAGTGAGAAAGATAAGTAATTGATCTGCCACTCAGTATTTTAAGTACTACTCTTCACATTCCTTTTTACTTCTTGCTCCCTAAGTAAATCACTTTACAGTCTGTTCAGACTCTTACCATCTGAATGTGTTTTGTTTAGGATTTTTTGGGGGGTGGTGAGGGGTGGTGGTTTTGTTTTGGTTTGGTTTTTTCTTCATAAGCTTTCCCACTGCATTTCTTCAGATCCTTCCTATCAAAAACATTTTAACATAGAATAATGTCTGTGGCATACAGTACATAGACTATTCCAGATGAGACAGCATTATATATGTCTATGAATATACACAGTGTCACCTAAGCTCCGAGTTTTCACTGAGCTGTCTACAGTGATGGCCAGTACTTAAACTGAATGTTACAAGATATACATGTCCTTTTTTTTTTTTTTT
>VXBH01009943.1:155761-176975 GCA_013400035.1 Rynchops niger
TTTTTTTTTTTCCCCGACTGATGTGTATTGCTTACACTTCTTGACCATTTTATTTCATTTGACACTTGATTGCCCAATAGACTACCTTGTCACTTCAAGTTTCTTACAGATGTTTCTTGTCTCAGCTAACCTACCTTTGTGTCATCAGGAGATTTTACCAAGTATAGAGGTGAGGCTTACTAGTCAATAATACCTGAGTAACACCAGAATTCTTTTAAAATTACTTTCTACAACTACTTTCTAAAATAGTAGCATGGTAATGAGAAATGGTTTTTAATGTTAGTAACTGCTTCACTTCATAGTTTAGTTGCTTCAGAGCCCGAGGGTCTTGCTGACTAGCAAAGACTAGCTGATGACATTTCACCCATTACTGAAAATATCTTCTGTTACAGAACATGTTTTCCTCCATCAGGAAATTGTCCCCTTTTCTATGTCTTCACAGTGATCCATTCAGTTGCTGTGTCCAGAACACATTATTGCATTCTGCAGCTTGAGACTAAAAAGTGGAAACATTAGAGGGTGCAGCCTATTGTCATTGTCTTCAAAGCTGGTACAGACTCAAAATATTACTGATTCAAAAAAAGTGCCCTGGGCAGAAAGCATAATAGTATGTAACTTATCTTACTGCTTTCCGCTTTCAATAATGCAGTTATCCCAAGAGAATGCCAACAGAACCTATTATTCTACGACGAAAGATCATGTATCTTAGGTAGAATGCATTTCCAGTTTTAAGATTAGTTATGATATATGCTTTGAAGACTGCTTTCAGTGGTGAGTTTTTAACTTTTCAGGCAGAAAAATTTCATTGAGAAGATTTTTTTTCTTTCTTAAACTTCAGCAAAAAGTGTTTGCAATTATTTTAATGTTTTCCTTAGAAGATAATAATGTTTTCTAAATATAGTAATAACTGGTGCAATGGTCATATGATAACTTCCATGAAGAGTTATATTTTGTAAAGGAGGTGTTTGAATTTTGGGAAGCTGAGAGTTCTACAGTCACGTGTTCTAGGAGTCAGGAATAATGCTATGTCTCTAACATACTATGATCATTACTAGACCTGGAAATGCTCCTGAGTTTCCTGATGTTTGTGTGTGTTACATTTAAGTACACGTTAAACCCTATGGGTTTATCTAAGACTATAAGAAGTAGCTTGTAGATACTGATAAGCCCTACACATGCACACAGATTGGCATTTATTTAATGAATGTTGTGCTTTTTTAGTGAACAAATTTCCAAGTTCCTATTTTAGATGACAAGCAAGTATTGTCCCTCAGTTTTCCTCAGAGTTAAAGAGTTACCAGAGGTGATTTCTGATAGAATTAAGAAGTGAATCAGACAGCTCTGTAATAGCTTTCAGCTGTATTCTCTGCTGCCCTGGTCCAGAAAGGAGCAAAAGTGGTTTAAGCGAGACAAATTTCAGTTAATAGCTCAGCAATAGAAGGGGAGGAGGAAGAGAATGTACCAATGATTCCTGAAAGAGTGTACTTCTAAAGATACTGCTGAAGAAAGATGAAGAGTATAGGCATGGAGATTGTACAAGGCACAGAGGTCAGCATGATATAAGACATACAGCTGAAAGTGGGAGAAAGAGATAAAGAATGCAATTAAGTGAAAGGATAGAAGATGTCTAGGGAGTAGAAGGAAATAAAAGCAAGACATGCAGTAATTGTGGGTAAGATAGTATAGGGCCTTGAAGGTGAAAATGAAAACTTGAATTTGTGACTGCATTAAATAATCTATATAGCTTCATTATAAATTGTGAAGAGTTAATAGTGTGCAGTAGCCCATTTGTCCTTAACGCTTTCCCAACTTTTTTTAGGGAGTGTAGATGAAGAGTGAGGAAATAGTAGATAAGTTAATGGTGTATATACTGAAATAGTAAAAGCATTTACTTTTTTGTGGCTAAGCATTCTGTCTCAAGAGGATTGGTAGGTGATGTGACAGGGCTAACATTACAGCAGAAACTCTTCAAACATTTAGGATGCTACATGTCTAAATTTAAAATCTCATGAAGATAGTGGAAAGAAGAGTCAGCTGCAAATGTATGTTTTGGCATGTCTCTCAAAGCAAAGAGGTTTTGTTTAGAAACACTGATGTCAGAGTTTCATCTTCTATTCTGTCTTGCATTAACTAGTAGTTCTAAGGCATTTGGACAAATTATGCTGTCCCTTTCTCCTGTCACTTGATTTTTTCTTATCTTAGCAATCAGTTGAAGAGGAAGTATGCTTGAAAGATGATTGTTGACTTCAAGTAGGCTGGTGGAAGACTGATTTACTGATACCTTACTATTTACAGCTCTTTACAGCTGTGGTGTTAGTACATGACAGCCTTAAATTTCTTTAAGATGATTAATATTCAGTAAAGTAACTTTTTCTTGTTTGTCTGATGTTTTGGGGAACTAATTTTGTTTTAATAATACAATGGTAATGAGGGATGAATAAAACATTCCTTAATTCAGATTATTCAGAAAAGGCCTTCAGTGTAGATTCTCTCAGAAATTTTGAAATGTATCCATTCTTTGCAGGAACAATTCAGTCTCACCAGCTTTCACACCATTTTTAAAAATCTGTGAATTGATTCCTTAGCTTCTCTGTCTGAGTTGGGTATGTGATCTGGCTTTGTGTAAAGTGATTACTAGTAAGAGCTTCAGGCTCAATGTCAGTCCAAGGATGAAGAAATCCATCACAGAATGCTGTATTTTAATAAAAGGATTTCAGTTACTCGGCAGTATGAAGACATAATAATGATTGTGACATGCCGTGCTGTATTGCTTTAGGATCAGACTGAACATTGGAATAATAGCGTCATTGAGAAGAAAGGAAAATAGGATGTCTGATTTGAGCATCTCTTTTTCTCCTGTTGATTTCTATATTTAGCATAGTGTATGGTATGCCAGGGCCTAGTTATAAAAACCTGTGAAAGAAACTAGTTGGATTCCTGGTCTTGCTTTTTAGGAATCAAGCAGCATGTGATGCATAAATTTTCACAGAATTGGATAGATCCTGAGGAAGATCCACCACAGGATGCAGCTGTTAGGTTGTGTGATAAAAGATCAGAGAGGCAATGGCAGGTGGGGGATCCCAAATTACACCTTGCCTGGCTGCTCCCAGGCCCACCACAGGAGCCATCAGCCCATCAGAGGCCCATCTCCACAAGGCCAGAGGAGCACAGAGTCCTGAAGGCAGATGGGAGCCCAGATAAAGGACTCGGTGGTAGGGGTGGCCTGTCTGGGCTCTCCCAAGGCTGTCCCAGGAAAGCCATCAAGGTGAATCATGCAGCCATGAGACCCGTCAGCATGAATCAACACTGGATCCCCTTTTGGACTGAGGGGAGACGCTGCCTGGGACATGGCACACAGTATGTGATGCAGGGGAAGAGCGTTTTGGATTGCACAGAATTTATTACAGGGAAATAGAGGGATAAGGGGATAAAAAGGGCTGGATGTGTGTAAATAGGTGACACACTTGTCGGGGCATTCCTGCCCCTGACCAGCACAGTCTGTCCTATCTTATCAAATTCCACTTGTAACTCTTCTCCTGGTTGAAGGACAGCTGTTCCCTGTGTCTGTGTGCGTGTGGCCAGCAACTGGAGTTAGACCCTGGGCAGAGGCCCAGGTGTCCATGGTGCCAGCAGCTGGAGCGAGCGAGGGTCTGGATGCCGGCTGCTGGACGAAACCAAGTGCCAGCCCCTGGTGTGGGACTGCAGGCCACAGGGGCCTGGCCCATGTATCTACAGCGCCAGTGGCCGGACTGAGTGCAGGCAAGTGTGTGTGAGTGCTAGTGAAGAGCCAGCTGAACGAGCCCATGGGTTCACGTGAGTGCTGAGTGCAAGTGCATTGATCTGTGTGTGTATATGTATATATGTGTGTATATATATATATATATATATATTTATGTATGTGTTTGTGCGCATGTGCCTGCCGTGGATACATGCTCAGCCTTGCTACTGTTTGGACCAGGGGGCACGGAGCTGCAGCTGCCTCCCCTCTGTCAGGCTACTGAATTAGATCCTGTTCCCAAACAGCAGTAACCCTGTTCCCTAGGATCACATGTTTCTCTCCATAAAGGAAGACTAGATAACCACTTCAGGTGTACATGTTCCAGGTAGGTATCTTAGTCCTTCTCTTTCAGACTCCTTTCAAAACATCTGAGTCGTTTGAGCTATTCCACCCTAGTTTGCTAGTTTCTACTGCAGAATCTACAGTAGATCTATAGTATCATATCTTCTCCTGTATTTTCTGTTGCAGCTTTGCTGGGACANATCAAATTCCACTTGTAACTCTTCTCCTGGTTGAAGGACAGCTGTTCCCTGTGTCTGTGTGCGTGTGGCCAGCAACTGGAGTTAGACCCTGGGCAGAGGCCCAGGTGTCCATGGTGCCAGCAGCTGGAGCGAGCGAGGGTCTGGATGCCGGCTGCTGGACGAAACCAAGTGCCAGCCCCTGGTGTGGGACTGCAGGCCACAGGGGCCTGGCCCATGTATCTACAGCGCCAGTGGCCGGACTGAGTGCAGGCAAGTGTGTGTGAGTGCTAGTGAAGAGCCAGCTGAACGAGCCCATGGGTTCACATGAGTGCTGAGTGCAAGTGCATTGATCTGTGTGTGTATATGTATATATGTGTGTATATATATATATATATATATTTTTATGTATGTGTTTGTGCGCATGTGCCTGCCGTGGATACATGCTCAGCCTTGCTACTGTTTGGACCAGGGGGCACGGAGCTGCAGCTGCCTCCCCTCTGTCAGGCTACTGAATTAGATCCTGTTCCCAAACAGCAGTAACCCTGTTCCCTAGGATCACATGTTTCTCTCCATAAAGGAAGACTAGATAACCACTTCAGGTGTACATGTTCCAGGTAGGTATCTTAGTCCTTCTCTTTCAGACTCCTTTCAAAACATCTGAGTCGTTTGAGCTATTCCACCCTAGTTTGCTAGTTTCTACTGCAGAATCTACAGTAGATCTATAGTATCATATCTTCTCCTGTATTTTCTGTTGCAGCTTTGCTGGGACAAGTCTTGCCCCATTTGTTCCCATCTGGGCCCATCACCTTATTCTACCTACTTTCCCCACCCCATGACTAGACATAGACTAAGAGAGCAAAAATGACTAAAGTTAACATTGATTATATTATCATTGAATCATCTTGGTTTATGATAGGAAAAATCTTTCAGTTGTTCAGTTATCTGTTGATTTTGCTTTGTATTGCAGAGATGCCAGGAAGTGGAAAGTATGAGGTAGAAAATATTTCCCTGTGGCCTGGCAAGCAGTGCTTCTTTTAGGTAATAATTGCTCTAACATGCAGTGGGTACAAAAGGTCAGTGTCCAGTGTACTGGTAGTATTCTAGAAATTATTTTTAATGCTTTGAAGGATTGAAAACTGAAGCAGAGGAGTGCTTAATGATACTTAATATTTTGTTTTAATTACTCCGTGGAGTCATTCCAGTTGGAATGAACCTTGCAAAGTAACTAATCCAACCTTCTGAGAGCAAGTCAATAGTGAATTCAGACCTGATTGCTCAGGGCTTGTCCAGTCAGCTCTTAAAAGGCTCTGAGGGTGAAGACCATGCAGCTTCTGTGGACAACATTTTCCAGTGCTTAATTCTTGCTGGTTTTTTTTTTTGTTTGTTTTTTCTTTTGTTTTTATTCCCCCCTTTCTCTCGTTAGGTCTAGTCAGACAGAAGCTCTCCTATTTCAATTGAGGACCATCATCTCATGTTCATACTATGCACCTTCGTAAAGAGTCTGTCTCCATCTTTTTAGTAATGTCCTCAGAGATACTGGGCAGCTGCTGCTTGGCCCTCCTGAAGTCTTCTCTGGTCTGAACAAGCCAAGGTCTCCTTCAGCATTTCCTCATAAGGCAATTTGCTACAACCCCAGTCATCTTGGTGGCTCTCTGCTGGGCTTCCTGAAGTTTGTCATCATCCTTCTGTTTTCTTCTTTCGTAATTTTAATGACTAACGAACTTTTCAAACATAATCCTTGTATATTTGAGAATTATGGTACTAAATAGTAACAGAATTTCATAGTCGAGCTTCTGCTTAACAGATACTATTGACTTAAGTTATGAGCCGAACAGCCTTCCACAATTATTTAATTTCCTTGGAGGAGTGGTTTTGTTCTGTACTTAAAGATTTGAAGAGCATACAGAAACCTGACACTTCTGTCAGCTTCATGGCTGGGGAATTGCATAGCACAAAATACACAAAGTAAACATGGAGCTGTTCTGTTTTCCCTTCCTCTCATTCATATTGCCCAAATGTGGGGGGGAGTTCTACATCATCTCCTGGACAGTGGCCATCCTCCTACAGTGTTGTGACCACCTTTAATTTAAATTCTTTCTCATTGCTGTGCCCCTATTTGATTTTGTTTCATCTAAGTTACTGTCACCAAAGGTTTTTTTTCAATAGAGGTAGTCACAGTAAAAGTCTGTTTTAACTGCTAACTTTATCCTTTTCATATGTATCTGTAAATAAGTTCATGAATACTTCTATTTCACTTAGAATTTCTTTCTCTGCCATGCCTTCTTTCTTTCTTCAAGGAGAAGAAAAGGGACAGATTGTTTAAGGAGAATCTGGATTTTCTGTTTACAGAGCAATAAATGTTCTGAAATGAACTGCAATTGTATGTGTTGTAAAATTGCTTTTGTTTGACAGGTTAATAAATCTCAATTGAAGCTCCGAATGACTAGAGATATTAAAAGCTTGTGTTGCCTGACAAAAACAAAGAAACTAACCACTTTCTTGCATTTCTTTGTGAATACAGCAAAGAGCTCAGTACTATTCCAGTTGACTGTGGCTTTTATTTTATTTTATTTAAATTCCTTTATTTATGGGTCTTCCACACAGTTTATTTTGGGGTTTTTTTTTTTGTGGAGAGCATAAACAAAAATCACATTAATTGGCATAAAGTTAAAAATGCTGTGTTTCTTCAATACGTACACACGTTCATAGTGTAGGCAATGCAATGACAAACCTTCCTGTGTGAAAAGATGAGCATTTGTATCGCATAAACTAACGTGTGTGTATATGTGTGCATATATATATGTATTTCTAGATATGAAAATACACAGATCTCTCTCTGTAGAAACATACTTGGCAAATTTAACTGCTAATGCTCCATAGATGCTCTTTGGACTTATTAGTAATGTGATGTTTCATAACCATAGAAAATTTAGAAGGAAAGATTCTTACTAATTAAAAACTGTCTAAGCTGCCCTCCTTTTCTCCAGGGAGGGTAGTTAGGAAGGTACCCAAAGCAGGGAGAAAAACTTCTTTAGTTAGTTGATAGGGAAGTAGGAGAACATGTAGGACTGAAGATTCTTGGCTGGCAGCCTGCAGCACTGCCACTGCTGAGCACAAAAACATCTGATTGAGGAAAAGCATTTAAAGTGTCATGAGCAATGTCTTTGCTCTCCGTCTAGATGCAAGATGCTGATAATCTGAAGAAGCTCAAAATGACAATTGTCACTTGATTTTGTAAGTTTTTCCTCCTGTTTCTTTCAGTAACAAAGTTAAAACTTGACCTGGTTGAGATTATAACAGTAGTTCTAGATAGAGTAATTGTTTCTTTCTGGTATTAGCCCATTATCTCTTGATATTCTGTAGAACTACTTGTTAAATTACTGATTTACCTGTCAATGAGGAGACTCTTCTCTATGACTTTGAAAATACTGAACTGTTTTATCTGCAGATGTAGTGTCAATGGAGCAAAGAGAAGGTTTAGTGTCTTTTCTCACATTGTTTTCCTTGCTAAGGCAAGAATTTACAAACCTTTGAAGAATATGAAACAGATGCATTTAGCTACACCTTCAAGACCTGCAAACACAGAACATATATCCCCAAGACAGTCTTTATGTATGGATGAGAAATTTCAGTCCTCACTTTTTAGTCTTATTTGCCATCTGATTTATAAATTTTCTCTATTCAATAATGCATCTTACTTGTGTCTGACTAGAAGTAGTGGAAATCAATTAGCAAAGTTTTTTAATATAATAGAAAGAAAACACTGTAACATCTAATCAGAAAAAAAAAAAGAGGGAAAAATTACATGAGATATTTCCTGTATACTGAATCATGGTGTTTGAGATTCTCTTTTATTTCTTCACCTGACAACCTGCCCTCCATTTTTTGAGGGTTTTTTTGGAGTCACAGCATATTTTACCTGGTAGCCAGAACATATCTTTCAGTGGATTGTGTGGCAGTGATACTTTGTCACCTTGACATACATGCTGCAGTCTTGTTTCCCCAGGGAATCCTTATATACTGTCTGGGAGCTAAAGCTTCCAAGTTATCAGCAAAATGCTGCTTGTAGCACTCAGCTGCCTGTCAATTTATCCAGATTCTTGGCAATATCTGTGGCAGTGTCTATTTCTGAACTGATTGTGTTGCTGTATTAGAGGTGGTTTCTTTCAGGTCATGTGTTGTCATGGTTAGAGCAATATAAAATCACTGTTTGCAGTATGCCATGGTAGTCTTACTAATATATAAACTAATATATCAATATACACAATTTGATTTTAAAAAGACGAAAAAAGGGGTGGCCTGTGCTTAGGCAAAGTCAACTTAGTTTTTTACACAGTACAAGGATGTGTAATCTAATTCAGGTGTTTGTAAGTTGACTGCATGCATTTGTAGATAACGCAGTTTGCCTTTGACTTAACTGTGAAGAATTGTGTTTATATCAGTATTGGGGTGACCAAAACACTTCCTAATGGAGTGTTTTATATTCTTATCATAGGTTCTGTAATGGTCACTTAGCAATATGTTTTGTCTGTATTTTTTGCATATTTGTCATTCAAACCTTTAAATTTAGAAGTTCCATTACAGTACCATCTGTCTCTGGACCAGTGAGTGGCTGCACACTTTTTAACAGGAAAGAAAAGCAAATTGATTTCATATTCTCAGAAAAAAAAGATAATTATGATGGCTGCTGGACACCAGCTTGACCATGACCCATCAATGTGCCATGGCGGCAAAGCCTCTGATGATGAGGAGCATTGCCAGCAGGTGGAGGGAGGTGATCCTTCCCCTCTACTCAAAACTGGTGAGACCATACCTGGAATACTGTGTCCAGTTCTGGGCTCCCCAGTTCAAGAGAGACAGGGAACTACTGGAGAGAGTCCAGCATAGCGCAACAAGGATGATTGAGGGGTTGGAGCATCTCCCTTATGAGGAAAGGCTGAGCAGGCTGGGACTGTTTAGCTTGGAGAAGAAAAGACTGAGCGTGTATCTTAGCAATGTATATAAATACCTAAAGGGAGGGTGCAAAGAGGGCAGGGCCAGGCTCTTTTCAGTGGTGTCCAGTGACAGGACCAGAAGCAATGGGCACAAACTGAAATGCAGGACGTTCCCTCTGAGCAGCAGGAAACACTTCTTTATCATGAGGATGACTGAGCACTGGTGCAGGTTGCCCAGAGAGATGGCGGAGTGTCCATCTTTGGAAATACTCAAACGCTGTCCGGACCTGGTCCTGGGCAACTGGATGTAGATGTCCCTGCTTGAGCAGGGGGGTGGACCAGGTGACCCGCAAAGATCCCTTCCAACCGTAGTCAGCCTGGGATCCTGTGAGTCCATATGAAATTTATGTAGCATTTGCTTATTTTCTCTGTGAATAGGAATGTATATTATGTGTGGGCGTCTGTAATCCATAAGGCAGTGGCACAGTAACATGGGAGCAAGCTTTAGAGCTTTAGAGTATTCCAACAGTCACAGAGAAATGGACATGTTTAGCTTAAATGGGAAATCAACCCTCATCCCTTTTCCAAAACCTCACTCAAACTGTTGAAGGTGAGCAAATGAAGGATTCTTTGTATCAGTGGCTTCATTAGGTAAGTGGTGATTCTTACTTTTTATATAAAATGATTATTGTGTTGGATGAGCAAGTAGTTCACACTTAAGCATATGGCCTGTTGCAGTATTTGGAGGACTTTGCGCATGAGAGGTCAATTTACAGGCAGATAGGTGGTAGTTTTCCTTTTAAATTAGTCTGCCATCTGTCAGCTTTATACCCTGTTGACATCTGGACGTTATTTCTGATTGAAATATACAAGTTCAACAAGTATGGAGTTAATATTTTTTCCAGCCTACTTTTTCATTTTTTTTGTCCACCTTCCTCTTAGAAAATCTATATTGAGAACAGAAAATTGTAATTTTTAATATAAGTATTTGTTTCCTGTAGTTCAAATGCATAGAAAATGAAAATTAAATTTTTTTTAGTGTCTTGTTTGGTTTACTTAAAGGTGTTAGTTTGTGTCTTTGTGCTTGGAGTTTTATGCCAATAATATTAAATATTCTCTAAAAGATAGCTTTCAGCTGTTTGAAGTTTGAAAGAAAACCATTTTCTTCCTCATCAGGAAGAGTTAAAGCTACATCTCACCAAGTCACTCCAAACCGGTGACACTGTGTCATGTACAGTTTGATGACAAGCTTATTCTGAATAGAAAAAAAAAAAAAAAAAGATCTTTTATATGACTTTTTTTTCACTCCCAATGAAAACCGATTTAAAGGTGAATGCCTTTTCTCACCATTTCTTTCTATACTGAAGAAATTAGGAAATGACTTTATGTCTGAAGCATATGTGGGTTGTGATTAATACTTCTGTCAAAGATTGTACAATAATTAAGATGATGTTAAAACAGATTAAGGTACATTTCAGTATGCAGGCTGGTCTTTCTGTATGGGAAAATAGCACTGCTCGAGGAGACGTTATAGAACGAAAAGAAACTATTGCCAAAAAAATTACACTGCTTGAAAAAATTGGATGGCTCCATGAGAATCGGCTGCCTTCTGCAGCACCTGCTGGGTTGGTTATAGGCAAGTGGTGGTATCCATTTACACAACATAGGCAGGGTACCTACCATTGTCAGCCTGCGGTGCTGTGCCTGTGACTTTGTAGACATTCCCTGTGGCAAAAAGGTTGTTGCATTTATTCAGGAAATACGTTTTGATACCTACTTCCAGTCTCAATATGAGAGTTGGAATTTGGATTTATCAAAACAGCTCGTCCTTTGGATGTACCTGGTTCATGTCTCTGATGTATTTGCTCATGAGATGGGGCCAGCCTCTTCTCTGAGGTGCAGAGTGATAGTGCAGTAGACAACAGGCACAAGCTGGAACACAACAAACTCCTACTAGATGGTCATCAAACCGTTTTCACCATAGGGGTGATGAAATATGGGCACAGGTTGCCCAGGAGGTGTGTGGAATCTCCATCCTTGAAGATACTCAAAGCTCACCTGGTGAAGGCCCTGAGCAGCCTGCTCTGGCTGGATGTGCATTGAGCAGGGGTGTCTCTAAGTGGCCTTAGAGAGGGATCAAGGGATCCCTTCCAGTGTAAACTATCCTACAGTTCTGAGCTCTGTGTGCAAGGTGCAATTACTTGAATATGTTGTGTATTACATGTCAAGAAAGTCAGTAGTTTTAATAAAGGTACTTCTGTGTGGAAGGGAAGGCAGAACAAATTAACTATTTCATTGCACAGAATTCCTTTTTAGGCCACTTTTAGAGATAAGGGGCATAAAAACCCAGCATGTTACATAGTATGAGTAGTCTCAGTAGAAAGCATCTTGAGTATTTGCATTATGTCCTCTGTAAAAGAACAATAGTCTTCTATGGCTAATCCAAGCTGCAGTTGATTGAGTTAGATTTCTGCTGCCAGGATAATTGGACACTGTTTCAGAAACGCCTGGGAATTTCTTGAGGCCTGCAACACAAGTTGCCATTCAAAGTTCCAGTGTGCTGTCCTCTAAACACACAGTCCTCTGTGAAAAGAGTGCTCCAGCCATCCGGAATGATCAGAGTAACCCCTCATGTAAATGTGACCTTCTCCCTGCTTCACAGAGCCTCTGTGTCTGGGTCCGACTGTCACTCACAGAAGCACTTTCTTTCACTTGATCGAGTCTTCAAAACAAGCAAGAAATTTGAAATTTCTTCTTCTTCTTCCCCATCCAAACCGTTTTACGCCTTCTGGCCCACCTTAAGATATCATCCTGTGAACTGGCTTGTGAGAGAGTAGCTGCTGCTGTAGGCTGAAATGTAAAGTGGCATTTATGCAAGGGCTGGAAATGCAGAGTGATCTAATTACGTGCAGATGTAACACGCTTCCTTATTTTTTGCATTTTTTTCAAATTACGCTAATGATTTTTGGTTTTATCTTATAAGTCTTCTGGTCTGCAACGTACTCCTAGTAGCAAGTTAATAAAAATCTGAATTAAAAAGTATTTGTGGGTATAATTTCCAAACAGTTCTCATATGAATCATTGAGTCGTAAAGAACGGTGGCTGGTAGTTAGTATTCTGGATACTCTGATGATTAATTCATTTGATTATAAGTTCCCAGCTTGTTTGTTCGTTTGTTATAGCATTTAAAACCATCTTGGCTTACTCCTCATTTTCCTTAATGGAAGTAAGTCATGGAGCATGTAAGCTGCATGACTTTCTTAAACATCATGTTTAATATGACTCTGTTATCCCCAGCTAGTCAATATATCCTTAAAATAAAATGAAGTGTAATTCACTATTGCTACTGAGACTTTTCCCAACTATTTCTGGAAGGAGTGTAAGTCCAAACATTAGGAGGGATAAATTAATCAAGTTATTTAATTATTGGTTTTTGTTAATTCTTCAGAGAGTTAACACAGTGGGAGGCCAAAATTGCAAATACTGTAGCTGCTTAAAATGCATTTATTCAATAATGTTTAAGTAACTATGGTGGTAAATGCATGACCCAGAAATATATTTTCCCCTTGTTCCTAGATACTTTGTATATCAGAGCATAGAAAAAAGAAAACACAAGGTACCTAAAAAAAAAATAACCCACCATCTGTATTATGACACGTTAGTAAAGTTGATGGTGTTTTCTCTCTTTTTGTGACTTTCCACAACCTCCCATAAATGATAAACAGCATCTTTTCAACATCCCAACATTTTGTAAGGTGTGTATAGGTGGGTCTGTGTTGTATTCTGAATTATATTGTGGTTCTTGAAAATTTCTGGGTAACTCACATTAATAACACAGTTTGTCAGTAGTGGAATTATTTTGAAAATCTGAACATTTGAGTCGGCAAGGAAAAAGAGATAAAAGTTCTTGAACAACACAGAAACCATGATTGCAGTAGTAGTATTTTTTAGACTGATAATTTACTTCTTAGATACTACTTAGTTTTGAATTATGACCACAGAGTATTAGCTAGTTTTTCACAATGAGGAAAGTAAAAATACTTTTGGAAGTGAGCAGTCAACAAGATACCTGTAGAAACGAAAGGTCTGACCGCCTTCTGGTTTGCAGAGATGAACAATCTTGTTCTGAAATCAACATGAGCTGGCTGTTCTTAGTGGATTTCCTCCTGCAGCGTGTTTTGAGGCTCACTATGATGCCCTTTGAAATCAATGGAGATTTTTTTAGTGCTATGATGGAATTTGAATTAGGCCTTAAATGCCTATAGAAGACTGCATTGTGCATGTATACATAACGTAATTTAATATATAAGGTTACCAAATGTTTCCAGAGTGCAAATTTTGCAAATAACTCATCACACTTTTGACCAGTGGATTTGAACATGGCAAAAAATCAATGATAAATAAAGAAGTTACAGAAGTACAATATGCAATCTGTAAGAAATCCCAAACATAGTATGTCATGTTTCTCTGTCATTTGAGGACAGAAGATACAATAATATTCTACTATCCCTTCTAACCAAGCACAGAAGCTGGAGAATGAACATAGGGGTAGTCTCTCAGAGTTCTTACCAGCCCTTTTTGAAACTGTGATTTGAAACCTCAAAATTACACTCTCTTCCCTTTTTGCTTTCATTCAGCATGGGGGAGGAATAAAATTAATTATTAGTCTTTAATTTTTAATTACGTTTTCCCCAGAATGCCTGTTGATTATTTTTTTGATTTTTTTTTTTTTTTTNTTTTTTTTTTTTTTTTTTTAAGTCAGAGTACATAAATGCAGTGGGTTTTATGTAGGGTGGGACAGTGATTCTGTCAGTAGTTCCTCAGAAGACAGGGCAGTTTTAACTTAGCTCTGTTTAAAACTTAAAAGGACTGAAGTTTTTTTTAAGTGTATTCTGCCCAGTGGAGGACTTAACCATGTTGGCTTCAGTTTGAACAGACCACAGAGAAAATGTAACAGTGGTAACAGAAAAAAAATGAAAACTGAAGTTTAATATTTTCTCATTAATTACATAGTATATGTTTCTCAAGGAGCATATGGAGAATACAATGTAAAAATAATAATACATTAAAAGAAAGGGAAGAAAAGGAACAAACAAATACTCAGTTCCTTTTCTTCTCTTTCATTTTATCAAAGGGAATAAAATATCACTACTTTTACCAGTAAGACTCTGGTTTGAAGACAAAGTGCTAAAATGTGGTGGTTAATCACCATGTCTGCATATATTTCTCTGAGATTAAGGGCCTAAACAGACCAGACCAGAACCAGCAAACGAAAGATTTTTCTAAGAAAAATCTTTTTCCCAGAGAAGTTGTGGATGCCCCATCCCTGGAAGTGCTCAAGGCCGGATGGGATGGAGCTTTGAATAACCTGGTGCAGTGGGAGTTGTCCCTGCGCGTGGCAGGGGGATTGGAACTAGATATCTTTATGGTCCCTTCCAACCCAAACCGTTCTGTGATTCTACTATAATATGAAAGAATTTGAGGCTATATTTACCCATTTTAAAGACAGTGAAAATTTTCTTTTCATTTTTAATTTATAGAATGATAGATGGTAGTGTTTAATTTGCAGATGAGTTCTATGTTATCAATTACGCCATCTCACCATTCTGCTTTGGAATTGATACAGGTAGTGTCATATGTGGTCAAGGATATTCGTTTGATAAGCACTCCCCATGCATATATATCACCTACACAGGTTTTTCAAATTCTTAATTTCAAAACTGATTTTAATCTTTTGTCCTTCCAGACTTGTTGGTTATGACTAATAACAATAACACTTATGGATATCCCTGTTAATTACATAAATATTCCATCCAGACATTTACACTACATAGGTTGGAGAAGGTCTAAATTACATACCAAGGATCTAGCTAGCACTCTTTTCTTATTTTTAAATTTCACGTAGGAAGATGAGGTAATGAGGTGCTGCAGTGATTTTATTATTTTTTCCTTTGGTTAAGTGATTAATTTATCTTTTCTAGATTCACAGAGTGAAATATAAATTAGTATGCTTTACTACTTTACTTTTTTAAGCATCTAGTTCATTCCAAAGCGAACACTGTCCTATATTAGTATGACCTTTTGCGAGATCTCATAGCAGTAGTATTGATCAGTGACACAAGTTTTAGAAATAATGCAGAGAAGCAGCCAGAATCTCAGCTGAAGTCTGTATAAATCTCATCTGTCTCTCTCAGTTGGAGTGATGCTGATATTGCAATACTTACGCAAAATGGGGGTGAACTTGGCTGCTTTCATATCTCTGAATTTAGTATGTGGGTGGGCCAGGACAGTGAACAGTTTATAACATCTCTGTGCAGCAAAGTTAATAAATTCATTTTGTATGTGAACCTCTGTAAACCTTCCATCATCCATTAAAAATGTTGCTGTGCTGTTGACAATAAGTGTCAGTAGCAAGAAAGGCTGGAGGAAGACCTAGTACGCTTACTTCCTGCAACATTAAAGCCACTGTAATTATGGGTCATTTGCCTGGCTTCTTTGGTAATTAAGAGTTTTAATTGCTTCCAGTTCCAGGGAATTAGTTAAGCTTTTCATTATGCATATTGCCTTCCATAATCATCGGCTCCTCTCATACAGTAAGCTTAGTGACATCATGGAAGTCAATTAGGTCTTTCAAGGCAGAGCAGTGAAGTACATTTCTTTGTATGGGCTGGATTAGAAAAAGTTTCTGAAAGGCCTTGATAATGCTGTTCTGTGCAACATTTAAGCTTACTCTTCAAAAGGCAAAGCCTGTCAGGGTTTCATTTACTGTCCTTACAGTGCCTAGGGTTCAAAAACTAAGGTACTGTTAAGAACAAAACCTAGAGGCAGATCCATGCTTCTGTTCTAAGAGCAATTGTTCCAAGCTTTGCAGGATCACCTGGTTACATATTTGTAATTAGTAATAGTGATAATGATCAACATTTGAAAATATCACATTGTTCAAACTGGAATTCAGTGACTGTATAAAGGAAGTGAGCACAAAAGAGACTGGTGTGATTCCATTGGCTTACTAAAAATCACTAATTAAGTTTTACTTTATCACACGCAAGGTAGAAAGCACCTCTTACCTTCTCTTGGCAGACTCCCAAGTGTTTGCTGGCGTGTTGACAGGCAAGAATCAGTACTTTAGAAAGAAAAGAAAGCAGAGAGAAAAGGTTCATTCCCACTTCCTCTTCCACAGTCTCTGATACAGATGGTTATATACAGAGCAGACATCTAATACATCTTGCACAAATGCTTTCTTTGAACATAGTAAATTTTTTCCAGGTTGCAACTTGGTTCTCTTAGAGCACAGCCAGAACAGACAAATGTTGTGCATCCCTAATCTTCCCTAGTGAAATAGTTGCGTGTTAGAGAACCTAAAAGATGCAGTATGATATTGCATGTTCTCCCAGTGTGTCATATCTGGATTCAGTCAAAAGTTAAACTTTTAAGTTTAGCAAATAATTACTTTTACCCATTCAGTATTAGTGGCCACAGCCTATTGCATTGTGAAGAAACAGATAAGAAAATCCATCCTGGGTATGTAGGAATGGATTTGGTAAATCAGTAATGACAGTAGAGAGGGGCCTAATGCGCAAGAGAGAAATTTGTGATAAGGCAGAGTTGCACTGTCTGAAGGGTGTGGGGAAAATTGCAGTAACCATCCCAACACCTATGTTGAATTACTGAAATTACTTGTGGCAGTAATTTTGGTATTTGCAGTTGTAGCAGTGCTAATAATATTGATAATAAATGGTCTGAATTGCAGAAGTGTTAGAAACCACTCATAAGTGTAGGTCAGAATTTTTCGGATGGTTAGGTGCCAAAGGTTGCTTTGGATTGTCCATGACCAGAAATTCAAACTCAAGACTGGGTAATGTCAGGAAGAGATGTTTTATTATATATGTTCTAAAGCATTGTCTTTTGTTATATAAAAGTTCAGACTAGGTGATTTGCTATATATTTATATATTTATTATTCAATATTTTGATGTTAAGCTACAAAATTCACATAAATAATTTATTGATTATTTTTAACAACTTTGCTTCCAAACTGCACTCTTGAATGATTGTGACTGTTGTAAGCCATGGAACTTTTAACCGACTGAACTGTCTCTTCTCTAAAAGTAACCTTCCAATATAATCGCTCATTTTCTTTTCACCATTGCTTTGGAAGAATTAAGCAAATAGAGTGAGAATTCTGACAAGTATCTTCTGTCTTACTCTCCACTCATCCAAAGTCCTAATATTGACCTAGGCAATGTAATCTTTCCTCTCTTGTGTATGTAGAAAACGCCACATTTGTAAGTGAGAGCATTGTTTTTGCCATTTTGCAGATTGTAAAGTTGGTCTTGAAGAGTTAAATTGCCTGCTTATAAAGGTATTTAAGCACTTGCTTAACTTTAAGCTTGTGCTTAAACCCATCCCTATAAAACAAATCACCTAGAAACATCTGGATAACCAGTTGCTGGGATTTAAGTACACGTGTTGATGGTTTTTTTTAATTTAAGGTTAATTACCATGCAGATGTTCAAATTGAGAAGTTTGCCCATGTTCTAATTAGGGGTGTCAAACCAGGAATTGAATTTCGTTTTCCTACTAAGTTTTATTTGGGATCATTCTCTCTTTTAAATCAAAACATTAAAAGTTCATAGTAACATTATTTTTTAATTTTTCCCCCCTCACCTCCTTGTTTCTCAGTGTCTTGTGTTTGAAGATGCACCACTTGGAGTCAAAGGAGCCCTGGCAGCAGGAATGCAAGTGGTTATGATTCCAGATGAAAAATTAAATCCAGACCTTAAAAAGGAGGCAACACTACTGCTGAACTCCATGGAGGATTTCAAACCAGAACTGTTTGGTTTACCAGCATATGATTAATGCCTAATGTCTATGAACATGCACTTGACTGCGGATCAGGAAAGTGGAATGAAATTTTGTTATGATTTTATGATTGTTTTGCATCTTTTCCTCTCTTCTTCAAACCTAGAGCACAAGAATCCTGTTAACACCAAGTCTTCCACATCGTACCTTTGAAAGTTGACTGGAATGTTTACAATTTGTCCACGTGATAAATGCTAAATTAAAGCAGCATTTTGTCTTGTGAAGTGAATCCAGCCTTGTTCTCGGCTGTGGTGGGCTGACCCTTGCTGGATGCCAGGTGCCCCCCACAGCCACTGTCCTCAACTGGACAGGGGAGAAAAAATGTAACAACAGGCTTGTGAGCTCAGAGAAAAACAGTGAGAGATCATTCACCAGTTACCATCGTAGGCAAAAGAGACTCTACTTAGGGAAATTGATTTATTACCAATCAAATCAGAGTAGGATCATGAAAAATACAAACTAAATCTTAAAACACCTGCCCCCCACCCCTCCCTTCTTCCCAGGCTTAACTTTGCTCCCAAATTCTATACCTCCTACCCCCCAGCAGTATAGGGAGACGGGTAATGGGAGTTGCAGTCAGTTCATCACACGTCGTCTCTGCCGCTCCTTCCTCCTCAGGGGGAGGACTCCTCATGTGGTTCCGCTGCTCCAGCATGGGGTCCCTCCCATGGGAGATGGTTCTCCATGAACTTCTCCAGCATGGGTCCTTCCCATGGACTGCAGTTCTCTACAAACTGCTCATGCTTGGGTCCTTTCCACAGGGTGCAGTCCTTCAGGAACAGACTGCTCTAACATGAGTCCCCCACGGAGTCACAAGTCCTGCCAGCAAACCTGCTGCAGTGTGGACTTCTCTCGCCATGGGATCCCAGGTTCTGCCAGGAGCCTGCTCCAGCACAGGATCTCCATAGAGTCACAGNTGTAGGACATATGGAGAAGCTTCTAGCAGCTTCTCACAGAAGCCACCCTCGTAGCCCTCCCCACTACCAAAACGTTGCCATGCAAACCCAATATATCTATATCATAGAAGCTTCTTGTTCTGTTTCCACTTGAATGGCTTACTGTTTAGATCTTAACCAGAAATCTGTTCTGGATTGGCTTTTATCCCATTACATTTTTTTTTTTTTTTATATATACAGTTATCACTATCAACATGTNTGTTATATTTTCTTAATTTTTTTTCTTCTTGGAGGTTGAGTGAGACAAGTTCCAGAGGTCCCGTACAACCTCCATTATTCTATAATTTTGTCATTATCTTTTTTGGCATGGTGAATGCCATAGTGAATGGCATGGAGCGATACAAGGTTATGTGATCCTGCTGTTTAACCAAAATGCTTTGTACCTTCCTTCTTTCATTTCCTTTTATTCTTCTCATTTTCCATGTTGCCATGTAGCCTTCCATTTCTTTCTTCTAAAATGAATCCATCCGGTCTCCCTGCTTCAATTCTGATAAAGTTATGGCCTTAATTCCTTTGTATCCCAATGACTTTCTCTGTCCATCCTTACTTATCCATTCTTGCCTCTTGAGCCCTTTTTTTATCAAGTTCCCTACAGAAAGTTTTGCTATCTGTTTTTAAAATACGGAAGTTGTAGTTTTGGTTTATCTAAGTACTTAAAATTTATTTTCCTGGCTACCGTAATTTCCATAAAATGTTTGTGTTGTCATCTGTCCCTCTTCTGTCTGTCTCTGACATCTCATCAAGACCAGGGTAAGGGTCTCTTTAGAAAATGATAGACATGTAGACAGGGTTTGCTGGAACCCATGAGTACATGTATGACATGGTGGAAGCAATGTCTTTTACTTCGTCTAAAGAAGAAAAACTGTTATTATGTAGGGTTTATGACTGCTTTATAAAGTGAATTATTGTGTTCAGAATTTAAAAAACAAAGTTTCTAGTTGGCTGTCCATAAAAAACTCCAAAATCTTTGTAAAATATTAAACTCTGTAAAGACAAGAAGCGTGAAATATGTCAAATAAGGGAATTTCCATGTATTATGAGAATACTTCTCTGACCTCATTTTTTTTTTATTTTAATATCATCTGTTTATCTTTGATCTTCATCACAAATTTTTTCTGTGGATTTCTGGTGTTTATCTGTTTCAGATAGAAGGGGTTTTTTGGTCACAAAAAAAGTTAATAAATCATAGATACTTCAGTATTCAAGGTGAGTTTCCTTACAAGTCTTTGCTCCTGGATTAAAAGAAAAACAAACTTTTGCATCCTCTATGTAGACTGTTATTATTTTCTGTTACTGTAGTCTGTTCATACCTGTAATAATTAAGAAAATGTTATTCAATATGGTCAGTCAAATATGACCTAGATGATACCAGAAGTTTTTTAGTATGTATAATATAATGGTTTACAGTTAAATGTTTTTCATCTAAGGATCTGGAAGAATTTTTTTTGAAAAAAGGGTAAATACTGTTTCAGTGTAGGTATTTTGCATATTATGTTAATTCTTTAGGCCAATGGATAGTGCAGTCAGTAGTGTTTCTCCAGTGACAACAACTCATCCCATCCAATCTGAATTCCATTTCTGCTCTTTACAGATGAGATAACAGAAATTTTGCTGTATAATTCCTCCTTTGACTTATGTTACATNGCATATTATGTTAATTCTTTAGGCCAATGGATAGTGCAGTCAGTAGTGTTTCTCCAGTGACAACAACTCATCCCATCCAATCTGAATTCCATTTCTGCTCTTTACAGATGAGATAACAGAAATTTTGCTGTATAATTCCTCCTTTGACTTATGTTACATAGAATCATAGAATCTTCATGGTTGGAAAGGACCTTTGAGATCATCGAGTCCAACCAAACAACCTACAATCTCTGCCACTAGAGCATACCCTGAAGTGCCACATCTAGATGTTTCTTAAACACCTCTAGGGATGGTCACTCAACCACCTCCCTGGGCAGGCTGTTCCAGGGCCTGACCACTCTTTCAGTAATTCCTCCTAATACCTAACCTAAACCTCCCCTGCTGCAACTTCAGACCATTTCCTCTGGTCCTGTCATTATTTACTCGGGAGAAGAGGCCAACACCCAGCTCTCTACAACCTCCTTTCAGGTAGTTGTAGAGCGCAATGAGGTCTCCCCTCAGTCTCCTCTTCTTCAAGCTAAACATGCCCAGCTCCCTCAGCCCCTCCTCATATGACCTGGTCTCCAGACCCCTCACCAGC
>VXBH01009945.1:839-170167 GCA_013400035.1 Rynchops niger
CTGGTGAGGCCACAACTGGAATACTGTGTCCAGTTCTGGGCTCCCCGGTTCAAGAGAGACAGGGAACTACTGGAGAGAGTCCAGCGCAGGGCAACAAAGATGACTGAGGGACTGGAGCATCTCCCTTATGAGGAAAGGTTGAGAGCGCTGGGACTCCTTAGCCTGGAGAAGGCTGAGGGGAGACCTTATTAACATTTACAAGTATCTAAAGGGTGGGTTTAAGGAGGATGGAGCCAGGCTCTTTTCAGTGGTTTCCAGTAACAGGACAAGGGGTAATGGGCACAAGCTGGAACATAGGAAGTTCCAATCAAATATGAGAAAAAAAACTTCTTTACCGTGAGGGTGGCAGAGCACTGGAACAGGCTGCCCAGGGAGGTTGTGGAGTCCCCTTCTCTGGAGACTTTCAAGACCTGCCTGGATGCAGTCCTGAAGGATGTGCTCTAGGCAATCCTGCTTTAGCAGGGGAGTTGGACTAGATGATGTCTAGGGATCCCTTCCAACTCTGAAAAGTCCATGATTCTGTGATCCTTATTTATGGATAACACAGAAATAAATTTATCAAAAAACACTCCCCACCCTTGTATTTCAACATAAAGCTTTTGAAATTCAAGTTGATATGGAACAGAAAGCAAGGATAAAATCATTTTTACCACGCTGTATTGTAGTGCTTATCTATTCCTTTATATATATATACAGTGAAACAGAAAACACGTAATATGCTCAATTTAATAATGATCCGAACAATGCATGATAGCACATGCAGACCTTTGTAGATGATGTGGTATTTTGGTATTCCTCAAGAATGCATTCAAACCACTTTATTTTTATTTTTAGAATCTGCTTAATTCATCTGCACCTGTAGATAGGTAAAAGAAGAATCAATGACCACCTGATCAAAATCATGCTCGAAGAACCAGAGCAGAAGGCAAACTGTTCCTGTTGGAAAGAATGCAGGAACAAGTTTTCAGTTCCTTGGAGATAGTTTTATAGTCAGCAGATGACCAGAGATGGGAAGGAAGTCATATGTTCTGCAAGTTTTGAAAGGAGACCACAAAAACTCAATGGCACAGGCTTGCCAAAAGTACATAAGCAGAAGATTCACAGACAAAAATAACCTACTCTTTATTAAAAGAACAATGCATTGAACTTTTAAAGAAAAATATCCCTATTCATCTGCTCTCATGCTGGAAAAAAGCCAGGGCATTTGGAGCTCTAAGTCTGGAAAACTTTCAAAGAACACTCACTGAATAATTTGAAAGGTCCATGCAGTAAAATATTTGGCCAAAATCTGTTTCTTTGCCCTGAAGAATGACATCGCTCGGGGCCGATTTGAGAAACCCTGAAGTGTTGTCACTTTTCTGGCTGGTGGCAGTGGAAAAGAATTGGTAATACCTTACCGCAGAAATATCTATGCAAGCATACAAATCCCTAGTACAGGAAATCATGGCAGCTACACAGGAGAAGAGCACCTACTGCTTTACCCGCATTTGGAATTTACTGTTTTATTATGACTTACTGAGGCCTTACATAGATAGAGGATAATAATAAAATAGTGACCAAATGTTACTTTTGCAATGTCATAGTTCATCTCATAATAAGAGCAAAAAATGTCAATTCACAAAGACAGGCCCAGAAATATGAACAACTATTTTAATATGTAATTTCCAAATTTTAAGATTAATAACTAAACTGTTACTTTAACACTATAGGTAAACATGTAGCTCAGCTCTCGAGAGTTACATCCTGCATTAATCTCAAAATGAGGTTTTCATGCTATTCCAGTGGGTATCCCTGGAATATAGTAATCCATTTTCTACACTGTGGCTATAAGAAAAGCCAACTGTGCCTATGTCATGCTTTGTTAGAGGTTCATGATCACATTATCTCATGGTGGACCTGACACTTTTATTCAGTTTACAGTATGTTCTGTGTACAGGCAACTTATTTCCTTTGCCAGGGCTGCTGACAACCTTTTCCACACTATATTAATCTTGTTTACAGACTTTATCTTGGTACAAATATCAGAAAACTGAACTTTTTATCTCAGGGAGAAAATAAACAACATGTTGACAGAAGCAAAAGCTATTTTCTGGACTAAAATTGGTTGTTTACCTGCAGCCATACTTATGGAAACAAGTCTAAGTTTCCAGCTCACTCAAAATACATAATCTGAAATTTAATAAGCATGGAAATTTCAAGAAAAATCACTTGCTAAATTGCCAGTTTTAAAATAATATATAAACCACAGAAGTATGTTTTTCCACTAATTTATATGAGAATATGAACTTGTTTGGAATACAGTTGCAACTGATCAGAAAGTACACTGCTGAGGTTTCTCTTGCACACCCTAGATAGCTGCAGTTACCAAGCAGCCACGGAATATTTATAAAACTGAATTCATACTGCATGTATATGGATCTTTACATAAAACTGAATGCTGATTATTGTAAGATTCACAATATGTTAACGCAAATGAATTCATATTTGAAAAAAATCTGCTACCTCAGGAGTAAAAAACCAAAACAAAACCTATTGCCCATCTTCATCTGCTAACTCATTATTACAAAAATCTACTGCAAAATTCTGCTGAATCTCCACAGAAGAGAGCCAATCGCTACAGAAAGTGGCAGCAGCTTGCAAAACATTAAAATCAAAACAAATAGCCTCTCAACTATTCAGATTGCTTATTAATGAAAAAAAATAAACGAATGCATAGATATCTAGAATTGGCTTAAGTGATAAAGTCCCAGTGCAAAAGAAGAAATCAGGGGTTAAAGCAAGCACTACCTTTCTCCTGGGATACTAAGAACAAGCAACACTGAAAGTTTGCACAACTAATATATTTTTTTTTAATTGAATGCATGTAAGTATGCATGTCTGAGTGCATACATGAGTATCAGGGAATCAGAATTACTGTTATGGGAGTGTTTAGAAGACTGACAGATCAGGCCCGTTTTAAACTTTACATTCATCCATTAACAACACACTTCTTGATAGTGGTCAATTCTTACACACTATTAAACATCCCCCTTATATACAAAAGGATGTTAGCTTTTAACCTCATACGCTAAATCAGCTGTGCGTACACAATTTCATAGAGCTGATGCTGTATAGAATCATCGAAAGGTTCGGGTTGGAAGGGACTTTAAAGATCATCTTGTTCCAACCCCCCTGCCATGGGCAGGGACACCCCCCACTAAACCAGGCTGCTCAAAGGCCCATCTAGCCTGGCCTTGAACACTTCCAGGGATGGGGCAGCCACAGCTTCTCTGGGCAACCTGTTCCAGTGCCTCACCACCCTCACAGGAAAGAACTTCTTCCTAATACCTAAATCTAAATCTACCCTCTTTCAGTTTGAAACCGTTACCCCTCATCCTGTCATTACACTCCCTGATAAAGAGTCCCTCCCCAGCTTTCCTGTAGGACCCCTTCAGGTACTGGAAGGCTGCTATAAGGTCTCCCTGGAGCCTTCTCTTCCCCAGGCTGAACAACTCCAGCTCTCTCAGCCTGTCCTCATAGGAGAGGTGCTCCAGCCCTCACATCATCTTTGTGGCTCTCCTCTAGACTCGCTCCAAAAGGTCCATGTCCTTCTCCTGCTGAGGACTCTGGAGCTGGATGCAGTACTCCAGGTGGGGTCTCACCAGAGCAGAGTAGAGGGGCAAAATCACCTCCCTCAACCTGCTGGCCACGCTGCTTCTGATACAGCCCAGAATGTGGTTGGCTTTCTGGGCTGCAAGTGCACATTGACAGCTCATGTTGAGCTTCTTGTCCACCAGCACCCCCAAGTCCTCCTCAGGGCTGCTCTCAAGCCATTCTCCACCCCACCTGTATTTGTGCCTGGGATTGCCATGACCCAGGTGCAGGACCTTGCACTTGGCCTGGTTGAACTTCATGGGGTTTGCAGGGCCCACCCACCTCTCCAAGCCTGTCCAGCTCTCTCTGGATGGCATCCCTTCTCTCCAGCATGTGGACCATGCCACACAGCTTGGTGTCCTCAGCAAACTTGCTGAGGGCGCACTCAATCCCACTGTCCATGTCTCCGACAAAGATGTTAGACAGCACTGGTCCCAATATTGACCCCTGAGGAAGGCCACTTGTCACTGTTTTCCACATGGACATTGAGACATTGACTGCAACCCTTTGAGTGCGGCCAACTAGCCAGTTCCTTATCCACCAAAGTGGTCCATCTATCAAATCCATGCCTTTCCAATTTAGAGACCAGCATGTCATGCGGGACAGTGTCAAATGCTTTGCATAAGTCCAGGGAGATGACCTCGATTGCTCTCCCCTTATCTACCGGTGCTGTGGCAACATCATAGAAGGTCACCAAATTTGTCAGGTGTGATTTGCCTTTGGTGAAGCCATGTTGGCTGTCACCAATCGCCTCATTTTCCATGTGCCATAGTTAGCACTGATGGCTATGGTCCTTGATGGTTCTTAGCCAAAGCGGTTAAGGTGACCAGGACTAAACCACCTGAGAAAAGCCCACTGAGAAGTGGGCTTGTCTTCCTTCTCATCAAATTCCCATGCATACATCTGATGTCTTTATGTTACTCTTCCCTCTGAAAAAGTGAGGGAGGGGGTGCCTTCTCTTTTTTTGTAACAAACACCTGAGCCAGGGGCAAGTTAAGTGCAATCTGAAAACGTGTATTTTGATAATGCCCAACAAGTGCTGTAGACTGCTTTTGCCACACGCTTTACAGGAAAAAATGCAGCTTTTTTTTTTTTTCCTAATAATATAAATAGAGTAATATTTTTTCAAATCTTTTGACGGATAAACTTTGGGGGAAAAAATACCATGGCACACTTTAAAGTCCATACACAACATGAACAGAATTCTGGCTTCAAAAGTTCCTTCCTATGAGACATTAAAATGCCTAGCAAACGCCCAATAACCTCTTCCAAGCTTTTTAGCAGTATATTTAATAGTCTGTGTTTCCAGAAGTCACAGTACGCCATAACCGAACATAATCACACTCATATTGGAACTTAAAAATACTTCTGCTTTTTATATTAGTTAAAGTCAATCTATTTCCTCTAATTAAGAATAGCAGCTTTGACTAGGAATGATATCCTAGAGGATGAGGAACAATATCAACCTTCAAAAAGTACATTCATAGTAAGCAAAACCAGTAAAATTTCAGCAAAATTTTGCTGAACGCTAGTTACACAAATAAGCTAACTGTTTTTCTCAATGAAAGAATAGGTCCCTTTTCCAATTCTAAATTAACTGCTATGATCAAGTACAGATCAACACATGTAAAAGTTAATTATATTAATCAGTTTTTCTAAATTCCAGAAGAAGAGAAGATACTTTTCTCTGGGTTCACATATTTATCTTTTTCTAAAAACACTATATTGATGAATATAATTTTCTCAGGCAGGAGTTTCTGCAAAACAAGTTGTTGTCCAAACCAAAATGCAACTAAAAACCAAATCCTGGACAATAGGATTTTGCAGTGAAAAATACAGCATCACAATGGCACTTCCATAATTCACAGATCTGTAATTGCCAGTTTATAGGAAATTACATCAAACTATATCAAAGGAAGAAATAGAGAAAAATTCTTCACTAGAGGCATGGGAAAGCACCTACAATAAAAAAAGATCTGGATTTAAAATACACGTTTAAAAAATATAGGTACAATTCTTTGACTTGGAGCAATATAGAAAACTAAGAAAATAAAAACAGCTTTCACAGTACGCATTACTGAATCATTGCCAGAACCCTATCTTGACATTACCATTACATTTTTATTCTCTCTACAAGCACACTCTTGTTGAAGGGCCCAAACTGCCCGTTCCAGAGAAGCATCTCTTTAATGTAGAGTTACCCTTAAGTGATGCTCAGTCAAACTCTAAAAAGTCTTCATGAAGACAAGGTTCACTGGCAGAATAATTCTATGCCAGTTTCTTGCTGCTCTAGTTATAATTCTTTAAAAATGACATCTTGCTAACATAGTGTTGCAAAAATCAATGGATCATTGCCATTCTGCTTGCAAAATATATGCAAGTGATAAGAAAGTAGAAAAACCTCAGGAAAAATAGGTCAAAAGACATGGACTTTTTAGGACTAATCCTAAAGCAAACCCACATCTCCCTGTACACGTTTTATTGTTTTCTCTTAATAAAAAAAAAAAAAAAAAAAGAAGTGAAAGAGCTACGCACCCTTGATAAAATGAGAATCAGTAAGCTTCTTGGAGTTAAAGAATATGCCCCAGCTCCCCAATCTCTCTAGTGATTTCACACACTGTTAAGAGTTTTCTCCACATTTCTTTTCACACAACTGATCAAAACACATCTATTTCTTCATATATGGTTTTCAGTTGAATGATTAACAGAAAAGAAAAACTATGGTACCAGAGATTAAAAGAAAAAAAGTCCACTACTGAACATAGCTCCTTCAGAGAAAGATGGAAAATTTAAATCTCACCTACAAAAGCAAAACAGCGAATTTATTTGTAAGTCCTTACTATTACAGAGTTCTTCTCTGCTGCTTTTAAGATAAAACCTGAATTTGAAATTAAATAATTATAAATTTAAAATAAAAAAAGATTTTTGAAAAGAGACTGGTCTGGGTTAAGGTTTTTTGTTTGTTTGTTTTAAATGGTAACACTAGCAGAATCAAGACCACGTTTTGTCCTAAATCTGTGTCAAAGGGACAAGCTTTTATATACTATAGAACAGGCAACAGAGTAAGTTTAATGATGCACTGTAATGTTATACATTAATGCATACATTTGCCTTTCAGTATGTGATATGGTAACACAGGAAGAGCTATTAAAGCAGAGAAAATAAGTGCTAGTACGAAATATAAAAAAATAATTTGGTCTATGAAGAAAGCATCAGGAAAAGTGAAAAGTGCAAGTGTCCTATCTGCAGGGAAGTCAGCAGGGGAGTTTCTTTTGAGATTCCTAACATTTAATACGAAATAGTACGATGTGGCAACATTGCTCCAACAGCAGCTCACAGCACTGCAAATACAGACTGATTTATAAGTCTCAAGAGGAGATGATAAATGAGAATTTTTTAATTTTTTATTTTGTTTTAAATTAAACCAACTCCTTGTTAAAAAGCAAATGTAAGATACTTAGGACTGCATAAACACACAACACAGCACTACCATTTCAATTTTTTATATTAGGAAAGGGAAAATCTTCAGGGCAGATGTCTGAATGGTATTAGATATGGCAACAAAACAATGGCCAAAATTTTGCTATTTCATTATTCTGTAAATAGCTAATATTTAACAAATTTTGTTTAAATGAAACATTTAAACGAAACCAATTTTCCCTTAGTACAACGAGCTACTAATTAAATGCTGTGGTAACACGGTGCGTATAAAAAAACCTCCTTTATTATGCTATTTTTAGCTGTCTGTTTAGACATAAAACTTACTCTAGGGTGAAATCTTAGCTTCACTAAATCAACAGGATTTTGACTGCAGTAGGCTAGAACTGTACCCTTATTAGTTAAGAATTATCTAAAATGCTGAAATAATGTTTTTTCTTGTAAAATTACCATCAAGAAGTGAAGTTACCCACACAGCGATACAGACAGGAGGAAGCAGCAGGGAAGTGATGAGGATATAGGCCCTGACCTGGGAGACACAGGTTCAATTCCTTGCTCTGCTACAGGCTTGCTGTTTTGGCCTTTGGTAAGTGTTTTCTGCAGCTCAGTTCCTCATTTGGGAGACACAAGAAAAACATACAAGCACGACCCTCCTTTCCCCCTCACAAAATAATCTGTAACAGTTTTTCCTTAAAGTACTGTGTTATAATGACAGTAAATATTGTACTAACAACAAAGGATTTTATCAAAGCGTTTGCTTTAAGGCTGCCTAAAGTGTACTTCTGAAGGTGATTTTTATTCCTAATGCCACAGGACTTATTATAGGAAACAGAAAAACAACAATATTAAATGTATTTACATACATAAGCAGAATTACTCATAACAGAACCCTTTCCAGGTACAAGTTATGCTATGACACTTCATGGCAGTGCAAACTTATTAAGAGTGGATTAAAAAACCCATGCACACAACAAAATCCCCATTTTCAAATCACCACCCAGCTTCAGTAGCAAGCTACGAGTGGCCTCTACTGGCTGACCAAAGGCTACAGAAGTCACTAAGCTTTTGCTATGAGTTACAGCTGTGGTTATCAAGTGTGTGAAGAAATGCTAAGAGAAAGAATATGCTCGTCAGTGCTAGACAGTTCACTTAAGCTACGGCTAAAGACAAAAAAGGCAAACACAAGATGAGTGATACAATAATCAGTGGGGGAAAAAAAATATCTTTAACATCAGCGCTCCTAAGATTTGTCAAAATACATACTATAAATATATACATATAAAAGTCCATTTTCCGAAAGCTGACAATGGAATTCAGCAGGATACACTGCTAGCTCTAAAGGCGGGAACAAAACCAAAGCTCAAGTAGTTTATAATTTGTTTATAAAAGTTATATATTTTGTATGAAGACTAAATGACTTCTATTATTATATCAATGGTTTGATTTAGCAACACAATTAGAAAGCCTGTTGTGTTATCTGAGAAGGTATGAAACCAGAGACTATGTAATCATTTTTTTCATAAACATGCAACAAATTTGGCCTTTTTCTTTCTTATAAAATTAAAAACAGTAAAATACAGAATAATAAAAAAATGAAAAAAATGAAGTATGAAAGTGCATCTATTGCCACAAAGATGATCTACAGTTTCCTCAAAGTACATTGAAATGATATTTTTATTAAGAGAGAGAATAATTTAAGAAAATAATTATGCTTTAAACACCACAATAATTGTGGATGGCACAACTTGAAGAGAGTAAAAGCTGTCCAAACATAGCAAAAAAACCCCACCCAAACTTATTAGATTATCAAGCAATATTGCAATATCCATGTTAAAAAAAAAAAAAAAAAAAAAATAGCATCACTAGCAAGCAAGAATTTTTTTTTACTTCACCTTTCCTTCCTACAGGAATATGTACCTGATTTGCCATTCTCCCACATTTTAATTGCACCCTATCAAGAAGGATTATTGTCAAACATAAGTGACTACTGATGCCAAAAGGTGACTGCCTTCATAAGCAGCCGTACGGTGCTCACACGCGACACTGTACTCTGTGGTATTTCCAGCTCCCGTTCTGAATTCTGCCCCATTTCAGAGTTCTACCTCATTTCAGAATTCAGTCCCATTATCTCCACTGCTCAAAATTGTTCACAGGGTTATCTAGCTGAC
The DNA here is from genome assembly GCA_013400035.1 of Rynchops niger. Lineage (NCBI taxonomy): Eukaryota > Metazoa > Chordata > Aves > Charadriiformes > Laridae > Rynchops > Rynchops niger. The sequence continues at coordinate 10,079 of VXBH01009945.1, forward strand.
ATATAAGATAACCCTCCATCTCACTAGACACCACTGGGATATGACATGCTGACCCACAGTAAGCCCTGATTATTAGCTTGAAACGTACACCATATAAATGGAGCTTCAAGCCAAATAATTTGTTTTAAAGTCTTTTCATTTTACTTATACATTTAAACTCATTTTAAACATGCTGACATCAGTTCCATTAATCTACATAGCCACAAACATATTTAGACAAGTTAATGTTAGGTTTTGACTATTATCAGAAAACAGATGAAAAATACTATGACTAGAATGCAGACAGAAAGTAATGCCTTTTTATTTTCAGGGATTTTAGTTTAATAAGTTATAACTAAAGGAAAAACAAGTGGCCAGTCACTGCAATTAAACAGAATACCCCACTGCCTGCATCGCACTGAAGCCCACAATTTCATCCCACTGAAAAAAAAGGCTTGTAGCAGACAGAAGTAGAGAGAGGTCCCATTCTTTCTGTCCCGTCTTTTCCATCCTGCTACACTTCCAGCGACTGGGAAAGCAGTAAGGATTAGCAACTCCAAACAGAGGCGGGCAGAACTACTAGGATAACCCTCCTCTCCCTGTCAGCCATAGAACTGTTTCCTATCGTAGCACCTACAGTTCCGCTCGGTCTTGAAGTCTTGAACCTGTCAAGCTCCATTTGCATGAAAACCTCAATACCTTTTGTTTTTAAAAAGGGCACCCAATGAGCCATATTTTACAGCCTGGACAACAAACCTCAGACAATACCTAAGCTATTTTTAGGAGAATGAGACGATAGCAAGACTGGGTGCAAGAGAATGCTGATAGCAGTTTAAGTAAGGATTTCCCACATGAAGAAAATAATTCAAGTATCAGAAAATTTTGGTTTTAAAGATTACACTTTGGTAAGATTTGGAGTAAAATACCTTCCAAAACTTATACAGTCTGATCAATAACAGACCTTATGAAATTTACACATTTGAATTGCTAAAATAAAAGCATGACCCTTTAGGTGAGACAACATTTAAATAATTAGTGCCCACAAAACAATTTTTCTTCATTACAAGTGAAATTCCCACCGGAAGGGCTCACACAAGTGGTCAAACAGCAGGAAGAAGGCTTCAGGGAGTTTCAGGTACAAACCTGGACAGTTTCACCATTGACAGTATAGCATGTGGATGACACTTTTTATTATTTTGAGCTTGCCTGTATGCAAATGTTTTACTCTGCAAGTTTAGATGACTGGTAGATTTTAGAAATCCTTCTGTATACGCCACTTTCTCTGTCATCTGAACTTCTAATGTATAACTATAACCGTCATTTCAAATTATAAATGCCAGTAGAGATGAACAGGAGAAGCAAGGAGGAAGCTCAGAAATCAACTTTTCATTGGGCACTTTTAAGGTCAAGCTAAATTCAGGTTTAATCTTTTTTATTTTTCTCCCTAAGGAAAATAACGTAGAAATAAAACATGTTTTAAAATATATTGCAATAAATATAATTTTTCTTAGCAAGACATACTTAAGCTTTTCCATCATCATGTCTTCAAATATCAAATGACTTCTATTATAGAAGAAGTGGAAACAAGCAGGTTCTAATAAGGGGGAAAAAATAATCAAAATTGGGAATTCCACACATACATTTTAAAAGAGACTGTCAAGCTTGTTTGGCTTAATAGCAGCCCCACAATGGGATATCAACACTTGGATAAGGTAGCATTGCATTTCAAAATTTCTACCATAATGCAGATACTGAAGATGTATCCTAGGAAAAGCTCATCAATGGATTGTGTAAAGTCACCATTAACTTTGATTTGAAGACTAAACTCTATTATCTTACTTTCTATTATCTTACCCTCATCAGTGAGAGTGCTCCAAGGTTCTTTTTGTACAATATCAAGCCCCACATAATGCAAAACGTCACACTACTCTCTTAAGAGAAAGCCTATACAGTTCCTTACAGCAATCTGAAATTGCAATGCATTAAAGTGATAGCAATCCCCAAAAGCTATTTCATAAAGGCAGGTGAAGCCTGTGCTGTCGGAGCAGAATGCTGCTTGTATCTGCTATCCACTCCTCCACCAAGATGAAATACCATTGCTATGTTTTGTCTTATGTTTTTAGCGGCACACAACATATATGTCCTTGGTAGTTTTATGCTATTTTGTTAAAACAGCGGATATTTCTGGAATTGTGCTGTGAAGTTAAACTTACTTTTACAAACAGTGCTTCTGTCAACGTTGTGTTTAGCATGTGAAAAACTTTTGCTCCTTTAAAACTTAAACTTAAAACTATGAGTTTAACCACTGGCGAGATGAGTGTGCGTGTGACTGAAGGCAGGGAAAAGTGTCTGACTCTGTGGTTTCCTCTGTTGCAAGCCAGGGCACTGTTCTCATTTAGAGGCTCTTCTGTTCTGGGATTAATGTAGGGGAAAGACAATTCACTTTCCTCTAATATCTCTGACGGCATCAATTTTACTTCTCTGGCCAGATTCGTAAGAGCAGGTTTTGGTCCCTATGCAACAAATTAGCTGCCTTGGGCTTCTGAAATTCTTGATAAAACCATGTACAGGCAACTCTTGGCTACCAAATGCCCATCCTCTACTTTTGAAGAAATACTGTAGAAATAAGGACAAGAGGAATCACTGGTTTGTTGGGTCCTGACTAGACAGAGGGTCAAGTAATGAACATTTTTCTCCCTGTTGCAAGCATTTAATGTGTTGCAGGGTACAGAGAACAACATTATTTCTCAGACATGAAGCTGTAAAGCACATTTTGCCAGGTCCTGGAGAAGACTGACTTTCCGCACATCTTAGGGTGGAGACAATACGTCATAGAATTATGGCCTGTGGCTATCAGCAACTCCTTGCAAAATGCCAAGGAAATTCTAAGTTGCCCTTGGGGAGTGTTATTAAGGAGGAAAAAAATATAATTCAAGAGAAGCCGAAGAGAGAGTCTTTGCCACAGAGAATATCTTGAATCAAATACCTATATTTTGCATTTATATGGGTATGCTGTTCTGGAAACAACTAGAGCTAACCTAGTCCCTAAAAAAGACAAATTGCCCTAAAAGCTTACAACTTATATAAGTGCACGACATGACTCACCAAGACAGTGTCCAAGACAAAGAGACAGAAGGAGGAGAGTACTGCCATGGAAATACATTGCATCCAGCTATTTATGAGTGACAGCCTTGATGCTAAAAATTTCTACATGTCCAGAACTTTTCAGAAACTATTTGTGGTACAATCTGATGGTCTCCAAGATACAAACTTCACTTTCAGTCAAGGGAAGTATTTTCACTGCCAGTACAAAAAGTAAGCATTCTCCTCTGGGATGCTGGAATACATACATTATTTTAGTTTGGGAAGACAGGAGGAGGAAAATCAGCCAGAATGAAAGCAGAAGGTACTGTGTATAAAGATTACAATTTAAAAAAAAAATGGAGGATTTGTAAAAGCACACCTTCACAGAAACCTACAGTAAGATAAAAGCTAAGAGGCTGTTGAAAGACAGTAGTGAGTATCCCTTTAAAAAATGGTGCTTGGGGAATTCTTTGAATCTCTTTGCTTTGTTCAAGGCTCAAAGACATCAGGTTAATACAGCCCTATTCATCTTCTCTCCCATCCCAAGGTGGCTGAGAAAATGCCATCAACACAAAGCCTTGCTGAACCCACTACCTGCCATTCAAGTTGGTTGTGGTACGATGCTGGGCACAGTTTACGAAGTGAGTTATTTAGTTTGCATTCCATTTGCTGCCAATGCATAGCTGTGGTGTTTGCTTACTAAATGCAAGTTTCAGGATCAGTACCTTTTATTTAGCTACTAAAGCAATACTATGCTGATGGGCTATTCCATTTCCTACCAAATACCTGAAGACTTTACAGACTACCAGAAGGGAGGCTGAATTGAGGGCACTCAGCATATCATTAGGACTGGTTCAGTTTGCAGGCAAGTTTAACACTAGACAGCATGGTAGGCTTCCAACTGTGGATAAGATGCTCAGATTTCTCCTGGAAAAATGAAAACTGCTGGTCAATGAAAGCTCATCTATTTAGTTATTAACTTGGTCGTCAACATGGTAAATACTGCATTTCACAAAGTTAACTGGAAACTGTGAGTTTAAGAAAAGCTATAGCAAATAAAACAGCTCAAGTCATGGAAAAACAAAATAAAAACAGGCAAGGCTGTAATTTGTCTGGATGTCTTAAGAAATTGCAGCATTCAAGAAATTGTACAAGTTGGCAGAAAGTACTGTTGGACATATCGCCCCCCTGATAGCGTGAAATTGTGCAGGTGGCCAAGAAAAATACATGGAAATAGCCATTGGAATTTGGCATTATGACCCACAGATATTTAAGTAGCACAAAACAAAATAGATTTTGAAGATGGCTTTTTACTATTTCTAAAACCATAAATATATAGTGATATATTAGGTGGAATGTTGCAGGAAAGAGACAAGTGTTCACTGAAAAGGTGCTATAAATGCCATGAAATATTTGGGAACATTTTCAAGTTCTTCCTGCATACAATCATGTGCTAAGGAAAATAATCAATAGAACAAAGAAAACTTACAGAAAACTCCAGAAAGTTATCAAAGCACCTCATATTTAAAAGGAACAATCCAGCTTATTATTAAATCAGAGGTCACCCATCCAATACTGGATCAAAAGGTGGTACCTACTAAGGGAACGCCTGTTCCTTGAGGTGGAGGGAAAAATGGTACCAGTGGCATGGTTCAAGATACCTTCTTGGAAAAGCACCAGTACAACAATCTTTAGGAAAAAAAAAAAAAGTCTTTGCAACTCTGAAATTGAGTGATCCAGGCATATTTGCCCTACTCTAGTTTTGCCTAGCTCACCCTTAACCTCAACTAAACCAGCTTCAAACAATACGAAGTGTCCTGGACCTTGAAAGTTTCATATCTGCCTAACTTGATACACAAATTTTTTATTTTTTTTTTTTTAATACTGTTAAAAATATTTACCTTTACTCCTTCCACAAGTTTAGCCAAATCTCTGGTGCAAGGGTAAAAGCAGGTAAAAGTCCTACTTGAGAAAGAACTACGGTCTTCATTCATTCATTCAAAGTGAAAGCCTATAAGCTTCAGAAGTATTCATATCAAACTACTTAAGACAGATTTTGTGGCTAAAATTAACAAGAGTATATTTTCCATTTGTATCCTAGCTTAACATTTCTAAAGTTATGTCCTATAATTTTGTATGATCCAATATAATAGCACCATTTCACTCCGAAGAACGATTCCTCTTTTTCATCCCCCTTGAATTCTTTGAAGGCACTTAATTCATCTTTAGGCAAGATCTTCGTTTCGCATCTACAAAAGCATTTCTAATGAAAGGTAACGTAAGCAAACAAAATAATTCAGGGCTCTGAATTATTCAAGAATATTTTAAATAAAGAATATTTTAAATAAAGAATATTTTAAATAAAGGCAGCTTTATTCAAGAATAAAGTAACATTGTGTTTTGTTAAACCTAAATATTTGTGCAATTTCTACCACTTAAAAACATTTAAGGAGAATACTATCTCCAAGGTCTAGTTTTAGAAGACAAATAGTAAACAAACAAACAGAGAACAGCAGGGGAAAAATCCTTGATACCTCAAAACAGAGATATGACACGCTTCCAGATCATCCTTAGGCAACTGGAATATGTTTTATTCATCACACCACCAGGCTTAACGTTTTAAAATTTACAAGACCTAGGTAGGGGAAAAAGGGGTGGGAAGACCAAGGATTTTGTTTTGACTCTGTAGATACATCTGTATTGGCAGTTTTTCAAAATATGTTATGCTTGGAAATTACTGCAGTTTAAATAAAGGAGCTACTTTTTAAATCTAAACAGTTCAGTTTCTGTTCTCCTTCCACCTGACATCAAAGTCAACCAATGAATGCGTTCATGCCAAAACAACAGACACTACATCTTCTCTGTATGAATAATATTTTCTTCCCAACGTGCTTTAGGATTCTGACCTACACAGAAGTAATTGCCCCCCCCTTGTTTTTTTTTTGCATCCTCACAAAAGGCTATTCACGCTTTTGGTTTCTATTAAAAGGTATTTATTTCTTAAACCTGGTACAATACTGTGAGAGATCTATGACAGGGTTTCAAAATTATTACTGATGAAACTAAGTACAATATTACAAATATGGGGCATGAGTAAAGAAACTGAAGACTTAACTTAGGGTCAGTATTAGTTCCCCCATTGCCCCCCAGTTTAATACAATTCTGGAAAAGCAGTTCCTAAAAGTTTAACTTTTCACAGTTCCTCAGGATTCCTCATTAAGTAAATGACTAACGATTTTGAGCTGAAAATCCTACCCCTAATACAACGGAGCTTTTCCCTTCTAAGTTTGGAATACATTTTTTCACATCGCAAAAACATAAGCCTGCAGACAATGCTGCAGACAACAAAACGTGTGGTAGACTTAAAAGAGCTAGCAAAAACAAACAGAAAACCCACTAATACCCCAAAGCTACAGCCATTCATTTTAATGGAGCACTTAGGTTCTCACTAGATGTCTAAAAAGGGAATAAACACTGAAGACGAGACAATATCCTTCACAAATGTTCTGAAAGTTAGCTGAGTTCAGAAACTATAAAACTTTAGGCTGATTAGGACAGGATGTCCCTTTGCATGCATCAAAGCATTCCTCATCTATTATTGAATCATCACTTGCAGTCAACTTGCAGTGAAGAGCTAGAGTTCAAAACATGAAGTTTTAAAGATGCCACATAGCAGCAGAACAATAGGATGGGAGATCTTTAAAATGTTTGAAAACAGAAAGCCCTAGGAACCCTAAACAGCAATGTCACTTTTACTTAATGTATGATATGCATGTCTTAAAAGCTGGATTTTTCTTAATATAAAAAAAAATGCATTCCCACTGAGAGTATTTAATTTCTCAGCTGTATGACTTGGAGACATAAATAAAAATGTCTCCATTCAACAGTAAGCTCCCAAATCAAACTTTGTTAGGTGTCTTAATCATATCTGTATGTATTTCTTTAGGAGCGATGCAAATATTTATTTTCTGAAAACTGCCCTTCCTTCTGGCTGTTTGGACTGACTTTAGTCCAAAATGTTGCACCCCATCTGTCAAGACAAGGCACTTTTCGTACCAGAAATGGTATTTCATCTCCACTTTTCTCTTCCTTTAATTGAATCATTTGGGGTAAAAGTTGTGACAACAACACGTTTCCAATATACCAAGTTTCAACCCAAGCGTTTTCTGATTGATTGAATAACTCAGTATAATAGATATTTTCCTAATATCTATTATTATATTAATATAATAATATTAATACTAAAAATAAAATAAAGCATTAACTAGTGGACTAGGTGCATCATCACCGTAGCTTTTCCGCATTTACAAAGCTATAAGTAAGAATGCATGCATGTAAGCAACAAACGTCTTGTTCTACATACAGCTTTATGTACCATAGTGCACTATTTGTAGATCTACTATCACTATATGGCGGACAGATAAGGACTTGCATTCTATATGAATTTAATTACCTTAAGTTTACACTAAACATAACATGTTTATTCCAAAACAGAGTGAAATATCTTTAAGTAGTAAATTATGTCCCAAGTAACAGGTGATAGGACAAGAGGAAACGGCCTCGAGTTGCACCAGAGGAGTTTTAGACCAGGTATTAGGAAAAATTGAAACCCACTGAAAGGGTTATATCAAGCATTGGAACAGGCTGCCCAGGGAAGTGATTGAGGCACCATCCCTGGAGGGATTTAAAAGACGGGTAGACATAGTGCTTAGAGATATGGTTTAGTGATGGTTGTTGTCAGAGTTAGGTTGATGGTTGGACTAGATGATCTGAAAGGTCCCTTCCAACCCAGGCGATTCTATGTTTCTATGTCTCACACACTGACACCTCAGCCTAAGCCCATGAAACTGCCAATTCTGACATTTTAAAGTATAAGTTGCACTTATTTGACAAATCCCCCACCTTTAGCATTTCACAAGAAAGTGAACGCTACTACAAAGACTCTGTATAGCTACACTTCCTCCAGCTCTAGTAGTTTCAATTTCTTTTACCCTTATTTACTTTCCTGAGGGGACTAGCCTTTCAGCTGGTATAAATATGCACATTAAATGAGCTACAGTTAATTGATAAAGCTACCATCCTTGTACTAGCTGAGGAGCCAGTTCTATAATGTACACTCATAAATATTTATGTTTCCAGGGCAGTAAACTTCAAATAGACTTGAAAAAGGAAATGTTAAGATCCAGAATACTGCACGTCTTCTTCCATATTGCTGGACTGTAACATTTGTATTTAACAGTTAATTATCTCATGGTGTGAAAAGGCTCATTGGCTTCCATTTTCAAAGTAGTTATATATATTTAAAATATAAATATCTTTTGGCTCTTCAGCAAGAACAGACTGCTAGATATTCAAAAAGGGCAGCTGCCACATTGTTCCCTGGGTGCAACACAATGGCAGGTCAAACTTTTGTTCCTCTTGTCCTACAAACAATTTTCAAGCCCACGCTCAATAAATAAATTTGGTCTCAGCACTCCCAATCAGGGCTGCACAATCCCCTCAGTAGCAGACCTATGATAAATGGACTTATTTTCCCAAATCAAACACTTGAATTTAAATTCAGATGAGTTAATGCAAAGGTCAACATTGTAATCAGTTCTTTTGATCTTTATAGAATTTCTAGAGTAATACATAATAAATCTGAAACAAGGCAATTTGCAGCTCTGTATGTGTGGCTGGTAATAAAAATCTTAACGATTAGAGCCTTTATGTACTTAGGGAACGTTTTATAGTAATAGCTATAGTGAGAGCCTCAATGCATGGGGAATGATGGCAATAGATAACACTGAAAGACATGATTGCTTGATTCTTTATATAGTTTATACAGTATGTATAGATTATACATTATAAATTAAAGCACAATGTTTCTGAAGAGTCTCCCAATGTTTTTCTAATACTCCACTTTGGACATGCATCTTCCACAAAATAGGGCCTTGACAAAAACTTGCTAATTTAACAACAATCTCATATTGAGAATTTTATTGTTCACACACTAATATGTTACTTCAGCTAACTGTAAAGAAGAAATGAAAAGGTTTGTGCACACAGTGTGTACAAATGTCTTGGTGTCTCTTTTAAAGAGGAAGATTCCTTTTTCTGAAAGCATGTATTTAGAAGTACAGTATGTCACATCTCTTATGAACATAAAAATGATTATTAGACAAAAGGTATTCTAATTGAAAGCTGGAACATGCAATCCTAGAAGCAGACAAGAAGTCAGCAGTCATATGAGGAAACTCTTAAGATCAAAGGGGTAAAAGATGATTTATTTTTTTTTAATAATCCCTTGATTTTAGAGTTTTCTTGATAATAATCAGATAACTACCCAACCACTAAAAGCTGGAAAAACATCTTCCTTTTCCAATATTCACAAAACAAATGAGACATTTAAGAACTGGTGTCAGAGAACATCTTCCATAAACATACAATTATATAGTAGAGCAAATATACACTATAGTTTAGGAACTGCAGAAAGAATACTTTTTGAGTAAAACTAAGAATAAGCAACTGTCAGCGATGACTGCACAGGAAGAACCAAGAACTCATCCATTGAAATAGCAACCGAGGATCCCACTATCAGGGCACAATCTTTTTCCGCATCTATTCAGTGAAGCTGAGAGATAAATAAAATTGATTGTTTACTTTTCCTGTTCACAAGTCTCCTGTTCTCACAGAACACATACACTTCTCTGGCAAAAATATAACTCTTCTTTGTCTCACTCCAAATTCACTTAGGTGTTAATTACACAAAGTAAAACATACCATCACACAGAAGCATTACACATATTGAATGGTGTTCATGAAAAATAAGTAAGGCTTATTGCTTGGTTTTGGAGCAAGACACCATCTCCTCTCTAATAAATGGAGTACTTGACAATGATCCTCTTGGCATGCTTGGCAGAACGCCTTAAGTCTCATCAGCTGAGATAACACAACTGTTTTAAGGTGAATACACATACTGCATCATATAGGGGTTATGAAGTACGTCTAAGCCTAAAGAATTCTCTAAAGAATCTGACTTGATAATGCATGACAGGTCTATTAAAAGTTATTGTTAGTCAAAAATCAATACACCACCTAGTATATATAAAACGGATTAAAATCACAGCTGATCATCTTCAGAAATAATTATATATGGGGAATCTTCTTCCAATAGACATATTCCCAGTGGCGCTCCACAGGAGTCTGATAAAGACACTAAACAGCAAAAAGCTAAGAATGCAAAACTGGAAAAAACCCAAACCAACAAACAGCAAGTCACAGCAGCTAGCATGCAGGCAATGTACAAGTTGCTATTGTGGCAAGAATAGACAAATCAGTTTTCATAGCTCTCAAGCTGTCCCTTTGAAAGAGGCTGCTGGGTTTTGGTGATTCTCAATTATTTCATAAAACTGTCATCTGCCCTCCTTAGAAAATACTAGTTTATCAAAACTCAATTCACTGGGACGGACTGACATTTGTAAACCTGTCACAGCGAGGGCTTTCTCCAGTCTTTCACTGCATTTCTTATAAAAAGTAGAGGAAGCTGCTTGCTACAAAACAACCGATAATCTCACAAGGAGGAAACCTTCTTGAAACATACCAATTGAAGAGTGGTGATAGGACTTCGGTTTCTCATACCTTAACTCACTTGCAGGCCATACTGCTGGCTTAGTGTGAAGAAGATAGAGGGAAAGCATGACATACAGGCCTTCAAAGACAGTAAGTTACTATAAAGAAAAGCACTTAAATTGTCATCTATGATTATTAGAGTAATAAACTCAATATTGCAAGAAGGCAGATCTAGATTGAAGAAGAGAAAAACATCCTTCCTAGGATAAGATCACAGACCACTGGAGCAAAATGCATAGGGATTTCACAAGGATGGAGATTCTTCAGCTTTATAGAAAAACACCCAAGAACTGACTTTGTGGTTTTGAAACAGAAGGTAAGTGACAATACAAGTTAGTAAATATGACTGAAGATCACATCATCATATTGGAGTAACTGCTTGTGCTATTAAGGTGACCGTTTGACTGCATTCCTATTGGGGGGTACTTGAAGAAACAAAAGGCAGTAAGATTAAATTCTAATCTTAGTACCTTGTACACAGAGCTTCATGGCACAAGAAAAGAAAAACCCCACATATAAATTCCCCAAAAGTAAGGTGTGACTCTTAAACCACATTTTTAACTCAGATACCTTGCTGTACCGGATTGTTGGCTACAAAACCAAACCTGTAAGGGTCTTAAGAAAAGCACTTCAAGTTGGAAAAAAAAATCAGGAAAGCGAAGGCAGTGGAAGGATGATACTGCAAAGACATTCCGCTAAGAAAACAAGCTTCATAACCCCATTCTAAATGGATATAAAGAGGCAAGAATGATTTTGTCAAGGCTAGACAAGAAACTGTAGCTGAAAATACAGAAAAGATGGAAGCCTGAGCAAAAGATTAGAACTGTGCAGAAAGACAGAAAAAGAAAGGTTGTTTCTTAGCAAGACAGCCAAATAACACAATTTAGAAAGAAAGCTAAGTCAAAGCTGACACACACTATTGACTGATATGACAAAGGCTGCGAGCATTCTCCACAATGATTAAATAAGGGAGTGCCATATATATTAAAAAAAAAAAAATAGAATAATGATAGCCCAAATGGAATACTGGAATATTAGAGGTGAGAGGTGAAAGACTGTGTGAGATGGGGATAAAGACTAGTTATGGATAATTTCTTGTTATAAAAACTGGTTTTATTTCTGCTTTGCTATAATAATTAAAAACCAATGCATAATAATTAAAACCCAATACTGTATACTAAATTCTTTCCACTATTCCATCTGCTGGTATGTCCCTATCCTGTCTCCAGCAATATCATCATGAATATTTCTCTCAGACAACCATTTTGTTATTTCTGTTGAAACCAAGACCGCCAGAATAGCACACCATAATTTTTATATTAAAACTACGTACTATTGTTTTTTTATGTATAAACTATGGTTCTAGAATGCCAGCTACAAACTTGCTTTCATCTGGCAGGTTAAAGCCACCCCCCCACACCGCCCAATATGCAACTATAATTTAGTAATTAAACATTTTGGTAGTATAATTATTGCAAATATATATAACTTGCTAAGTAAGAAATATAATAATTAAGATGTGCAATTATACAATTATCATGTGTAATTACACAAGCTTTCTAAAAACTTTGCTTGACATGATGAAAGACCATTTTAAGAGATTCCAATTTATCTTGTGGATTACATCCAAACAATCAGTTCTTATCACAGACTTAAGCGATGGAACGTTTTTCCTCCAGAACAAACTTTCTGCAAATGCAAACAGTAGAAATGACAGAGCAGCCATGTAATTAAAAATATCTGTAATGGCATCTGAGTTAAGAGTCCGAGCTTTATAATGAAACTAGTCTAGATTGAAAGCTTGAAACTCCTTTAAAGGTACTAATCCAGACTACTTTTCTTTGTCAAATTACATATGAAGTGTGCTCACAGTGTAGTTGGAAGAGAACTTGGGAATTCCTTCTCGTCAACATGTCACACCTTGATGACCCTAAGCCAGCTCTTTTGCAGCTACACAGTCACTTTCTAACCCTTGAATTAGTGTGCAAAACACGAATATAAACAGTCCTATGTGCAGATTCACACATTATAACAGGCAGTCATTGAAGAAAACCCAGAAGTAATTCCAAAAGCGAGACCCAGGAGTTCAACCAACAATCTGCATTCTCGCTTTGCTTCTTGCCCACGGTCCTGTTTTCCATTCTGTTCAGGGACACAACATCCACAGCAAGACAGAACAGTGCCCGCGCACAGCACTATAAGCTAGTTGTTACAGAGACTGTCTGCTGAGATGCAAGATGCGGGTTAAAGAATTTTGCTAGCATAGACGGGCAACGAACCTAGAGCTTGCACTTACCCTCTTCAGTACGGCAAACGGTAAGGAGTTATGCAAAGACAAGATGACGCTTCTGCTACTGCCACCAGCATTGTGCCCAGGATGCCTCTGCAGCTTTAGGCACTCTTCTCATGAGAAGGCTCTGAAATCTAAATTTTGTGTCAGGGAAGGCACTTGCCTACAAGCCTGTCTCAAATGCCTCAGCTCTGCAAGGAAAATCAGGTTTCAGTCATATCTCTCTACATTTGCTAATTCTGTGCATTTCTCTGTGTGACTTCTTTTTGGCCTGATGTTGAAATGCACATGCCCCGAGTATGACATTAGGGAACTGATTTTTTTTTAATTGTTATTTTAAATAATTAAATAGTATTTTCAAGTATTTTAAAATATTTTTTCTTTTTCTCTAGCAATCAGAAACCAACAAAATATTTATTGATGTGTAGTTTGTATATGCTAACATCTTTTGAGTCTTACCATTCTCTTAGTAGTAGAAGAGTCAGTCAGTAGTCTACAGAAAGATAAAGCCACCTTTTGGAGACACACTGCTGCTAAAAAAAAACCTACTTCATCTTCTAAGTAGTGCAATTAAGTTTTAGTAGGTACACAAAATGAAGACACCAAAAAGAAAATAAATAGGGGAGAGAACTATCCTTCAAACGCAAGGTATTTTTAATATCTCTCAGTGCTTCAATTTGGTCGGACACAGACTTTAAGAAGCACAGGTATATGGGGAAAGCATTTTTATAACTTTTTTTTTTTAATTAGACAACATTATTTAACTATTTATATAAATATAGTATTTATATCACTTTGCTACATCAGCTCTAACAGGGAAGAGAAACAGAAGCAGTTAAAAATTTTTCTTATTTCTTTCAATTTAATGATATTCAGTGACTTGTCTCCAAGTTCTTCCCATTCTAATACCCTTCCTCTGTTTTTTCCACTCTAGTCCCTTGCTGTCTTCTCTCCTCTGTGAATTCCTGCCCTCACATCCAAGAAAGCAACCTGACCCTACAAAAAGTAATAGGAAAGACCACAGTTGTTTCAGTCAGCTTGTGAGATAATCTTTTTGCTTCCGGCTTCTACTGCTCTAGATATTTAGAACCGTAATGCTCCCTGGGTCTAGGATTACTTTTACTTTCTGTTTGTGTATTGCTCAGACCAATGAAAACCTGAAACTCTGTGGTTTGTTAGGTGGTCTTATGCTGCATTCCAACACGATAATCACTATTTAACTTATTTGTTAAAAAAAAAAAATCCAGATTTAATGTATGATTTGCAGATAGAATACAGACAAAAAAATCTTAGGACTGTTAAAAAGCACAGAACAATTCTGACACCATGCTAGACACACTGACGAATTCAGCTTACACAAAACTAAATATTACTCTAAAATACCTGCCTTGGGAGCTTGCATATGGGGGTAGCGTCCATGTCCAACAGAGGATTTCAGCTGGACAATGATGAAAAGTCCATATGTTACCTTGCCACCATAAATTATGTTAGAACGTATGGTCAGGCCACAGAGGGGCTCCAAAAATAGGTTAGAAACAGCTCTCTGAGTGATAACAAATTGCCTAAATTCTAATATGAGAAACCAGTGTTCTTGACATATTTTCATGTGGCTACCGCTGTTTCGAGTTAAATCTATAGAGATCGAATACAATATGCCGCTACTTTAAATTTTGAAGTTATTATTCCATCAAGACACTAAAATGCAGAGAAATCTGCATGGGTCTGATGCCTTCAGGCTTCAAGATTTATTATGAAATAAAGAAAAAATGAATGATGGTATGTCAGTTGGCCTGGACATCAGCTATTGAACCTGCATTATGGCAGAAAGAAAATCTCAAAAGACTTTTAATCATCATAGACATTAAAATGTTTGTAAAACAGCTATTATCACACAGCTGTGGCATGTATAAAATGCAACACTTTTGAAATACAAACAAAAGAACATACAAGCTAGAATAATATTCTCCCATTGCACTTAATACTCTTAAAATTAAAAGAGCACCTGACTCTACATATCTATAATGCATCACTTCACAACTTTGAATCTCTTAAAGCTGGGATTATGCTTTGTAAGAACCTACCCTGAATGCAAAATAAGGCAGCTTTACAAAAGAAACTGCTGCTAAGCAGCTTGCAATCTAGATAATATAAAATTCTAACCTCTAATAAAATCACCTTCATTTCAAAATGATGACATCTGATTGTTTTTCTTGCAATAAGTATATCAAACAAAACAAATTTACAAAGTGCAATTATATTGACTTCATAAATTAATATTCAATAAAGTCAATTGTCTTCTGTTGAAGAAGTGCTATACCTCTAAGGGGGGCGGGAATCAATCTGGGATTCGCTGATTAACATGTTATGTTGATTAATCCTATGATCTCATTGAAAAGTCTAAAGATCAAACGAATATTAGATAAGCTGCCATGTTAAACTAAGCAGTATTCAGTTTTCCCATTTGTATTTCTGGTGTACAACATTTTTTTGGAATAATCCTTCATGCTTGTCTGATAAATACATTTGAAAGCTACACATGTGATGTAAACCCAGCAGAGTCACTTAACAGAGAAAAGTATCAAGTTAAAATGCATTAAGACAATTAAGATTTATAGTAATTACAACAAACTTGCCAGGGGCTATGCAACCCTACTACTTCTGTAGTAGCATTTATGATGTTTTTGCATTTTTGCCAATTTCTGTGTTACATTTTGATATTTTCAGATAGTCTAAAGCATGCTACTGGGAAAACACACACAAAACCCCCTCCATTGTGCATGTCTTTTTAAATCTTTTTGCGTTACCACCTTAAAGTTTTCAGTAACTTGGCATTAACTGCTCTAACTTGACTTTCTGACTCAAAGAAATAAAAAGCTCTGTAACGTAAAGATTACTTCTTAGGATCACCTTTGGCTAAGGTAAAACCGAAGCTTCAAATAAATGAAAAATTTAGTTATTTTAATTGCCATTGCTGTACCAAACAGCACAAAGCCATATTGTCCCACAGCATGAAGTGATCAGATATCTGCCCAAAATGATGGACAGCTCTGGCCCAGTGAACAGGCAAAAAAATCCCATTTACTCTCTGCCAGATGGGACCTACTGGACGCTTCAGCGCAAACAACTCATCCTTCTTCAGACCTTCTTGTCCGACTCTTGAGCTAGCTCCAGCTGATAATGATGGATATCAAGGCTACAGTAAAGTGGGTGACAACAGCAGCCTTGTTATAACTGCCAGTCTTTCAGTCTTGTCATTATTACACATTGAAGATTTATTTGAGTTTATTGTTGTGCACCGGGTCTAGCCATTTACAATTCATCACCTACTACAGCAGGTTCAAGCTAGTGGCCATAGCTATAATTGCCACCTCCACCTGCTTCTGGAAATTATGAGGTCACCAGCTAGGGCAGCTCAACATCCACAGAGCTCCGCAAGTCCTCACGAGCATCTGCAGCAAATACCACTGATGTTACCCCGGTACTTTTGGAACCATTATCTTGGACATTTTGGAATGCCAGATTTTGTTTGTAGTTACGGTATACACACTCTTCAAAGTGTGCATCCCTGCAAGTTCTAATTCTTTAACAATGTAATAAAACTTTACACCTGCATCAGAATTCAGCGAGCAGATGTCGTAATTCTTTTGTATTTGTAAACTAATATTTATTTTATGTATCTATAAAGAATTAACGTTACCTTAAGTACAATGGGAGTGTACTTTTCAGACAGGATTTCTTAAGACTACAAAACAACACGATGCACAACATCCTAATGTTAAACAAATCAAAAATAAGTAGCTTAAGAAAATAATTCAATGCAAAGAATCATGTACTTTTACCACGGGTTTCTTACTGCATAAGAAGTATAAAATATTTTAGAAGTGGAAACTGGTTACTCGCTGCTGAAGTTTTCCTTAGTATTGGTAAGTATTCGAGTAGATAAATGCTGTCTTGAAAGAACAATGCTGGTTCCTCATCAGCTCCTCCATTCCCACTACTTACTAAAATATTTTCTGGTTTTATTATAATACCCTCAATACTCACTTCTTTTTTCATTATTAGAACAATTACCGTTATCTAAAGTGAAAACCTTGTGAAACATGGATTTATCTTCTATTAGCAATTCAGGATATATTATTAAGAAAAGCTGCTAATTTCTCTAACATCCACAATATTCTAAACCCCCTAAACCTCAATATACGGAAACCAAGAGTAATGCTTCTGCTGTTCATTACAGGCAGTCATTAAAGGCAGGAGGGAACAAGTAAAGGTTTTAGTCAAGTGGCTTGATGAAGGAAAAAATTAAAATTCTGTTCAGGCTTAAGCTGGGCTGAAGGTCATCAGTAAAGAGGGTTAACTAGGACCTCACAGTAAGTACTAAGTCAACATAGCAGAAGTGCTTCTACCTGAAAGTCATTAAAAAGGTGTGCCTTTCAAAAAATAAAAATAAAAAGTAAGCCTGATCAGGCTAAGGGTTACATACGCTGCTTATACCCAAGAAAAAAAAAAAAGTTTTCTGGTATTGTTAGATCGACAGTATCCTTTCAGTTCCTATGTTAGCTATATTGCATGAGGGAGAATTGTGTTATATTTATGAAGAATTTAATAAGTATAAACTTACTATACACTCTCAGATTTATAAACTATCACACGAACATTGAGGTTATTAAAAGAATACTTCAGGATTCAGGTCAGTCATTAAAAAGGTATTTTCTAACAAAGTCTCATACAGAAGTGCAAACATACACCAAATGATTAAATTATTCAGAACTCAACATGACCCAGCATTATTAAAATATCACTGATGGATTTGCACACTTCACTTTCAAGTAACTCCTTTCATCCAGAAGCTCTCTGATTTTTTTTTTTTTTTTGCCTTCCCCTGTGTCAGACAAGCAAGAGACATAAAGAATTGTCTTTGAGTAATTTCTCTTTTTAAGCAGCATCGTTTAATTTCCAAATGCAGAACTATCTAATAAAGTGATTTAGGGTCTCAGTCATAAGGTTTCCAATAAAGAGGAGTATCTTTGCTATAGTGTAAGATACAAATAGTATGGAAAAGTGTGTCGGTATAAGAAAATACTGAAGCACCTTTCAGGTTTTTCATCTCAAAGCAAAGCCGTATTCTGTTATTGCCTAACATAAAGCAAAACAGGAGACTGTTCACTTAAACATTCTTGCGTCGTTATTTTACTTATTTAAAAGTCCAAGTCAGGGATGAGCTGTATCACATCCACTGAAGAAGTAAATTTACTTAAAAATCTAAAAATACATACCTAAGTTTAATAAAAGATCTGAGAATGAAAGTGTATATTTGCTTTGAATTCTGAATAAGTATAGGGGTTTAGCAAACAAGAGGGTCCGACGTTATTAAACTTCGATTAGTTACAAGTTACGATGCTTTATTTTTGAAACGTATCTAATGCAACACAAACTGAGCTAAGGCTATTTTTTCATTTTACAATTAAAAATATTTTCCTATTACAAATTTGTTATAAGACACTATTTAGACTACAATCAACCCCCTTGTAAGAGTCCAAGCACTCTGAAACACAAGGCAGTTATTACAAGGGTATCAAACTTTCCAGGTTCCATTTAAGTACAAGTTGTATCTGCAAAGGGAAAGTGTAGTCAATATACTAAGATAATTTCAGAATAGATTCTCTGTCAAATATCTTGCATATGCTTTATGAATACTATTTCCAAATAGCATCAGAAACTTATGAAGAGTTGTGAAAATTGTTTTTTTTTCGGGATTAGTGCCAGATTTTGAAACTTCTTTTTGCAAGCATGTTCTTAAGGCTTGTCTCAACTGTTGCTTCTGTTGGGCAAGAGCATGGAAATCCAGGTCGCTCCTTTACATTAGTGAAATGTAGTGGAATGCAAAATGAACTGGTTTTATTTCAGTTTTTGTGAATGTAGCTAGATTCAAAAAAACTTGTAGATCTTGGAAAGAGACTGCACTGCATCGATGGGCAAAGCAGAGACCAAACAGGCCAAGAAAAAGCATCAGGCCAAGTGGCATTAGCCTTTAGTTCTGCATTGACAAAGTGGTGCCTTGGTATTCATGAAGCCAACAGGTAGAGGAGGAATGCTTTTATTTGACACAGGATCCTTGGGTTTCTTCGTGCATAAGGAACAGCTTTAAATCTATGTATTTGTTAAGTCAAATATTTGACAATTTCATCCAGAGGCATTTCCAATAAAATCATCCAGAGGCATTTCCAATAAACAAGAAACTCAACAGTAAAGTTAAAGAAAACTTAATATATTTAGGATTATAAAGTGCCCTTGCATTCATAACGATCAAGACGCATGAAGCAAATTGATTAGTACACGTGTCTGTGCTTTAAATAAAAGGATGGCAAGTAAATGGATGTCAAGAATCTTAGAGGAAGAATTAATTAATGCTGAAAAATATAAATAAAATGGTGACAGAAATGCAATGCTACAAATTACTAAAATAGCTTTAAAAAGTTTTTTAATGCCTTAATTTGACATGTGATAAAAATCATCACTTAAAAAAGATAACATTATTTGCAAATTGAGCAAGAGGACCTGATGATAGCCATATATAATCAGTTGTCACCTTGCAGCTCAATTAGCCCTCATGTAAAAATGAGGCATGTAAGGAGAAATGAGGTTTTGACATTATCTCTGCCAGCAAGATAATTACACAGCCTTCATTTAACAGTAGGGCAACACTACTGTAGCAACAAATTAACTCAGCTCCATTTGCAATTCATGGTGTGTTTTCTCATTTAATACCATTTGTCTTACCCCAAGTGAATGTTTCCATTAGTTTTCTCCAGCACAGCAAAATACTCTTTGACTTCATACATTACATCACCAACTACTTTAGTTCCAGTAACTTTCAGAAAGCTGTACAAATTTGATTAAATGATCTTCCCCCTCTCCCCAGTTTTAACTAAACCATTTTTTTTTTCGGTTTACAGCCAAATAATAATACAGCAGGTGCTTTTGGATTTAATGAGGAAGGAACTGATTCTATACTACATTCATTTCATTCCTGTAGTTGACACCAAATGCCCCAGTTTCCTTCAGTTTATGGAAAATATATGAATACACATGTATCTACTATAAATCTAAATGAAACCTAAATGAAACTTCCCCAGCATTGGTAACCAAAAAAGTGATACACACTGCTTAATGGAAGCATTATTAAATAGAACAAGTTTGTGCATAAAACTGAGATCCAAAGACTTAAACACAGATTGTCATGTCTGCCTTCTGTTAATGCTCAGAAAAGGTGCACATGCAGGATTATTTGGTTTTTTAAGGCATGCAACTTCTCAAACGATACTAAGCAAGGGACTACGGGCAAGAACTAACTTCCCACAAACTTGGATGTGTGCTAACTTAAACCTTCTAGTTGTACCTTAATGCTTGTGAGCTCATAGGAATAGTTAATGTTTGAGTAGAGCTCTCAAGAGCTCCTTAGTGCATGTACTAAAATTCGTGTACAAAACTTAAGAATACCTTTCCAGTCAGCAATAAGCTATCTCTACATGCAGTTTTCGTAAGTTTGAAGAATAATCAACAGTCACTTGCCAGTGGCTTCACTGCCAACTAAGCAGAAGGTAGCATAAATGTCTGAAAATTACCATACTTCGTCGTCTAGGAAAGTGTTCACATTCTATTACATACTATTTTGTAAATATCTTAATTGCTAGTCATCTTTGTAATGTACACAATTGCTAAACCCTTTTCTGAAACCAACATCAATAGTTTAAAGTCTTTCCTAAATTAAAAAAAAATAAAAATCACCATCTTCTAAAGGAAGGTCCAATCTGCATTGGAATTTCAATTACACTAGAAGTTGAAAATGCACGAGTACTGTCTGCCCTGTGTTACTCAGCAGGAAATGTGAACTATTGCTTTCCAAAGCTGATTTCTTGGCATCTTCATTTTCTTCCTCATAATCACTCTTGCACTGTAATAAAAGAAGCTTTTTCATTAGTTATGCAAAACTCCAAGATGACTTGTAACTTCTTGATCTTCCCAAGGATTCTTACTATAAAAGTCTAGAAACTACTACAACTACTACTGTACTGACAAACACATAGAAGAGGTAGTAAAGGATCAATCATCACAGTGACAATCCATCACAAAAAATAACCCACCCAGAACACGTAGGCCTAAAAAACTTGAAGTGGTCACTGCAGCTAGTACAAATTGTGGCAACTAAGAACAGCCAGGTTTCTCAAAAGTAAGTTTGGACTTTGCCTACTTTGGAAATATTCCCCTCTGCATCAATAAACAGATTTTGAAAAGAAGATATGCATTGGTTTTAATCACATACTGTAAAAGATTAGCTGGTTTTCGCACCCGTCACAAGTCTGTTATCATTTCCATCATATCGAAAGCTTATCCAACAGATGCCCTCCTCTTACCCTCCAGTAGCTCTTTGTGCACTCAAGATTAACACACTAACACAATGTTTTTCTGTATTAACCAGCACGAGATAGTTGGAGGAGTCTTTGTTGCCATAAAATAAGGAGAGTTGCATTAAAGGCATTCAAATTGCGTTCACTTGCAAGGAACAAGAGCAAAATACTATGCCAGCACTTTGTATAGGGTATACCATGCAAAAACTAATTAAAGGGTTTGAAAAACAGCATTATAGATACTCTTTTGAAACTTTACTTCATTTAAAATTGGCTACCAATGATGTGCTGAATGTCACCTTTTCCCTAGTCAGAATGAGCAACCTCTCTGATAATAATCTAAACCATTTCTAAAAGCACAACTGTTTGGTGTTTTTTTGAAGTATTTAACAAACATGAACTCTGGGCTTGTCAAAGGAAAGCACAACTATTTTCCAAATTAATTAAGTAGAATAACAGATAGAACTGACATACAGATGATTTATCTAACTAAAGTTCATAAGATATATTTAGCCTATAGTAAAAGAAAGGGTGTCACTTTTTGTTACATGATTCCAAGGTGACTGCTTATATTTTGAACTGCTAGGCTAATTCTAGCCTGAACACAAATCTGTCTTTTATTTCATAATTAATTCTCAGTGTCAAAACCAGTAGATGTCTTTTTTTGTATCAACGTACTCTGTCTGTTAATTATACCACCATAATAACCAGGCTTGAAAACAGAATAGTGCTGTGACAGCATGAACGCACAGACAGAAATTTCTGAAGGGAATAGAGAATTGAGGCTCCAGCAAGCAAATAAGTAAAGTGAGCTCCTAAACTCACTCGATAAGAGACTCAACTTCACAGAAACCTAGGTTTCTTTTATTACAATAACTGGAAAAAAGTAAATTGAAAATGAAGCTGGTTTAGTCATGCTGGTATCTTAGTATGTAAAACAAATGGTTTTGTTTTACATACACAAGGGTTATATTTTATATCGTTACTCAGAATACTTGTATACAGACTGTGGAACCTCTACCAACAGAGGTAAGTGCTTATCTTCTATTTGCTAGCTTTCACCTAACCCAGATCCCAGCTCCTTTCCTGAAATCTCACCCAGACACCTCGGGGTCAGTTTAATACTAATACAGTTCTTAAAGAACAAAGTAAAACCCAAACGACCCGTTCCTTGATCCTACTTCCAAAATCTTTTAACAACACTACAAAACTGTGACCAGCAGGGATACTGAAGTCCCAGTCTTCCTCTCTGCCTGCTATTCTCATTTTAGGCAGAAATTCAGGTTTAAGACTCAAAGATTATAGGATTATTTGAATTCCACCACCAATATCACAAAATCTAATTCAAGCCTTCCATCATTTTTCATGCCCCACACATATTTTCCCCTGTTTTCTTTCATGCCATCTCCTCCTCCCTTGACACAGAAGACCAGATTCTGCAAATTTTTGTTTGTTTGTTTGTTTGTTTTGTTTTTTTTAATGCTCCTATTTTTAGCAGTTCTTTGACTTCTCCCTGTCTCTTGTGCACAGAACATTTTTCATGAACTCATCTGTACAGCTTTCACCTTTCCTCCAGTTAATTCCCTTTGGAAGACCCTCATCTGCCATGCTGCCCATGGGAAATCCAGCTGATTTATACTGACAAGTTAATTAAAAGAAAAAATCAGCTTATTCTTATTTACCAGCCAACAGTCAAATACCCTGCTAAACTATTTCCCTCAATCCGTTGCATGTATGTTTTTATCTCCTTGTGGCACAAACAGTGTTTTTTATATTTGGAAAGTATCTATTACTTTGTGAGAACAACAAAAAACAAGTACAAGTATGTGACACTCAAGCCCACAAGGAACAAAAATCCCAAGCTGTAAATATGTAAGAAGTGACTGATTGACTCCTCCAATTAAAACAGTAAAAGTTCAATCTGCCAGTGTTTTTGCTTTCTTTCTTTCAATAGTTATCTTTTCTAGACTAGGCTAAGTCTAGCCTTGCTCTGGAGTTTTATTTTAGCAGAATAGCACACTGCAACTGGAGAGGGGAAATGGTGTTATTAACCCATCCTTGCCCATGTTCCTCTTATACCACTTGGCACGTTCCATCAGCTATGACATTTACTGGATTCAGTGAGCTGATTTCGATCCACTGAAACGCTGAGGGGTGGGAGGGTGCAAGCAAGTGGACAAATTCAAGTTGAATAATTTCAGTGAAATACTGAACTATTCCACTAAGTGGCAAAGAGCAGGATCAACTGAGAACGTGCATCCTCTTACCCTCTCCTCCTTTAGGGGCCGCAAGCTGTTAAGCCAGTTCAGCTGTTCCATTTAACTTCTCCTCAAGACACTGAATAAATTGTTAACCTTCAGGGTGCTGGGGTAGGGGAATATTACAATAGGAGACTGTTTCAAGTTCTTTACTGAAAGAAAGGCTATGTGGCTGACTTAACTTATTCTACCTTGAACATGAAAGATCGAAATAGAATCCAAAAGCCAACAAGCTAAGCCACAAGAAAATCTAACATATATTAAGAAAAAAAAACCCAAGAAAACATTTCCCTGAAGAATGACATTTGTAAATAAGTGCAGATGAATCATCATAGTGAAAGTTCTCAATTTTTTTTTACACTATTGACATTACTAAGTCAAAAAGTCTTAAGTAATTTTATAATTTGAAACAGTATTTCATAACAGCTTTTTAAAGGCCCTCATGCCTATTAAAAGTATTTCATAGAATATACCAACAGAAAGATGTTCACTTTATAATAAAACAAAGGCTTTAAAAATATTTATTAATTTCTTGACTTTCTTGTAATGGGAAAATACACATATATTATTAAAATCATTTTTGGTTTCATCGGACGCCCATTTATTGGACCCCCAGTTATATTCTTTTGTCCATCTGACAACTGCCTGGATAAAATTAATTTAACAAGAGAGTTGAATGCATATTAAGAAGAAAACATAATTAGAGAGCTAGATATGGTACTTCCCAATATTTTGGGATCCTGTCCTATCATCCAATCATAAGATCATAGGATGGGATCATTGGCTAGAATCAATAATTCAGGTGGAAAGAGACATCAGGATGTCTCTAGTCCAATGCCCCGCTCCTCAGATCCGAGGATACATCCGATTAGTCAAAGCTTTATTCAGTTGGGTCTCAAAAACTGCCAAAGATGGAGACTGCATACCCTTCCAGGCAACCTCTCCCATTGTTCAGTTGCCCTCATGTTGAACTGAAACAAGACATAACCTCAAATACGAATTCTCAGCTAGTTAGATAACCACAATATATTTCAGTCTTCCAGACAAAATGATTAATGAGAGGAAAAATATGTGCCTGAAATGAGACTGGTATGCTGATGGTGAAAGAAGCTAGTAAAAATTTTTTTAATTAAAACTGTACCACAGTCACACCCAGATTTTTGTTCTTTCGAAAAGATTATTTTGAGTTTCAAGTGAATAACAAAAGTGATTTCAATGTACTTCTGTTTATCATTGTTGCCATATTCATATCCCAGTCTGATTAATAGCTAGATTGTCACATATTATTATATACAGAAAACAGTAACATTGAAGGATACATGTAAGTTTAAGAAAAATGAACTATTTCAACTAAAATATTTCAAATTCTTCCTTAAACGGGGGAACGGAGTCCAGCGATTCCCTCTAAACCAGTAGATATTATACTCACTGTACACCTAAAATGATGCATATAAGAATGCTCTATTATCACACAATGTTTGTGCACACCTACACTAGAAAGGCAGCCTGTTTCCTTGAGGCAGCAATGGTCTATTAAAGCTAAATTTACACTGGTTACAAGAATTACCTTGCTGGGAAAATGAATTATATCTTACTGTGTAGACAAAAAAAAATTTGAAGTTCCACTTGTTTATACATTAAGTATTCAATGTTATTAACCATACAACATTATCAAATGAAAATATTTTAATATAAGAATTTAGCATAACAGGGCATTACTGTTCTTGCGAGTTTAGATATTTAGGCAGCCCGAGTTTCTAAGACTACAGATTAACATCCTAAACTACTATTTCTTGCTTCAGGTACAGAACAGGGGAAAATTTAAAACATGTGTAGATAAGTGTAGATTACTATTCTTATGCTTTCTGCGCTTCTTTTTCCAGAAGCAACAAATCAATGTAAACAGGATTTCAATCAATAGTATGCATTTTTACTTACAGCAGAGCAGCTTCTGTCGTTTTTTTTTTTTTTTTAAGACTAACACAATGTTTCCATAAGCACATTTCAGATTTTGGGCCAGATTCTCAGAAAGCATAATAATTTAGGGATTTACCTGTACTTTTAAAGTGGAAGTTAAAGACCTCCATGGCTTTGCACCAAGAAACCTAATATTGAGGATAACTTCTCTGCTAAACAGCAAATGCTCTGTTTTGGGTTTTTTTCTCATCCCTGCCCCTTTCTGCTTTCTACATATCACTCATGCAGAAACGTTAAGAGGACAAGCTAATACATCAGACAGAGAAGTGTTAATGGCTGACTTTACTATTATTGGTCAACAACTTCACGAAGTAAATGTTTTGAACAGAGGATAAAGAGAGGGAGATTTGATAAGGCAGTCAGCCAGGTTGTAGACTCTGGCTGGTTAACATTCCTTGCTGATTTAACAGTGGTAATTCCCAAGATAGGCATTGCTTCTGATGTAGGACTACCAAAGCACTTGAATTTAAATGTTTCCCTGTAAAATTTAAGCACTTGGTCAAGTGCATAAATCTCTATCAAGAGACTGCAGGCACCCTTTCAATATTGAATACTATTCAGTTAGCCAAAAGACTAAGTGAGATTAAGTCTCTGCCAAAACTGGTTCTTAACTACTCAATTAAATCTGACATGCTTTAAGAGACAAAAGGTGTTTAATCAGTTGTTACAGGTTTTTCTGACAGCTTGAGCATATGCAGTCTCCTCTGTTCTTACTCAAGTCAATTCCAAAAACTTCTGCACTGTTGCTTGAAGCCCATGAAAGGCAACAAGGCATACTTCCCATTTCCAGACTGGATACACACTGGTGCCAAAAATAGGTGCGAACCTTTGGATAATAGAAAAGACCAAGTAAGTTGCATGCGGATGAGAAAGACTATCATTAGCCCATCAAACCTAGACAGGTTTCCAAACAACTTCATAGAATTTTATTTCTCAGTTTTAACTTCTACATTCAAGAACTAAAGGTAAAAATCCACCAGGAAATTCTGTCTTAAATGACTCACTGCTGCTAAAAGGGGTTGTCCTGCACCCTCCTTTCCATCCTGCTGTCAGCTTCACATTCCTGTCAGAGTTGATGTTTCCAACCTCCAGATCACTTCCAGTTCACTAAAGAGATCAGAAAGCTAACCTCAAAAGAAAAGTCTGGGTGTTTTTCCCCCCGTCTTGGTGAATTGAGGCAGCTCAGAAATGGGTCTTATAACTGAGAACTGTGGCAAGATGTAGAGGATGAACCACGTGGCCTGGAGCCAGATGGGAGATGGGGTTAAGAGCTAGGATAGAGTTAAAGAAAGCAAGAAACAAGGAGGCAAGCCTTTTCTTTCTGGTGGCAGGAAACCACTGGATCGACTCAGCCACCTCAAAGACCTTACATTTCAAATTTTCAGACATGTTTTCCTTAAATATGAGAAACTTAGAATATCCATTTCGATTCTCACTAACTGAAAGACTGAAATCACTTTGAAAATCTCAGCAAACAAGCAGTATTTTGTTTCCTTCAAGCTACTGACATAATTCAGATAACGCATCACACCTGGAAAGAGGCTTACTGAATTTGTGTGTGACCAACTCCAATTCAGTAAACAATTCACATGCAGAACTGCCTCCCTTTGTATCAAACACATTGCGTTATAATGGAAAGAGTGTGATACTTGAAAGAGTTGCTTACAATTGCACATATGAGAGAAAAAGAGAGCTAAATCTAAATTAAGATGTTGGCTATGAAGTTTCCAATAGGACCTTGACATGACTGTTGACCTACTCATGACATGATCACACCAGTAAGGATTTGGAATTCTATTAGTATTACCAGCGGAAAAAAGTCAAGGAGTCATCAGGAAAACAAATCTATATCTGCTACTCCATCAGCCAATTACTGTTGTTAAAGTGGAATTAGATGAGTATTGACAATACGAAGGGGATAAGGATTAAGCAGATGACAGAGTATACAGCTAGCATTGCTGTTCTGTTTTTTTTTTTTTTTTTTCCTACAGAAAGCCTAAAAAAAACTCAGATAGGAAAGGAATATGCTATACAAAATACAGTATTATAACTATGATCATGTCCTGAAGTAGCAGTTACATACGTTAGCCTTCCAGCTAATCACAAAACCAGGCCAAAAACTAAATACAGTATTGAAGTCGAGTCCGCTAAGGCAAGAGTATTATGTGGCATTAACTTAACAACTCGCTTCAATCTCAATTATCTGAATGTCATGAAGTAATGCAATTAAATTATGTTAGAGGTATTTTTCTTAGTTCTTGATAACTATTTTAAAGTAATAAATGAAACCATAAGAAATTCTCAGTTAAATGCAGCAGTCTTCACAAAGTCAGTGCACTTTCAACATTTAAGAAGTTAACTTCATAACCTATTAATCTTAAATACTTTAGGTAACGTGAAAAAGGGTAGACCTGTAATTCTTACTGATTATTTAGTTAGACTGATACAGCTGTCAGGCTGCAACCTGGCTTTATCGTCAGCTACAATCATCGCTAATTTCTTTTTAAACACAGACTCATCATGGAAAGAGTGTATTTCCACATAGAACAACAGTATACAAAATCTTAGCAAACAATTTCCTCCTACGGTCTAGATTCATAGGCACACAACTTCCTTAATATAAGGGACACAAGTCAATCAATATAAACAAAGCTAATAATGAAGTTGTGATGAAGTAATATAAATTTTAATTGTTTTTCTTACTGAGGATGTTAATACTACTGACAAAAATAGCAAATCTCCTGGACAGATTGTATCAAATTCTCTTTTGAATCAAACACTTCTTATCTCCTGAATGCCATTACTTTTAAATGAAAAACATTTGTTTCCAGCAACAGTATTGAATTCCTGCAGAATTATGCAGCTATGACAGGTTTTTCCTCCGAGATCAGCAGTACTTAACAATGAACTCTGTCTCTATGCAAATCAAAGGAAGAAACTTAATCATATTCAAGCAACTTAGTAGCATTGTATTATTCAGTTTGCTTATTTAGTGCAAATAAACATCAATAATGGCAGGTGACATAATAGAACGTAAGAGGAAATTAGAAGGAATGAAACTGCTGAATTTCTAAAAATTTAAACTCCAAGTGAGGGATAAAAAAAGATAGTATGAAGATGCATGCACAATATTTATTTCATTTTATTTAATACTCATTAGTGCTGATAGATGTCAATGTGCTTCATTAAGTCCAAATTCAAAGAATTAGCACACTATCTTTTCTGTTCTGTGCTTTACTTGACTGAACCTAGCAGAGACCCAATTCTTATTCTGTGCCACCAGAAAGCACGTCTGCTTCCTCCTTGACCCATCATTCTTGGAACTCAAGGGACCTGCTGCTCTTGAAAATTTGCCAAGAACTTTCTTGGCATCATCTTTTATCAGTACCTTAGGGAAATTTAACCTTAGACACTATTAAAACAAAAAAACACAACATTTTCAGAATATTCAGACAAAAGTTAAAGTAAGATCTAGAGGTCATTGCAGCCATAGATCTAGCCACACCAAAAAAAAAAAAAAAAAAAGAAAGTAGTATGGCTTCTATTGGTAAAAATATTCAAGTATAATGAGCTGAAATATAAATAACATTGTCTAAAATAATTAAGGATAATAGAGGATACTAGTTACTAAACATAACTGAACTGGCGAGCGAATCAATAAAATCAGTGCTTCTGAAGTTTCTATTCTAACTATCTCTACCTGTTCTCATCATGCCTTCTGGATTTCGATAAAGGAAACTGGAAACAAAACGAGCAACTCCATCTGGCTTCTTATGGCTTTACACCTGACATTTAACTGACTTTGACGTCTAAATAAGGCACAAACACTGATCAAATGTTGAAGTATTTATATGGTTACTCCCACACAGGTTTCTCTCATGTTGAGTTCATGCTGCAAGCCTTTCCACAGAGGAGTTAATAAATTTAGGTTTGTCACCTCAGCCTGGCTACTTCTTTTCAAGAAACTTAAGGTATTTAATAATCACTTACATCTGAATGACTGTCAAATTTCAGTGGGTTGTCAAATAAACTAGGAATTTCTGAAGATGTTGGAATGAGGCAAGAAGTATGAAAGTAAACTGATGATAGCTCTCCTCACTTCCACAGAAAACACAGTTAAAAAAGGCAAGAAAAAAATTGGCTTTCCACTAGCGACTGGCAATGGATAACATCCGCCTCTCCCTAAAAGAACAGATTTATTATACTAGAAAAAACAGAGGTACCAACAGCACAGAATATACGTTCACTGAAGAGGTTATACAATGCTAGCTACGCATTTTAATTCGTTATCATAAAAGAGTCTAAGATAAGATACCTAGAAGTTCAAATCAATGTGATTTGGAGAGACAAAGAAACTGTTGAATTTTTTTTCTAAGTTATATTGTCTCTACAGATATGAAGCAGCTCTGATATACATATTTTTTTCTTGCCTGTGTACAGAGCAAATACCACTGGCCTCAGCATGCATAAACGTCCCACTGCTACAAGGCTCTGGCAATCACTATCAACTTATCTCTGAACACAGAAACTACATATCCAATTTCCAGGAGCTTCTCTACAACTTTGCTGACAAACTTCACTTAATTTAAGATTTTCAATGGCCCATAAAAATGTTTCCACAATTTTCCTTTTTTTCCTTCTTTAATATACTATTTCATTAAAACAAAGTGGCTGCTATCATAATCTGTTCTTTCTGCAAGTATTCAGATTAAGAATTAGTACAGTATTAAAATAGATAATTGCTTTTAAAATTTAAGCAACATGCACGTTTAATACCAACAGATAGACACTAGCCAGACACCACTAAGAGAATTTTGACCTTTTAAAAGTAAAAAGACTGCCAGTTTCTTTCAGCAGGAAAAAACCCCTTTACCTGTATCCATCACTGCCAAAGAGAATCCCTTAGTGACTTTCTAGAGTTTAAGCAACTGGAATGACAGTATTTAAAAACAAAACAAAAAAAAAAAAAATCAAAAAACCACTACCATAGTTTTTAGGGAACTGGTCAGTCCCCAAATATATCTGCCTGGCATTTGGAAAGATTTATATGAACTTACTAAGCGTGATCTAAGTCTACATTTACATACAAAAAAGGCTCAAATCCACAATATTTTCTTGATCTGCACCAGACTGACATTCCTCTAGCAAATGTTATGCCCAGCTTTACATCTCAGCTGTTCTTCAGATCAGCAGTCAGCAAAACAGGCTGAGCAGATATAAACGGAGATACGGAAAAAGACATTTTAACAGAGTAAGTTGGAGGATGGTCCTGTAGTCCAACTACTACACAAGTCTTCATTTGCTTACTTAGGACAAATGAAGTAGTTTAACATCCAGGTGCAAGAGAAGAGAAGAGACAAGCAGTAAGATTGTTGGCATTGGTAACTGTAGTACACATATTCTAAAAACAAAGGACTATTGCACAAGCAGCTGGCTGATGACAAGCAGTGGAAAAAGGAGTAATTATATTGTTATCTCAGAAAGAAGGGACAGAGCTGTAACATTTTACTCAAGAGCACTTACAGTAAAAGCAGTCATTTTGAGAATCCATTACTATTACAATACCATTAAATTTAAGAGCTCTGAAGCTATTTTAATTTTTAGGTATTAAAAAAAAACCCTAACCTTAGGCAGAATTTTCATATTTAAGCACTTACTAGGAGTTGAAAACTCAGAAAACTTAAGGAGGATCACATTTGAATGACTGCAACTTTCTATGAATTCACACTGCAACTGGCTGCATCTTTTCTCAGTTAGGGGACATTACAAATACCTGTAACAGCGATTGAGAATAAAGGGCAAAAGAGTAAGAACACACAAACAAGTAACATGCAGAAATATAAACTTAAACCAATCCACTAAATGTAACCTGCCTTGCCAGATCTTTTTTAACTTATTGGAAAAGTTGTTGTTCTTAATATTGACAGAGAGATGCGTAAATCAATACATTTGGAACAAGCGATATATTTTAATTTAAAAACGTTCAAACTGCAGCAGTAAATCTACGCACTTAGCACATACAAATCAGAGGGGTTTGCTTGTTGGGTACTTTTGATATGACAAGATAGTACACAAAGCTCAGAAGCAAGTAACACATAACAAAAAATAAACTTTTTGAAAAATATACTAGCTAAAAATAGGAGTAAGTTGAAATGAACTCTATTACCATTGGCTTGAATTTACCCAACGAAGTCAAGGAAAGAACAGTATGGAAAAACTATCAGAACTCTGAGTTGGTCTGTTTTGCAATCTGCTCCACCTACTTGCTACTGTCAAAGTGCAGACCCAAGCAGTTTTCAGTAAAATGAACGTCAGAAAGAGAAAAGAAAATGAGGAGAAAAGCAGCTCTAAAAGTCTCAAGTGTAAGTAAAGGCTCCTCATTTCTTTCTTATGGTATAATACTGCCCCCACACATTCTCCCCATGCTACTTCAAAATTACATTGCTACCTTCCCTAATTTCATAGCCTATTAGACATACTAAGTTTATTAAACGTTCCGTAAAAAATATACAAATCTAAAATCCATTACCTCAGTTGTACATTTTAACATAGACTAGAGCATGCCATACAGAAAAAAAAAGCAACAGCTTTTTTTTTTTATTTTATTAAAAGACTTACTATGGTAAAATTAGAGTCTTTTTAAGTCAGCAAAATATACTCTTAGCAAATTTGAAAACAAAAGCTTGGTATGAAATCATTAATAGAAGGGTATGAGGGAGAAATAGATTAACTATTTAACGAAAGAGTAAATATTTGAGGAGAGGGAGCCTGCAAGCTGGGACACTCTTTAAAGGATCTGAAGTTAAAGAAGTGTTAATTAATACATTCCATAATAGTTATTTGTGATTCTCATTTTGTATTCTTTATCACTGAAGGGTAATCGCGATAAAAGGAGATAAACCATTCTTAAGAAAGAAAAAACCCTGTAGATACAATTTCAGAAAAAAATGTATTCAAAATAAATTTATAAAGCTATTATTTCTTATTTTAGAAACAATGATGTCACCTTCATTACATACCACTTGCGTAGACTAAAATTCTTCTTGGCAGCTCTACTGCTCTTTGTGTTTGTCCTATTTGCTATAGCCTAGCATATAATCAAAGTTTCTGCTGTTTCTGCAAATGAACTCATCAAGTTTGTAGTAATTTAAAATTGGACTACAACTTCGATCATAACAAATTAGTGATAATAAGGCCAACTGTTCATTCACCATGATGCCATGCTATATTTGTGATCAACAGTAAAAGACGGATTATTATTTTACTTCTAGGTACAGCAAGAGAACATTAGAACCAAGAGCCAGTACTAAATCATTCAAACTGGATTTCAGCAACTGTCATCTTATAAAGAGTGGGAAAACACTCCTCTTTTCTCTTCCTCTACATTTCCTGTAAACATTGACTAGTAATATATTCATTTCTAATAACAAACCCTTACCTGAAGCAAAAATCCAAATACATAAGCTCATAAATGGCTCCTGAAGAATGGTTATGGATAATAAAATAAAAAGGTGTTTTAAGAATCACTTCAAAACTCCGCTGGAATGCGCAAAACCCAAAATGTACTATTATAGTTATCAAGTTATAGTATTTGAGATTGCTGTAACTGCCCAGCAAACTGACCTGGTATCCTTTAAAATGACAGTGAGAAATATATTTAATACATCACAATTGTTCTTTAAAAAGGTTTCTCATGTGACATTTTAGCATGAATACAGGATTACATAATTAGAACATTTATCATATTCTTGCCACTAAAAGTGAAAAATGCAAAATATCAGAAGTATGTTGAAAGCAACTGCACTGTCTTCCTGATTATTTGGGTTCTATTTTCAAAACCAGCTTTCCCTCTCAGACTACACACCCATCCCATAATAAAATTTTTGTTGTACTTTGGGTAGTGGAAAAAAAACAAAATAATTTGACCTTTCCTGGTAAGATGCCAAGGCCTTTTATTCAACTCTTAAGAATTTTCTACTTGGAATGGAAAAGGGTTGCTGGTTGCAGTGCTGGACCCCTTGCAATCCATGTAAATTCCTTCTGCTGGAATGACTGTTTTGAATTGGTCTCTGGAAGCCCAGAGTTCATAGAATGGTTCGGATTGGAAGGGACCTTAAAGATCATCTCGTTCCAACCCCCCTGCCATGGGCAGGGACACCTCCCACCAGACCAGGCTGCTCAAAGCCCCATCCAGACTGGCCTTCAACACTTCCAGGGATAGGCATCCACAGCTTCCCTAAGCAACCTGTTCCAGTGTCTCACCACCCTCNTGGGGTCTCACCAGAGCAGAGTAGAGCGGCAGAATCACCTCCCTCAACCTGCTGGCCACGCTTCTTCTGATACAGCCCAGAATGTGGTTGGCTTTCTGGGCTGCAAGTGCACATTGACAGCTCATGTTGAGCTTCTTGTCCACCAGCACCCCCAAGTCCTCCTCAGGGCTGCTCTCAAGCCATTCTCCACCCCACCTGTATTTGTGCCTGGGATTGCCATGACCCAGGTGCAGGACCTTGCACTTGGCCTGGTTGAACTTCATGGGGTTTGCAGGGCCCACCCACCTCTCCAAGCCTGTCCAGCTCTCTCTGGATGGCATCCCTTCTCTCCAGCATGTGGACCATGCCACACAGCTTGGTGTCCTCAGCAAACTTGCTGAGGGCACACTCAATCCCACTGTCCATGTCTCTGACAAAGATGTTAGACAGCACTGGTCCCAGTATTGACCCCTGAGGAAGGCCACTTGTCACTGTTTTCCACATGGACATTGAGACATTGACTGCAACCCTTTGAGTGCGGCCAACTAGCCAGTTCCTTATCCACCAAAGTGGTCCATCTATCAAATCCATGCCTTTCCAATTTAGAGACCAGCATGTCATGCGGGACAGTGTCAAATGCTTTGCATAAGTCCAGGGAGATGACCTCGATTGCTCTCCCCTTATCTACCAGTGCTGTGGCAACATCATAGAAGGCCCCCAAATTTGTCAGGCATGATTTGCCTTTGGTGAAGCCATGTTGGCTGTCGCCAGTCACCTCATTTTCCATGTGCTTTAGCAGAGATTCCAGGAGGATCTGCTCCATGATCTTGCCAGATCAGATTTCATAATGCTCCTAAGCTGCTACGGCACCGAGTTCAGCATTGGTGCATTGCTAAGCAAGGTCCGTTGTTGCTTTTCAGTCTCTGCTGTTACCACTCTTTAGTGGCAACATGTAAGTAAGCGTTATATTTACTGTGATAAATAGATTTATTGAAATTACTACCAAAACCGGTACAAACAATGCTGGTAGTGAAGGAAGTTATGTTTATAAAGAACACTGATTAAAAGATTGAAGGAGAAAACGCTATGAAGTGTTTCTGGGAAATGAGTCTAGGAAACATGATATATGACAACACAGTAAGTGGCCCTCTCTCTGTTTACCCTTATAGGCCTGCCTCTGCAGTGATACTAAGTGGTAGTCCAATGCAGGACTGATGAAAAAGAGAAGGGGGTTCCAGTTTATTTTTTGTCTTAAAAAAGACAATTAAGCAAGCCATTTTTAGCTCATATTTGGACAACGCAGATTCTCACCAAATATATGAAGCTTAATGGTCTGGGATCATGTAAAGTATGCCTCCATGCAATGCCTTACATGATAAGAAATAGAGCATGATGGAGGCTGCTGTGAGCAAGCTGGTACTTTATGCAGTGGCTCTCCAAACACTTGCCTCTGCTAACATGCTTATGTCCACCGAGTCCTAAGGAGCTGAAGATTTTTCTGTGGTTTCTGGAATTCACACACCTAAACCAAGACAGAGGCCTAACTGGTCAAGTCCAAAAATTCAGAGAGAATGCCAGGGATGGGAAGAAAGCGCAGCACTGACACCACTGATTCCTAGAAATGAAAGCCTCAAGTGCTAAGATTTGACAAGGCTGTTCTTCATTGTTTTACAAGATAAATATTTAATGGTTTTATTTATTTTTGGTAAATTAAATAATACTTATTAAATAAAATACTTCAGCACAGAGAAACACTTTGCATTTTTTTTCAGCAACACGGGCTATCATGTGAATAACATACCAGCAAGGACAGCCTTGACTTTTACCATACCCCGACTTTAAAATTCCTTTATTTGATAAATATGCATCTTGCTGCTACATGCTCTACATCAAAGATCTTCCCTTGTTCTTCTTAAAGCCCATGCACTATAAACCCTATTCTGCGTCACCGATTTTAAATTTCATCTATAAAAGTCATTTTACATATACTACAAATAACAACACATGCCTCAGTTTGAATGTTAAAGCTGTAATTCAATTTCAAGGTTCTTCTGACAGTATTCCAGGACCACTCTTTTTCGAGATGTTACTTGAATCCTCTTCAGTAAATTCATAAACTACCACAAATCAATAGCTTAAAAGCAGATATATTGGATCAAGGACTTCATGAGGGGTTATTGCTATCCATTCAAACAGTACTGAGAAGTTGGTCCTATAGTATAATAGTAGAAATTAAAAAAAATAGTTACACAATTCCACATTCATAATCCATATCCTACACATGTTATTTACAACTTGCTGTGTATTTTCTTCTTGCATTCCTATCAAATGGAAGGGAGGGTATTATTAGCTATTACAGAGATATGAAAGCCACAGACATGTAAATCCAGATTTGCAAAGCATACGCTTCACCCAACTGTCTATTCCTTTGATTTTCTTAGCTTTAATTGCTCAGATATACCTAACTAATAGACAATACTAGGCTTGGACTGGATCAAATGGATGAAACTTAGCCTCTACAAATCTGATTACAGTCTCAAAAGAGACTTACTCTTTCTTCTATAAAGCATGAGATTGTATTAACATAGTCACTGCTCAGAAATTATCTGACATACAATCATGAGGCACAGTGAGCATATTTACTAAAACCAGTTTTCTACACTGAATAGAAATCATAGCTTTTTGAAAAGCTAAACATTAAACTTGGAAATCCTCCTTACTAGGAAGCAAACTAGTACCATAGAAGTGATTTGCATTGCTTTCTTAAAATATGATCATGTTAGTAAGCTATGTACATTACATATAGGATAACACCTATAACACCTGGTATTATCCAGGCACATAAGAGGTTTTGTACCAGTTATGTATTCAGTTTTCCGTTCTAATTTTAACTTCTCCAAGGCATTTTATTGAAACAAATAGTTTGTGTAAGTAACTTCAGCAACAGACAAATGAAAAAACCCCACACGCTTTTGAACACAGCTCTACCCCCCCCACCTCTATTTTCTCAAGTTTCTCTTTGTACTGCTGTAAGCATCTACATATACAAAACCAAACCAAGGCTACCTACCCTGCACTGAGCACAGCTAGAAGGGTTTGGGCAGCTGGAGGAGGGGGCTGCAGAGGTGATCTGTGCAGGTTGTCAGGGAGTGCTCCGTGCCAGTCACAGTTGGTGATGGACAAAACAGACCCATTGTGCAACAAAACAGAATCAGAGGTGTTTTTGGTTGTTGCTAAGTGGTTACAGCCTTTTCTGCTCCCCACAGCACCCCACCAGCAAGTAGGCTTGGGGGTGCACAAGAAGCTTGGAGGGGACACAGCCAAAACAGCTGACCCCAACTGACCAAGGGGATATTCCATACCATATGACATCATCCCCAGCATATGAAGCCCGGGTAGGAGGAGGAAGGGGAGGATATATGGAGTTGCGGTGTTTCATAGAATCACAGAATCATAGAATGGTTCGGGTTGGAAGGGACCTTAAAGATCATCTAGTTCCAACCCCCCTGCCATGGGCAGGGACACCTCCCACCAGACCAGGCTGCTCAAAGCCCCATCCAACCTGGCCTTCAACACTTCCAGGGATGGGGCATCCACAACTTCCCTAAGCAACCTGTTCCAGTGCCTCACCACCCTCACAGGAAAGAGCTTCTTCCTAATACCTAATCTACATCTCCCCTCTTTCAGTTTAAAACCACTGTCCCTCATGCTATTATTACACTCCCTGATAAAGATTCCCTCCCCATCCTTCCTGTAAGGCCCCCTTTGGGTACTGGAAGGCTGCTATAAGGTCTCCTCGGAGCCTTCTCTTCCCCAGGCTGAACAACCCCAGCTCTCTCAGCCTGCCCTCATAGGANCTGGCTGGGGTTAAACTATAACAGTGGCCCAGAGCTTTATTCCTGTAAAGACAGTTTACTATTATATTGTTTGTTCCATAAAAGTCATTGTTCTACTCTCATGCTTTCAGAATTTTTTAGCTTGGGTGGTTTTTTTTTTTTTTTTTTTTTTGAGAAAAATGAGACCTACAGAATTATCTTCAACTTTTGACCTCCTAGCACTCCCTTGCTAGCTTTTAAGCCCATTAGCAAGTTTCAGCTGGCTCTAAAAGGAGAGCTGTCTCAAAAATAAGTTTGCATTTGTGACACCTGATGGACAGAGTCCTCCAAACCAGTGTCCTCATTCCAGGGAGACATCAGCACAAACTCAGCCAGCTCACACATGGAGCCTGGAACAATTCACATCATACACTGCCCCTTTTCAAATTGGCAGTCAGGACTTACAAGGATTGCATGCACATATATGAAAAGGGAACCGTGGGTATCATTGGGATCAAAGAAAAGACTGAAGTCAGAAAAACCCCAAAAGGTAAGGGGGAGCCAAGGTTACTGTAGCTAAAGGAATTTTTAAATTGGCAGCAGAAAGAAATCCTTAAGAAACTAGACTGCTTTGTGATTGTCAGAACTTTATTTGCTAACTGCACTTTATAAATCATTAACTTGCAAATAGGCATTTGTTAAACCTTCAACCTGTTGAAAATGGATGTTCAGAGTCTGCTATGTGAAATCTAACACAGTAAACACATGCACTTCAGTTTCTGAAAGTCCTAAAAGCAGCACCCATTTTCCAGCCTACAAAACCAAGTCAGTGGTTCCCAATTAAAAAAAAAAAACAACAAAAACATACGTAATTCAGGGACATCCAGAGCCAGGAGAGGACACCAATTCAATACCTGTCCAGAACACCACTTGTCAAGAGAAAGACATACAAAGATCACAAGCAAAGGACAGCTATAATTCATAGTTCTCAGGTCAACTTGCTTCACTTGGAAAAGGCAAAACAAATTAAAAGAAAGCACAAGACAAAACACTTGGACAATCTCAAAGGGGTTCTCCCCAATCTCAACCTTCCATAACCCACCATTCTGCTACATATAACAAAAACTCATGGTAATGCCAGCCAAAAGAAAACTGCTTATCTAACCTCATTTGTTTGACAACTTTGAAATCAGCTATTGGCACACACCAGGTGAGAGCGTGCCAAACCCTTAGAAGATCCTTGACGAGGTGTAACTGGCACTGAAAAAAAATGAATGAGGGTTCTAGTTCTGGATTATCACTTTTGTGAGGGAAGGTTTAAAGTGCTTGGGATTTGTCAGCCTTCCCCAGATATCCAAAGGAGTGATCTATACAAAGCACACAGCCACCTAAGCTTTAAGAAGAACGACGTACAAACCTGTACGAGAACCACCAGCTTCCTCAGAACATTCAGAGTCAGAAGACGTGCGTTAAGGAAAGCACATAAAGCTTCAAAAAGTCTGCTCAGAGAATTTGTGCCAGGCATTTTGCCAAAGGATAGATCATTAATGGTTTCAACGATCTCCCCTTGGAGAGGGGGCTGCCAAGACAAATCCTCTTAGTTATACTAGAAAGGTTAAGTGAGTTCAAAAAGTCCCACCTCTCCCCAGCTGTGGGCACTTCACCAGTCTGATAATTCTGATAAAGAAGGAAATGAATGCTTTCGGTGTTTACATTTAATTAGTCTGATGCCAGCAGAGTTTCTAATAACTGGTATTATACTTGGGTTTGTGTCTGCTTTGATTAGCTCTCTTAACAGCTGACCAGCTCTGTCACCCTACTGGAATAATCTGTTTTGCTCAAGTCAAGGCCATTTGAGACTTCTGGGCTATGTGTACACTGACAGCACGGCTGGCCACTTTCAGCTCCCCTAGCAAGACAGTAAAATAAAGGGGACACCAGATGTACCTGAATCTCCAGGCAGTTTTCTGTGTCCCTTTAGGTTAAGGTAGACAAGAGAGCCTGTTTATTCTCTTCTGAAAGTGTAAGAATGGTTGCGCCTGTGTAACACACTTTGAAAGCCACAGACAGCATAGTGGACAAGAGCTCAAGGATATTATTTACCTTCCAAATCAAAGTGTCTAAACATTCACCTGTTCCCTAAACATTTCTATGCACAAGAGGAAAGAATTAATCTCCTTTCAAGAATAATACTCCTACAATTGATCTTCATGGCAGCAGAGGCATAACTGGAAATTGAACGCTGTCATTGTAACATTTAGTATCCTTTCAAAATAGTTAGCCACAGTGAGTACTGAGAATTATTGATTCAAACACAGTGTAGTGTTCCCATTTCATTTATTTTGAGATTAAGTTTCTTTGCCTTACTAATTTAATGGAAGAACTGTAGAAGAAGCATCCAAAAGAAATCCCAAATTTTTTAACATAAAAACTCACAGAGCATTGACTGAAAGATCACCATTTTCTCTCAAAGAGCCAGTAACAAACAATATATCAATAGTCTGCAATAATCTTGGGTAATTTTCCTAGCGTTTTAGTGAAAGCTCTCTTTGAAATGAAAATATTTGCTACTCCCATCATCACTACATGGTAAAGTAGAAGACTACAGATACAATGGATACAATCTAACACAATATAGCGCTTTCGTATCTATTAACCTAGCATTAAAAGAACACTAAAAGGTTAAGGACCTACTTCTCCAAGGTGCCACAACCATCACCACAACTAAAAGCAGGCTGCCATACTGAAGCTTGCCATGTTCATGAGGGATTTCAGGTCTGCTACTCTCTAAGACCGTCCAACAGCTCTGACCATACCACCCGCAGTAGTAATTCCCCTGAAACAAGCAAAGCATGTACAAATCTCCCTCCACGGGGNCATTCCCCCTGACCAAAACCTTGAAAAGACACACAAGCAGACTGCTGTTTAGAAA
The DNA here is from genome assembly GCA_013400035.1 of Rynchops niger. Taxonomy (NCBI): domain Eukaryota; kingdom Metazoa; phylum Chordata; class Aves; order Charadriiformes; family Laridae; genus Rynchops; species Rynchops niger. The sequence goes on from VXBH01009945.1 coordinate 50,682, forward strand.
GCACCTTTCCCCATCCCGTAACATCCAAAAGAGAAGACTATAATGGAACTTACAGACAACCACTGGAGTTTGCTACTAATGGGTTATATTGACTCTGCTTATGTTTTGTCATTTTGTATTCCTTTACTGTACACACATATCAACTTTTTTTTTGTGTAGAAATTGTGCTCACTATGGACAGTCTTCTGATTTTGAAGAAGACTGCACTGAAAAGATGAGATTTCTCTTGCATGCAGCACACGCACTTTCTGAAATAAATAAAGATTCATGGCAAACAGTAAAGTCTGAGAAAGGATAGTATAATGAAGTATTGAGCAAATTATGTTTTGAAGTGAGAAAAATTTTACACAAAGTTAAAGCGATCAAGTTTTTCTAATGTGACAATTGTTACTTCCCCGAGTACGTTTACAGCCTTGCATCAGTTTATTCCATTAAACACTCATCATACCAACTAGGCCTACTGATGCTGTGCTGGCTTCTCTCCTCTTAGGCACTTCCAAGCACAGAAGAATGTAGCAAAAATAGAGTCACTCTTTCTACAGATCATGCATCCTCAGGCTATTGGTTGCAAATACTCCTTTCAAAGGTAATTTCTTTCTGGATCTTGCCAATTATTAGTACTAATTAGGTGATCTTCACTGCCCCACGGCAGTGACAAATACATATCTAAAGCAATTAAAACAGACAACATATTTATAACAATTTGCTAAAGGACAAAACAAACATACACAATGCCTCCGTTAGGTTCTTCCTCTAATTCTGTGGTAGCTTACTCTGCCTTTCTCATGTAGGCTGTAGTCCTACAGAGTACATACCTCAGAACAACAGTTCTAAGGGGACTCTAGACAGATTCGTATAATTGCTGGAAACAGTTTTGTTGCAAGTGGTTTTGACCATTTTTGTAACACGCACTATTATAAGTACCACTGAGTAGTATTGGTTTTGACATTTTAAAGAGGGAATCTTTACCCAACTTATTCTTGTGGAATTTTGTAAATACATGCATTATAACATATGTACCCCTTAACAAGTACTCTGAGTATTAGAGCTGTATTTGGATGCAATTAGACTAAGGCTTAACAAACGCGTAACAGAATCATACTTCCATATAAAAAATCAGAAATTAACTCTGAGAGACATGAACATATTGACACTATTTTTGGATGAGCAGGTAAGACCTGTAATTAAAGCCTGATCTTTGCCTAAGAAAACACCTGTTTTCTTCACTGTGTCATTAGTAAAATTAATGAATTCCAATCCATCCACACAAATGATTTTTTTAACTCTGAAATCAATCACCAAGATGCTTTCAGCTACACAAGTTTACTAATAAGTGATACTGTAGATCAAGTTCAAATTATGAATGTAATTTTCTTCAGTCAATGTTTGAAACATCTTCTAAGCCTCTCCCCTCTATTCTGCCTACATTGACATTTATAATATAAACAAAACAGATTTGTGCATTAAGAAATTTTATGTGGCTATGTACTACACTAAGCTTCTCATATATAACTCTTGTCAGAAAACTGACTAAAAGATAACACTATTTAACTGGAAATATGATTATAGATAGATTTTTAAAAAATTAAGACTATCCCTCTCAGACATTTTATTGTCTACAGAGCAGGAAACTGCTGAGCAGTGAACAATTTCACAATGCAGATTAGCAAATCAATCTAGAGAAGGGATGAAAAATCTCTTTTAAAATATGATGTTCTTTAAAAAGTTTTACTTTTAAGGATGTGAAATAGCAGATGACCACACCTGAAGAAGTTCACATCGGATAATTACAGACACAACAAATAATTGGAAGCGTACAGTATGCTTTAGTGATCTCCAGTACTATCACTGTCTTGCTGCTATAAAGGGACAACAAAAGGAGGCTTTGATCACACCCTATATGGTCACAGCTGGATTCTAATTCAAAAGGGCAATTTTGACTGTCCCTACTAAAAATCTTTGGCCAAAACCTGTGTATCTGTTCATTTGCTATAATTGTTTCAATCTTCCTCTTTGAATCAGGAAGATGGGCAGGAGAAAACCAGCTAACAATCTCCTACGTACTTGTTTTATGAATCTGGCCCTCAGTGAAGAAGTTGCCGTGAAAAGTCTTTTAATCACCTTCCGATCAGAATTTACTGGATTGTATCTAAGTTCAAGGGTATTAAAATGTGCAAAGGAGACTATGAAAAAATGGCTAGGTTATAGATTTTAACTTCTTAGCTAGAAAATTGACTCAAAATAGATTTTCTAATTTACAATGAATCAAAAGAAAAAACATTAGACCATAGCAAAAGTGGCACAAATGTATCAAAAAGCAAATGAATAAACATTTGAAAAGATTTATTATTAGAAATTGTAATAAATTTTGGAAAGATGAATCGATTTTAGTTAAAAGGTATAACTGACAATTTATTGGGCGGGAAGATGCATTATTTTCCAATTGTTATCCACCTACAGTAAAACTGATTTGTGTCCTATTGTATTTTATGGAAAAGGAGAGAGCAACTTTCAGTGATTTAGATTAAATGTATTAATCATAACCAGGCACTGTGAACTATATATCTACTATTAAAGAAGATTTTTGACATTTAATTCTGTAGCAATATTTTGGCTCTGTACTACTCTTCCTAAATCCAATTCCTGCTACAGTTGGCAGATTTCTTCCTTTTAATTTTATGGGTCTTAAAGTAGCATTTAACCACCCATGCGGTAAATAATGCAGGATTAGAAATATTTAGTGTTTTGTTTCCCTTTGAAGAGAACTAATCCATCAAGCCCCAAATATTTTTGAAACATTTCCACATTCTAGTAATATTTAATGTAAGAATCAGTAAAACCATCCTATGTAAATGTTTCCTGAAATGAACAAACAAAAAAACCCACAATAAACCTTAAAGAAAATATGCATATACATCACTGATATAGGGGAATTAATTTTATAAAGATATCAGCTTGTGTACAAAGAAAACTTTAATAAATCCTTCAGAGTTTTTATATACAATATATGATGTGACTATTACATAGTTTATTCTCAATAATCTGATAAAATATAGTTAAACGTTCTGTTCTCTGAAGAGGGGATAACAATATATTTTAAAATACTTATGCCCAACTTAACACTGAAGTGCTAGCTTTTATTTATGCAAAGACAGCCCCCCCCCGCCCCTCATTTTTATGCAGTCATTTCCTATACTTCGCTTAAGTGCTATATTTTACGCATGGGAAAGTTGCCTTATCATAACTTCTAACAGGCAGTGTTCTTAAAGTTATTCTAGGTACTGCAAATTGCCTTAGACCTACACCAATGATTGGATTCCAGGTTTTTAAAAACACAAAAGAGAGAAAGCAATATGGCAACAATATCTCAATTACCATATGCATTTCAAAACATGATGTGACATAAAACAGGAAAAAGGTTTCTTTTTCTCCAGTTTGAACTATATTCTAGTAGAGAATAAAAATACAATCTACTGTAAACCTACTGTATCTATCTGTTTAGTTCTTTGTAAAATAAGTCTTTTAGAACTAAGCAATCCAACAGGAAGGGGTCACAGAGAAGGGGAAATAGGGCACATTTCATCTAATCGCTTAAAAGTTAATTTCACAAGCGTTTAGAATGATATATCTATAGCAGGACAGTTGCAACAGAATTTGGCAATCAGCTAGCAGTAAGAAAATGACTGCTTAAATAAACAATTTTCAGTTCTCTGAACTAAGGATAAGTTTCTTGCTTGACCTTTAAAACCATAATCTACAGGACTGCTAAATCAAGGCAGAGAAACAACAGAATAAGAAAGTTATTCTCACACTTGTGAATGCAGGTTTTAAAATTACCTGTCAAACAAGGGACTACCTGAAGTTAAGAGCAAGGAAAGGAAAAACAAGGAACAACAAAAATCAGATCATCAGAAGCAAGTCACAGTTTGCTGAATCAAATTGCAAGGGTGTCCTGGTTTCAACAGGGAAAAAGTTAATTTACTTTCTAGTGATTGCTGTGAAAGGAATGTCACCAGCGCATATTGGTTTAATTGTTGCTAAGCGTTGTTTATACTTTTCAAGGAGTCTTCAGCTTCCCATAGAAGCTGAGAAGGAGTACGGCCAGAACAACCAAATGGCCAATAGAATATTCCCTACCATAGACTTCATGCTGGGTATATAAATGGGGGTTGGCTGGGGCAGGGGCAGGAATCCACTAACACTGCTCAGGATAGTGCCAATTCACAGGGTGAGTCACAGTCAGTGACTTGTGTCATTATTGTTATTTTCCTTTTCTATTATTGTTCTCTTAAACTGTCTTTATCTCAAACTACAAGGGCTTAGGGTTTTTCCCCCCCCTTTTTCCCCTCCTTTTCTCCCTGCCCTTCTGTGGGAAGGAGGACAACTGTGCCAGCAGCTGCACGGTTCTACCAGCTGGCTGGGGCTAAACCACGACAAAGAGCCTGAGTGGAACAGATTTTGAAGTTATCAAAACTGTTGGACTGAAAGGGTTCACTTGATCAGTCAATGGTTTGCGCTTCACTTGGAAAAGAACCTAAAAAGGCAGCTGCTATGTCCTAACTGAAGGGACAGTAATTAAAAGGCAAGGACCAACAGTCTCTTGAACCATTCCAGTTGAAAGTGCTGATGTCAACAAACCTTTTCTTGTTGTCCTCTTTATTCCAAAATACAATATGCAATGCAGTAATTAGACAAATGGTTTAAAGTAGACACAAACTAGGAAGATCACTATGCTTTTGAATAAAGCATACCAACATTATACGCAGGGATTTCCACAACATCAAGAGGCCACTAAACAGAAGAAACTTCGAATTTTTCTGTGACTCGCCTCACAGCTCGCAGCACTATTAACTTACTGATTACCTTCAGGAAATGACCTTTCCATTCTATGATTGCTTATTATCATTTATTTAAAGTTAGCATTGCAGACTCTGATATTGGATAAACATGTCTAAAAGTATTCACTTCTGGAACTCATTCAATTTGAAAATCTCTCAGAAACACACTAAACAAGCCTATAATTCTGTAAAGAAAAGTGTCTCCTCTGCATTCAGTTACATGTTTACTTGCTGTAAAACCATGTGATAACTACGAGAAAAGGCAGTCCCTGAGAAGTTGTGAGTACTTTCTTCTCTCCTGAAAACTATGCTCTCAATATGCACTTTTGATTTTCTTATTTCAAGAAAAAAAATGCTAACAAAAATGTAATTTTCCAGCTAAGTCACAGGTATGTAAGGCTACAACGACTGCCGTTTGCTCCACTGCTTTATGGTTATTTTTAACAGGTTATAGAACGTTGTCTTTACATCTGACTAACTAAAGTCACAGCACTCAAACAGAACGGCAGAGGAGTACCTCTTCATTCCCATATTGTATCTCACATTGCCAAAGCAGCAGAATAATTTTCTTGGGTAATTCAATTTCAACACAATGCATCATGTGTGTTTGCTACTTTATTTTCTGTGCTGTATTTTGAAGTTATTTGATATATGAATCTCCATGACAAATAGCTGGAGAGGACACTAAAGAACCAGTTTAATGCACTATTTGTACAGCTGACTCTTACTCTGCGTACAAGCCATATGAACTCACACTGTATATATAGAAAGAAAACCCAACATTTTAAGTTGAAGTTTGTATTTTTGCTTTTGTTATAAATCAAGCAAATTCAAACATTTTAATTCCTCATCTTTGCCTTATGGTAATGATTTGAAAGATAAGCTGCTAAATGATATTGATCGCTTTTTAGACAAGAATTTTTTAAAATACGTATTACACAAAGTAAAGCTAGAACAGCTTTACTGTTTGTTCTAGCAAACAAATGACTGCATCCGAGTGTAAATTGTGTGTCTCAGAACAAATCTAGAAGGTCACTATTAATAGGCTTAATCTAGACGCCTAGAGAAAAGCAGAGTACTCCCATTAGAGATCTAAAGGGCCACTGTTTTCCCAATAGATGGCCACCATATGAAATGCAACTGAAAAAGCAGATGAGACTGCTTTCAAGTTATTCTGTCCAGCCGTAGCCCTCATTCTCCCACACCACATATTCTAGGCAAAAAGACAGTTTCCTTTGGAGTGGAAAATCTACCATGTGAACAAGTTATTATGGTTTGAATTAGCAAGAAACTTTCAACAGTTTAGGAGCTGTATTTGATGTTGTCTTTGCTTTCAGTTAAAAAAATGCCGAATAATGCATTAGCTGAAATCACTGTCCCAATTTACTTGACATTTATGATGTCACTACAGCATAAATACGATGCTGCCCATCAGCTAAGCCACGGTATCTGTGCATGTGCTCCTTGCCCATTACACATATGATTTTCTGTCTATTCTCAGCATTAAAAGATCAACTCCTCCAAGAAGCTCAATACAAGGAAATACAATTCCTAACTTGACTCTAGATACAAGATGCTGCTGTTTTACCATTAATTCTTCAGAACACTGCTATTGAGGCATTAATACGTTTCTAGAAGAAACGCAATTGAGTGAAATTTTTGCAGAAGAGATACTAAACCCAGTTATATTTAAAGTAAAATTATTTCCATTAGAATTGCACTAAAAGAAAAAACATTAAAGAACCAATATGGACTTAGGAAGTCAAAACAAGCAAATTCCAAATGTCTGCAGAGGACACGTTTCATACAGTCAGACACCATAAAGGGGGACTTTTTTCATGATAAGCAGCAGAAAACAAGAAGAATTATGCTGCCTCGTATTTTGAAGTCAGAGGTTTTTTAAAACTATTATTGTCTGTAAGTAGCGCTGTAGAACTGTATTAAATGTGTTTTCAAAACAGACACTAACTGAAGAATAAAAGGGATATCATTATGCTACTTACCCTGGTTTAAAAGTAAACTTAAGTGAAAATTGTAAGTGACTATCATTTGAGCAGTTGGGTTAAGGTGAATTACAAGGAATGCTGCTCAGACTAACAGTTCATAGCACTTATCACCATGAATAAACCCCAAGGTGCATTTAAAAAATAAGGAGCACGTTTGGCATTTCTGAGACTAATGCTGGAGGCAACTATTTCGCTGACGTGGGATGCTGGTTTTGACACTATACTTGAAGTGAGAGTCCAAGAAAAGAGACTAAGTCACCACATTCACTTTAGCTAGACAGAAGTTCATCTTTGATAGTGTAAAGGTATGCTTTGATTACCACAGCAGGTAAAATACACCAAGAAAAAACATTGCAAGCTCTGTTGCTCAAACAGAGTATCTGTTTCAGTAGTTATACCTAGGCAATATCTTCATTTTGTCGATACAGTACAATTGTTACCTCTACAAGCTATTAATCGCCTGATACATTTAAACTATTTTTTTTCCTTGATAGGCATAGATTCTGTAAGAATGAACCTAAGACACAATTCAAGACTATGTACTCTAATTTACAACATAGGTGCTACAGAAGAAAAGAATAAGAGAATCACATGCTCACCTTCACCAGTTAGTCCCTTTACAACTATTAGAAACCAGATGAGTGTATCTCTAGCTATTTTAATTACGGCAGAAGGGTTTTTACACTGAGGTAACAGAACTAATAACAAACCTGACCAAACTTATATTTGTTGAAATCTAAACATTTGGTATTTGAGTTACCTGTAACTCCTTTTTGGCTAATGAACTGCAGCTTCAAATGAGACAAAAATGCTATGGTACTATTTTTGCTTTTTTACTGGTTTGATGACACCAAGTTGATCACAGATATTCATTAGACAATTACAAGTGACACGCACATCAAAAAAAAAGTTAGTGTTGGTTAAAATAAACATATGTTGTAATGCAGACTTTATTAAACCTTTCGGGTCTCATAAAGGATAGGTAGAATTCAAAATACTTTGCAACAATGACAACTACACTGACTAAGCCATCCTACTAATTCTAATGCTCTGCCTTGAACAATCACAATATTTAATTCTGCCTTAAGTATGGGTACTACCATTGGTACTACCAGTGATGGGAACCACTTTGAAAAACACTGACTTACTATGAAAGATGGTACAGGTATGATTACGATTCTTTCGATGTAGTATGCTAAGCTATCACTAAACAGCTTTTACTCTTCCATCAGGTGCTTACGGGGAGAAATTATATTAAGCTTGCATCAGTATAAGTAAAAGCTTTAGCAAAAGTGCACTTGAAAATTAGTTTGTGGAAAGAAGAACCTCTCACTATGGAAAATACATAGTAGGTGTGAGAACAGTAAGCAGTTCCCAAAAAAATGTTAGATGCACGAACATCAGAGGTAACGTCATCCGCAATATTTACATCCCCTTTTTGAAACCCACATTATTTATAATGGAGTTTTGAAATCTGATAGAAGCTTTTTTTTTTTGGTCCCTTTTGTTTTCTTATAAAATAAAGCCATTTCAACACGACTGAGTTCTGAAGTGTAGAAGAATGCCATTTGATTCATTCCTTGGGAAAATTGTAGCATATTTGCCAATAGTGACTGAACACTGGAAGAATCAAAGGTAGGGTCTAAACTGCCAACACAGCAGCACCTCCTCTGCTAACAACCTGAATTTTTCTATCTGAAAAAAGCATATCATTGGGAAGTACATGAGTGCAGGAAACCACCCACTCTGCTCAAGGAAGTTTCTCCCTCTGTTGTAAAACTAAGGTACTGAGTTAGCCTAAGTGGGGATTAAAAGAGCATGACTAATTCACTACATTTTACATAAGCAGATATAAATTCATGACAATCGCAAACACAGAAAAAATTTAAAAAAGAAAAAGGAAAAGCACAGCAAGCAATGCTTTAAATACCTGAAAATATATTTGATAGCAGGAAGTCTTAATAAAATGCCCACTACAAAAACCCAAAGTCCCTAACCTTACAAACACTTAAAGGAAAATTCACTCATGGCTTTAGCAGCGTAAGGTTTCAAAACGTCATCCTCAGACACAGAGGCCTAATATTCCTGATCTCGAATGCGAGAAAGTCAGGAATTAAACAAGAGTTTAGTTTTCTTATCAGACATCGTCTAATACCACTGATATTTCCACAGAGTTTGACCTAGAGACTAATAACAGAAGTCATTAACTAAAGAAAATAATTGAAAACTCACAGATAAGTTATTTCATGCACCTCACTGAAACTGAATTGCGTTTTATCCAACTGTATGCCGTACATCCAGAATAAAACAATTCTCCACAACACCAAATTAACTTTAAACTTGACAAGTAGGATTTTTCCAAAAGCTGAAGGGCATCTATAAAGAGGCTTCTGACCAATACTGTAAAAACAACACTCAACTTACTTTTAAGGAAACATTCCTTGGATCTGTAACAAGGTTTCTTGTCTAATACCATTTCACTCAATTTCCAGAATACTGACAACACAAAAATCCCTGAAAACACCTGGGTGTTTCTTCAGTTAGAAAGTAGACACAGAAACGTTTACTTTGTTTTTACATTTTGAAAGCAGTTAACACAAAGCATAAGTGCCCAATACATCTTTTCTCCTCACGTTAATAGAATAGTAGTTATCTGACAACAATTTTTTGAGAGAAGCTCTTTTATCTTGGAACTTTTGAAGAAATAACAGAATTTGACAGAACTACCCAGACAGCTTCAGATAACAGGTCTCTGAAACATAGCTTTCATTCGTTACACTTTTTGAATAATTAGAACTATGCATAGTCAAGCTCAATAGTACAGCTGTGCAAAAAGAAAAAAACAATGTCAGCAGTGCAAGACTTAAAATAGGCTGTCTTTAATATCAGGAAATCAAAACCCATGACATAAAGGTAATGGATGAAAAAATTGGCAGAGTCGAAAGAAAGCACCCATTTTATTGGTCATGTGTTTTGCTCTTTTTATCCCAGTGAAATCACTTCCCAGCTTCCAGCCCAGACAGAGAATCCAGGCAGGAAGAGACGACATGTAAGAATCCTCAAATAAAACCCTACAATGTCTCTCCCTGTCTCAGGGAAGCAACTGTATCTAGAACCACACAAGGAACAGCTAAGACAGCAGCACTGATTTTTAAAACCTTCACTTAACTCGTATGGAGTTGTGAACAGAAGTGCATTTTTCAGTCATTGAGTACTAAGTTGGACAAAACATTTTGAAAGAAACAAAAAAGTAGTCATGTTCTATTTATACTAACTATAATTATTAACTCTTTTTCTTTAATTAGGGCTTTTGTGATCTCCTCAGGAATCCATCTGAAAAAAGCATGGTGGCCTTCACCATTGAAAGTAAGGAGTTCACCTAGTATTCTACATCATAGACAAGAACTTTCACATTTCCAGTGCATCTAAAAGGTTTTATTTCTGATTTTATTCTGCTAAATACCAAAGTTTCACATGTAATTTGATGGAAAGGACAGATAAACGACAGTACTAGATAAATGACATAAAAGTCAATAAACACATATAGGAAAAAGGACCAAAAAAGCTTTCCTTTTAAGAAATCAACGTTTCATTCATAGAACACTACTTCTAAATTGTGGAACATTTGCCTAACAGAGAAGAACGCAGGGGTTGGGAATAGTTGATCAGGTCATATATAGCTGCAGAATTCAACCAAGCACAATATGATTTCATGCAATATACTTTATTTAAAAAGTACATTAAATACCTGTATGGTACGAAAGTACACCTATTATGGTTCTGATTATAATCACAAAGTTGCTACTAGCAACTTGACACAGGAGGGATCAAAAGCATAGTGTATTAGAAGAGACACATGGTCTTCTATTTCTTTGCAAATAAAGTTTTTTACAAATGATGCTGCCACAAAAGAAATAGTGAAGACATGACAAGCCAGCATTATAATTCTATGCCAAAATACATATCTGACAAATCATTTAATTATGGATTCCGTAAAAAGATGTGCCTATCAAGTAAATTGGACAATCCAAAGGATATAAGCCAGTTCTGATGAATTTTTTTTTTTTCACAATTTTCTTGCTCAGCTTCTTCAGTTGTCATCTGCTCTATGTCAACTCATTCAACCCGCACTTTGGACAGGCAAGGATTTTCATAGTATTTACATGCTAGGGTTTTATTTCTCTTGCTTGTCCAGTGTTGTATGATCATTAGAAAAGTTTTGACTCAAAGGCAGTACACTTGATGACAGAGAGACCCATACCACTGCTTCCAGAAACCATGGTATAAAAATGATGTAAGCTGGCAGTTTGCTCATTATATTGCAAGTAATAATCACACTCTTAGTCTGGTATTTCTCTTATAAGAAAACACAGAAACGGTTGGTCACTAAACACTTTTTGACAGAGGATGATGATATATCAAGGTATTATCATAGCTATTAATTCTGCCTTCCCTAAACTTACAATCTCTGCAAGACTTCACTAGCTGCTATAGTTGCAGACCTTCAACTAAACTTTCCAAAAAGTTTAAACACACATTGCCTGTATGTAAAGGGCTAACTATATTCTTACGTTCCCTAGATACAAGCTACACATCCTTAGACTGAATACAGGATATAATGCGTGCCTTTTAGGGAGTGTATCTCAGTAGGAAACCCCATTTTTTACTTTGTCTCCCTTAAAAGTCTGTGTAAAGGCAGTGATACAGGCATCAGGCTCCTTGCTGTTAAAAACAAATTAAGCCATACCACAACTCTGTTCAATGAGTTGAGTCTGCAGTGTTCTTTCCTCAGGATATGAATCTCTCTAAAAGCATTCTTGCTCTTCTTTGCTGTTACCATCTAATAGCAGTAATTACTTCTTGTTCTGTCTTATCAGATGTCACAGGTATTAAATGACTTTTTTTTTGTCATTGGATTGAAGCGTCTAAAAAAAAGATTTTCTTTAAGAAGCAATCACTGACAAAAGAAAGCACATGAGCTCTGGCTTATAGAGCTACATTTGCAAAGATGGATGCAGCAGATGTGCCCACAAACATAAATAGTCATCAAGAAGGTCAGAAAACTGCAGCTACAGAGCCAACTGCACATCCATTCTATATATGCACTCTTGCCTAAATATAGTGGCTTAGAAGGTACGTTCACATGTCATCTTTGTTTCACAACACTATGTAAATGATATATTTAATAACTGGAGGTAACTGAATTATCAGTCTTTAGTAGATCAGCTTGCATTTTTATTCTAAAGGGAACTATGATACTATCTTTATATATGGGATATCATGACTGGAAGACAAAATGGGTCCTAAGGACAATCCAGAAAGCGTAGCAGAAAATAAACATTAGGATTTTTTATTATATATAAGCATTCACAGTATATCTTCATCAATTGAAATTTAATCACCTTTTTACAATTTAGAGGAAAAGGCAGTTTTTAGGGTAGTTCAGCCATGTATCATCAATACCATGAAGCTAACCTATCAGTTATAATGGCTCCTATAAAATACCAGAGTGAAATTGCAATAAGCCCAGAAAATGGGCTACAAATCCCAGATATGCTCAAGCAAGCACTGAACCAAAAATAAAAATAGGTAGATAGGAAACCAAGAACTAGATAGCATTCATCTAATTCATGACCACTAACAGCAGAGATCACAGGCCAAGGTTTTAACGCATCTTATTCATCTCCAAATGGCAATTACTAGACAGGAACTTCAATTATAAAAACCTTCCCTCTTCAAAACGAGTTAAATTTCTAACAATAGTTCCTTTCTATTCTCTCCACATATAATAGATCTTACATTTCTCAGAAGCATCTTATTTTGTTTAGGCAAATTGAAATTTGAAAACATTTAATTTACTCAAATAATAAAGAACATTGATCTTACAGTATTTATTGTGCTGGGATATTTTTATTACACACTTACAAAGAGTCTCACACATTCTCCTTTTCTTCCAAACACTATTCTGATAAGAAAGGAATAGACTGCACAATGAATACATTTTAAGATTTTAATTCAAGTCTCTCTTCTCCTCATGCCCTCCTCCAGTGAACAAACTCTTAAAAATTCATTAGAATCTTGTTTTAGAGAAAAGCTGTAGGAAAATCCAATTATTATATTGTACAAAAATGCAAGGACAGTTGTATTCTTTTTTCCTTCACTTATAAACATTGCTCCTAGAGCTGAAGGCACTAAAAACCCCAAACATCTCTCATTTGTAGTCACAGCCTTGTAACAGACTCAGTCCAAAGGAATGCATGATATCTGTGACAGGTGCATCACTAACTTGCTTTAAATTTCTTGTATAAACCCTTTCCGCTGACCACACTGAAGTCAACCAAACAAAAGACAACAAGGACAGATTTTGCAGACCAGACTTTTGGGAGAAAAAAACCCCCACATAATAAAATAAATCAATCGGAATTGTATCATAATCCATCCTAGAATGGTTTCAATATCAGAAAAACTTAAAATAACTTTGGTTTGATTTTCATTGTGAGAGGAGAGAAACATTGTTTTTTTTTATATAGACATAAGATATGTATACTGAAAGTGTTAAATAATGTCCCCCTTTCCCAAACCTTTTCATTCCCTCAGTTAAAAATAAGTACTGAAAAACAGTATCAGACTGTTTCTGACATTCAACTACACCCAAATATTCCACTACAACAGAATTGCAGTAGGAGGAGTCTCTCTATTAAAAGAAGTAAACACACAATATCAGGGAACAGTGGCACTGTGGTCTTACCATTCCATTACCCATCTACAACATCAGGAAACAGGCATCAGGGGAATATAAGTTTTAAAAAAAAAAAAACAAAAAAAACAAAACCAAACCTCTAAGAACAGTGCACACTAGCTCACAACAGCAAAAGCACCTACCAATGCATTCTGGTTTCCTGGAGCCTTTTTTATGTTTCTTGCTGGCATTCCATGAAGATGACTAAATCTACTCTGGAAACCTACAAGAAAGAAATACAAATTGATTTAAGAATATTTCTTATACCACGTAACTGATAAAATTCACCAAAACATACCAATCTATCAATCTGACTTCAGTTAAACAATGACATCTTAATATTGTCAAACATTGTACTGGTGGAAACAAAGAGCACAGAATGGGAAGAGTCAGAAAAAGGCTAAGTTGTCATGAAAATGAACATTTCTGTAGATATTCTTACTGCCATCCTGGTTCTACGCACAGTTGGCTGCATAAGCAGAGCATACTGAAATACAGTAGGAAAGTGATTTTTGCTTCACTTAAACTTCATTAGTACTAGAAAATGTTAAATCTGCTGAATATGCAGAGACTAAGTCCTCAGAAACAATTCCAAGCATCTGGAAAATAAGCCTCTCAAAACAATTCGATACATTCAGTGTGCAGAGTAGTTTAAAAGTGATTTGACCACTGCTAAAGTAAGAGATCTGTATTTGAATATGAATGGAGAACCTTGTGGCAGAGGCAAAGTTCTTTGGCAGCAAGTTGAGGTTTGACATCTTTGATCTTTAGAACAGAATGGGTTCCTGGCTGTAAATGCAATCTAACACTGGTACAACTTCAACTTACCATTGGATCCACAGTTTAAAGTATTTCAAAGGAAAAAAAGATTTGACGTTTTCTCAGTTACAATCTCAATCCTCACTCTAAAGGAACCCTTCCCTCTTGTCTACAAACAATATGGCCCAACCATAAAGCAAAGCAAAACAGATGGTCACACTAGTCTTTCCAGCCTTTGAATTAATGAACTTCTACAGAATTCTAAAGATTATCAACAAGATGGAATGTAAAGATTCACTTTAAATACCACTCAATAATTCTCACTGCAAACACTGAGACAACAAATAAAAGAGTAGGCTATCAAAATGAGTCACTTTCTGGCTTTTCTAATCATTGGCTTTTTAAAAATTATTTCTCTCTAATGATATCTTAAAAATGAAATAGTTCATGGAAACAAAGTGGTAACTCCAAGATCTTGTCAACATTTTACATATTTTGTATAACCCACAGATATCTCTCTACTGTACCCAAGCGATTCTACAGTTTGCATTTGCTTGATTACTACCTACCTCTTCTACCTGAACGGGACATAAGTGGGAAAGTACCAGTTAATATACTTTCAAAGACCGGATCAGGCAATTCTCTCTCCAGTTCTGTAGAATCTTCTTGTTCCCACCACGGAATGACCCCTGTAATTCCACATGCTCCACCAGATTCATTTTCATGAAACCAATCACTCTGCTCATCATCACCTGCATGAGGACAGTATCCCCCCAAAAAAGAGGGAGGAGCAGAGAAGATTAAAATCAGATGTTACCATCAATAAACACTCTGACAGGACAATTATTTCTTTTGCTTTATAGCTATATAACAATTACTTGTATATAGCGGGTTTATTTGGAAAATGTTTCTCGATAGTGTGACAAGTGTTGCCATCAATGAAACTACATAAAATGTAATGTTTTAAAACCAATTTACAATAGTGAAAAACAATAATAAACTAGTTAATCCTTTGGCAATAACTGCGGGGAAATCCATTTAAGTTACTGCACTTTACATATTAACAAAAAACAAGCCTTAATCTCCTGCAGGGAATTAAAAGGTATAAACTGTGAAACTAGTTCTTTGCAGCTGATAATGGTATATAATTAGCTTAATTTCATGATTTGTATGGCTAGTAAAAGGGGAAAACAATCACGAACAGATGTGACTAAATGAAGTTAATCTGATTAAATTCATTTAGAAATAAGTTTTGAAAAAGTTGATTTTAAATGAAAACTGACAGTATCATGCAATTGAGAATTATACTGCATTATAGCACAAAGCTGGTTATTTTTGCTGACCATAGTTACAGATTTAGTATTTAAATACCTGGATTTAAAGTCAAAAGTAAGACAAGACTGAAAACCTGATCATAAACAGAGCTCATAAATGCACTGGCAACTAAAAAGGAATTATTATGTGTGTTTTAAAACATGTTCTTTTATACAAACCAAGCAGCTTATAGAAGGATCAGAAAATATCTTCATAAGACATGGAAAAATTTCCTTACTCTGCCCCGCCCCCCCCCAACGCTGATAGGGTAGAAGAGGGAAAAAAAACAAACCCAAAACTCATGGGTTGAGATAAAGACAGTTTAATAGAACTGTAATGGAAGAGAAAAAATAA
Organism: Rynchops niger; assembly: GCA_013400035.1. NCBI lineage: Eukaryota > Metazoa > Chordata > Aves > Charadriiformes > Laridae > Rynchops > Rynchops niger. The sequence continues at coordinate 66,692 of VXBH01009945.1, forward strand.
TACTAATGGTAAAAGAATATACAAAATGAAATGATGCAATATACTTGTTCTCAAAACCAGAGGATCAATTGCCCAGCCTGTCCCAAGGGCAATCATGGATCCCTGACCCCTGGCCAACCCCCATTTATATACTGAGCATGACGTCTACGGTATGGAATATTCCTTTGGCCAGCTTGTCCTGTCTGTGCTCTCTCTCAGCTTCTATGGGAAACTGAGAAAGTCCTTGACTTAATATAAACATTACTTATCAACAACTAAACCAATATGCATTATGAACACTATTCTCATACTAAATCCAAAACACAGCAGATACTAGGATATCCCAGCTGAAACCAGGACAGTGCTGTGTATTTTAATTCTACTTCAAAGTATTAAAACCATGCCTTACTACTTCTGCATATAAATTATGTGTTTGGTATTTCAATTTTTAAATAGGCAGAATTAAGCAAGACACACATGCAAGATTTATTAGACATAATTTGCAAGAACAAAAGGCATTTGTGCAAAATTTCATTGCCGCTCAACCCCACAATGGGAAAATACAAATAACGAAAACCTAAGCCAAAACTTGAGGAAAAATAAAATTCAGTACTCTCTCCAAATAAATTTTTGCAATGAGAAGAATACTTCAAGACCAAGCACAAGTGAAAATGGCTGTAAACATTCATCAGGACAAGTGCTTCAAGAACATATAGAATAATTAAGACCCCTCACTGGTCACTTGCAGGTGAAGTGCGATCCTTACATCTTTAGTGATTACTACTAAAAGCAACACAATTAAAATTAACACAGGCTAGAGAACAGGAACTTTTAGATGGAGGAAGGGGAAAAGCGAGGTAGAAAGAGTTACATAGGTCCAAATAAGATTTAAGTTTCTTTGTGTTCCTCAAGCATTTCGGATTACTCTCCATATTTATTCTAATCCTCATTTATAGCTATGACATTTCACAAAGGCCTTCACCATTAATTCTATCCTCGTTACGTTACAGCCAGGTATGGTTTCTTTGGAGGATGTCTAAGAGTACTGAACAGAGACAGCAGTCATGGCGGAGGGAGAATCACACCTTTGCATTAGTTTGATCTGTGGTTCAGAATTAAGTTTGAACTCCTTTGTTCCGTTTTTCCAAACTTTCACATCGATAAACTTTTTCTGAATGTTTTGTCATAAGACAAGAGCTCTAGAGACCTCAACTAATAAGAAACACCATCAGGAACTCAAAAAGTTTTGTTACACAATTCAGCTATTAAAGTAGGCACAGAATTCTGAAATTCAGTTTCACAATCAGCTTAAGAACAGAAACCTGTTAGAGGCATGCAATGCTGTTTTGGAAGAAAGAGGCAGAATTTAAGACAGGGTTGGTGGACTGCAAGATAAGGCAAATAGTGGCTATAGAAAGAAACTAGTATCTCCACTACATGCCCAACAATGGCTCTTCGTGAAAAAAATACAAAACGACCTTTCCTTTTTGTACAATAGGAATATTTGTGTGTTAAGCAACCATCTGTTAATACATTTTACCTGTTATGCTATTAAATACTTCCCTAACCACTTATGTTGTTTACTGCCAAAGGCAGACTTAAGATCTGAATCTCATAGGCTCTTCCCACCTGAAAGCAGAATCCAGGTATACCTGGGTTTTAGCTCCCTTATCTGTGCACTTTAAACAACTCTGAATCCTTTTACAGTTTTCAATCATATTATCACCTTGAGGTGAAACCTATTACTACTATTATAATCCAGGTGAAAGCACCCACAGGCATTTTGTTTACCAGTTGCTCTACCTTGAAGGGATGTAATTTTCAAAAGGAGTCAGGGACAAGCACTGCATTTAATCTATCCACCACCTCATACATATAGGCAATATAATAGAGAGACGTCCCTTTTGAGGACGACTGGTACGCAAATACTTGGATTTTTATCCTACTTGCAGCTCTCAAAAGGCAACACAATAGCAAAGATGAACTTATGAGAACTAAAAATTCAAAGCAACATTTTTGACTTTAAAGTACTTCAAAAGATTCACTATGCTGTCCTTTCCTCTTAGGGATGCTGACACAGCACAAGACGACAGCAAATTCTTGTATTCTTACAAGCTACAGGGAAGGTAAAACGACCTCCAGATCTCCAGAAACTCATCTCTGAGGCCATGCATTCTTCAAGCCACATATTTAAAATACAGCAAACTTGTTTGTGGGTAATGCTAATGCTTCAAGGAATTGAAAGATACCATGTGATCTCAGATTTATGTTGATCTCTACCACTGTGAACCACAAGCAATATTTAGGATTTTAACTACTCGGGTCATATACAACTACTTCATGTTATTTCTGTGAAGACTATTTGGGCAGAACAGTTGAAAACTTGCAAAGATTGGGCAGAACTAATTGGGCAAAACAGTTGAAAACTTGTGATGATTACGCCTGGCATTGCATATTCCATTTTTAATATAAAATATATGGAGATAGAAAAAATATATAAAATAGATGGAGAACAACACCTGGACACTTGCAGCTACTGAGATACTATACAAGGTCCAAATTAGTTTCTTGCTAGAGAAGACAAAAGGATGGAATTCTTATATACCAAATCAGTAGTGGGTCATCTTCATAAAGGACTCAGTAATGAATATATGTTTAATCATAAAATAATGAACAGCTATCTTTAAAAACTTAGCCACATGACATTCCCTGACCTTCTCCAATTTTAACTGTTTAACACTTTATTAATATAATTTTCCTTCCCACTTGCTTAGATCTTAAAAGGACATTTCAAGCGCTGCATCTCATTATTTAAGAGGTCTTCAGTCAACCTTTGAATTTCCCTAAGTGTACTAGTAGGTGTAGATGGACTAGGAATGCAGAATATAGTGTTTTGTTTGCCATAACCACACTGCAAAATTTGTTAAAGAATATACTTGCCATTTTTTTTTCCCCCAAAGCATCTATAATATCAACTAGTGTTTGAATAATGTTACAGTTCTGTTACCATTAACATTGTTAACATGAAAGCTTAACTTATAAAGTGCCTTTCAACTTATTTTTTTTAAAATCAAATGCAGGTGATCCTAATAAGTAGGCCTATAATACAGTTGTATTATATGTTGCAAGGTACGATTAGATGTTTTATTTCAAAACTCTTCTTGCAAAAGTTTTCTACATCGGGCATGACACTGCTTATTATTAACGTTTTTAATAATTGCAAAACAGCCATTTATGAAAATGTTTTTAGGAACAAAGGAAAGTTACGAGAATTTCTGATACATAAGCTACAGTCACTGTTCAAGCACTTTGTTGTCAGGCTCTCCCACCTCTGTATTCAAGGACTCAAGTGCTTGATGTACGCATAGGATTTTGGTTTTTTGCTAACTGTATTAAATCTTACCCCAAAGCTGGCCAATTTACAAACCTCTGGAAAAAAATATAACACATAAGAATTCACTTGAGGTTTGTTAATAGTTCAGCAGCTACCTTCTCTAGTGACTGTAACTGTACTGAGCATTTTCAGTGATCTTTATGCTTTTTCTGCCTAACTGTACAGGGTATGTGAAGTTTCACAGAAGAAAAACATTTGTCACATTGGGATTGCAAAACTTTGAGTACCAATTACTTCTGGCAGAAGTAGTGGAATAGAGCACAGTTAAGAGAGCTGCTTTTGCCCTTTCACATGACTTAACTTAAGCACCCAGATAACTTGGAAAAGGAGGACAAGCATGGCTAGGCTCAGAAGAGGATTTCATAGGAACAAAACAAACAAAAAAGCTATAAGACTGGAACAGAGGCAGGCTGGAAAGGAAAAGGGTATAAAGGTTTTTAAAAAAAGGTTAGATGGCACACCACATATTAGAAGCTGAACACAGGATTTTCAAAGTCTCAGCAATTTTCTTTTATCATGGCAATTAAAATATATATCTATCTAACAATCCACTATTACCCCCAATTACAGCTACAGCTAGCTTTCCTGAATCAAACTATAAAAGCTGAAACTCTTCTGAGAATCAGTGCACAGAAGAGTACAGTTACTGCGGTGGAATTTATTTCCATTTGCTTGCTGAAACAATTTTGGAAAATAGTAAAAGTTGCAAGGTCAGGCACTCTGAAGTTCAGAACTCAATATTCAACTGTTTAACTGACTGGCCAACTGCTCAAAGAAATTGCTGCTTTAGATCACTTTCTTTCCCAGAATGTCTGCCCCATAGGATGAATACGCTTTGGGAATTAAAGTTTTACAAAAGAGTATTTGTCTGTAATAAATGAGATATGGTTCTTAATCTCAGACACACAAAATGAACACACGTTGCCCTGGAGAACAGGATAGTCTTGTCCTCTGCTACCCAAACTTCTGAATGATGGCAGGCACATCATTTAAACCAAGTATTTCACCAGGCAACATTAATCAATCTCTGGTTCGCCACTTGAATTAGCAGAAACCTGAAGTCAGAAGTGCAGAAAATTTGAACTACAAATGAAGTAAAGATGCTGATGTCCTGAACATATATCCTGGGGGAAGGACACTGGGAAGACAGGAATCAGAGTCTAGCTTCCAAAAACAGACAACAAAATAAGCCAGTTCTTCCCTTAAAACATTTTCATCCTGTCCTCTTCCAGCTTCATTTCTCTCACCTAGGCTTTTCTTTTGCTTTTATCAGATTTATTTTCTCCTTCATTCTTTTCAATTTCCTATGTGTCTTAGCTCAGCTATAAGTTAGTTTACAGAGATAAAATAACCTCATCTTACTTCATAAGGTGAGTACAAAGATAAAAGTTACTGCCATTTTCTTTTTTGTGGGAATAAGTATTATTTGAAAATAAACCATTTTGGTTTTACAGTAGGATCTCTGATACTACTGTCACGGAAAGTCTTCACAAAACCAAAGCTATAATGCAGATCTAAGTATATCATAGATCCAGTGTGAAGCTAATGGTCTTCTGATCATACCCACAAAATAACTAGTTTAAAGTAGAAAAAATGATGTTTTGTCTTGACAATATCCTTCTCAAATTTAATTATTGTCATTCTTTTTATTAATATTTCAGAATACCATTTGGGGTCTAATGTTTTCTGCTTGAAAATTACAATTAAACTGTAACAAGCAGGCAAAAATAATAATTACATCTCTATAGTAAATAACCATACTAAAAAAGGTAACACTACACCAGTGAAAGAACACTGTTCTTCATCAATCCCTCCTCTTCTCTCCTCCCACAAAATACATAAGAAAAACAAAGTAACTGAGAAGTTTTCAACAATATTATTCAAAGATTTAAATAATTTAGTTCAGGATTTAGGGACAAAAATATTGATACAAACATATCAGAAGGGTATTTAGAAAATGTACGTAATTATGAAATGTGGTAGGGTCATGTTACATACAAACATACAGGAATAAAAGTTTTAAAAATTGCAAGTCAGAAGACAAATTCATACTGGGAAGTAAAAGCAAATCTTTTTGACACGTCTCAAAATAATTTTCATCTGAAGTTAAAAGCTCAATCTAAACTTTCAAAGGGAGCCTCAATTCTTCAGAAAAGCTATGTGTTAGCATAGCTAACTAGCACAACTAAAAACAGACACTCGGACTGGGAGGTACAGTTTCTGTAGCTCAATTTACTGTTGAGCTAGGAAGGTTACACCTCTGTTCTAAGTCTGAAAAATCATCTCCCTATTGTAATGTTAAAATAGAAGATAAAATAAAGAAGAGACTGAATTATACATTACAGAAAGCAAAAAATACCCCAACCCTAAAAAACTACTTTAACCTAGATCACTACTGTGGAACGGGCCAGGATTTGTTTTCTCGCACACACTCAACTAGTCTGTGCAAACTGCGTAAGAAAATAATCTCCATTACCATTAATTTAGAATTGCCAACAGAAAAGCTAAGTCTTAATCACCTGAGAGACTATTTTTGACTCATTTTTGTATACTGCCAAAGACAGTGAGTTCCTAGTCCATGAGCTGGGCACTAAAATGCTAGCATAATACAGGGAAATGTGTTGTACTTAAAGATGGCAATAAACACTAAACCTAAAAAAAAAGTCTTATACTTCCATCCTCAATAGTTTTATCACATAAAAACACGTGAGAACGTTATACATACTGAAAGAAAATTTTGAATTTTCACTGCATTTTAGATTAAAGAAAAATTTTTCAGTGGGGAGAGACTTTAAGCAGCATGCATCTTCTAATATCAATCTTAGATTGATGAAAAAGTTGTCTGTTTGAAAGCACTTTTCAAACAAACTGCTTAATGAAAAATAACCATAAAATTCTGCTATATTGATTTGGAAGAAAAGAAAGAAGCCACCTCAAAAACATTTTGAGAAGGAGTACTATTATCACAGACTCCTGTCTGAAAATTGGAGCAAGTGAAGAATTAAAACTTAGTATAGATAATCTTTTAGAGATGCTCAAATTATAAGGAAGCTTATTAGATTACAGAGACTGCTTCTCAAGACAGCTTTTGACTAAGTCATGGATTCAGGACACCCCCTGGTAACATTTCAAAATACCCAGAGCGCTACACTTCAACTCATTAAAGCAACCGAAATATAGCAGTTAACCCATGAAACGACTTGTAACGCTTACAGAATTTCAACTGATGTGGTTTGAGGGGTGGAGAAGGGAAAGATTGTTTCAATACCTTGTCTTCCCTCATCATTGGTAAACAAACCAGCATCGCTGCTGCTCAGACTGCTGGATTCACTGTAATAAGAGAAAGAAACAAACACATCAAAAGAACAATTGATCTTTCAATCGTGAAATTTTAAGGAGACAAGGCTCTGCTCAAATTGAACTTAAGCCCAACAAAGATCAGAAAGAAAATAGGATTTTTTTTTTTTTTTTAAAATCAAACTGCAAATATCCTAGTTCCATTAACTACAAAGCATATTATTTTTGGCACGCAAAACCACAGGAATCTAATGGTACCCTCAGAGTAAGCCAGATGTAACTGCAACGAGGTGCTGACAATTGATGCATTTTATTATCTGCTTCCATCAAATGCTCACTGCTTCCTTCTTATGCTGTGCAACTCAGGTTGATCCTGGAACACCACTGCTCAATAAAATAGGAAAAGTCTAAATCAAAAGCAGCCTAAGCCTTCCTTCAGCACATGTAATATAAGAGTCTGAAAATCAAATTACCTTTCCAAACATCATTGGCAAGTATTTTGGAAACAACAGTGCTTAAGGTTTCATGACGTACTACTTGAGAAGAAAGAAAAAAAGTTTATAACAAAGGTAGCCAATTAAATCAAAATAAAGGCAATCCTGAAGAAAATAAGTATGACTAATGATCATAACATCAACAAAAAAATGCAAGCTACAGTTTACTTTTCCATGACTTCCATCATGGCCTTAAAATTAGAATGTGTGTATAAACATGCACACACATATCTATAGTCAAAGACATCAGTAAGTAAAATATTTTGTTCTTTGCTGTATACACACTGTTACAAACAATATTCCATGTGTCTCTAAATAGTAAAACAGACTTGTCTTTTAACAACACAGATCACAATTTGTTGACTTTCACATGAAAGGACTTTTTTGTAAACCATTGATGTTTGTCAATAGAGTAGCTCTGCTAAGGAAGTAATATTCTCACCAAAATTTAATCATATTTTATTTACAGTAAAATGTACAACAATTTGAAGAAAAAAAAAAAATCACTTCACCACACAAATCCAGATACAAGTTACAAAGACTATGGCTACTCTCAATGTTCCATACAAGCTATTTATAAGAACTCATGGTCTGTTTACCTTTCTACACATTCATATTAAAACATACATGCAGTCCTACACTGGAATTCAACTGGTTTCAATTGGGTTTAGTTACTTTCTAATAAGTTCGGTTTATTTTTGATTTTAAATAACTAGCACACTTAGGAAAATTATTTCCTTTTTAATCTTTTACAAAAATAAGCCTCAATTTTTTTAAAGCTTGTCATATGAATTCTATAAAGTTAGTCTAATTTGTGTTGAATTATAAGTATATATTGGGTTTTTGTATCTTCCTTGGGAAGCAACCCAACAGGATTTAAAAAACAATATGGTATCAGGAGACAGAAAGTGAATTTTTTTAAAAACAATTATATGTATGTAAAAATAATATATATAAAAGAATATAAATATAAAATTATATATAAAATAATATAACAAGAATTATACATATTTACACAGATCTGCGTTTGAAGATTAAGTTTTCTGAATCCTTGATGTATCTTCCGTTTACCAATATTCTTACTCTACAAGCAATACTTGTATCATCTTTTATAATCAGAATTATATTATGTTACATTAAGCACTTGCACAATTGCCCTAAGCAGAAGAAAAATGACAGGCATGCAATGAGATTGGAAATGTGTTTCATGGGGGAGACCAAAACTTGAACTTCCTAATATTGCAAATCCTAGAAATTCTTTCTAGCAAGCATCCCATCCTCACTTTAATTACAACATAGATGGCTTTACTGTTCTTACATTTCATTGTGCACAATTTTACATCATACACGTCAAAGAAAAAACATCCCCTTTTCATAGATTCCTCATGTCCACTTATTGTTTAGTTGTACTTTTTAAAACGAAAGTTAGGAAATCCTTTCAACTCTAGCATTTCAGCAAGTTTTCCCCACCGAAATTTCCAGTTTTGAGATAAAAAAAAGGAAGGACACATAAGATCTTTTAATTGTGCAATAATTCTTACTGAAGGACTAACCAGTTCATGAAAACAGAACCATTTGAAATTTTAAAAATTGCACATAGTAATGTTTGGGGGGGGTTCTTTTTACATCAAACTGTAACACTGGCATATTCATGGCAGGCACAGTGTTCATTCTCCTTGGGCCACAGTCAAATAGGGCAGGGATTACAGCAGAGATAATTGCTACATGGCAGTCATTTCACTGAATACATTCAAAACCTTTGGAATTAATACATTAATATCTAAGTAAATGAAAGCTGTTATGATGGAATTTATTTGCAGTTTTAATGTAATTTTGCACTATATATTTCTAATTCCTTTGCTTCGTACTGAGAATTCCTCTCCCTGCAAGACTTCCAGGAAAAATAAAAAATGCCACAGATTCCTTCTAGTCCTATAAAACAGGGTATGCCGGCAAAAAGTTGCAAGGAACAGCTCTACAATCCAAAAAGCTTTCACAGCTTTATTTATACATTTGTGGAAACAAAGAAGTACTTTTTATTACTAGTTATTGTTACTAGCAAACTGTCCCATACCTTGGTTTCATATGAGACTTGTGACCTTTGTTTACTGACCAAGCCTGTCCCCAGGGACTGACCAGTCACTGTACTTGCACCGACTGGCAGGCTGGTGGCTGGGTGGGTGTCTCCAAGTTTCACTGATGCTCTCTTTCAAAAGGGGCAATTGAGATTTCTCCTCTAACAAGTCACTTAAAATGCAATCAATTGCCAAAGCCTGCAGGAATTAAATACCATCCAGAACTCCACGTGTTTCCAAATTTGGCTGAAACTGGCCAAGCATCTAAGCATTGAGGATAAGTGAGAACGAGCAAAAGACAGGCTCCGATCACAAAAATCTAATTTCCAGTGCTCAAAATCAGCCTCACAGGAGTTCATCTTTGGGATCATTTAGATGCTGACTCGTTAAGAGCTTGAAGACTCCTCCTCCTACTCCTGAACACTAAATTTAAAAACCAGTATCGTTATGTTTGAACACATGCAAATAAAAAACTGCAAAAGAAGTGTCACTTAGCATTTTTAATGTGCACTTCAAATACATAGGTTATGTTATTTTAAAGTAATTTCATGTATACACTGAAAATTTCTCACCAGTTTTAGAACCAAGCAATTTAACTCCCATTAAAAATTATTGGCTTTGTTTGGATTTTAAAAATTGAACTTCTAAAAAAAGTTATTCGTTTTTTGGACAAACTGTTAAACTGTATGCAGGCAATTGTACAAAATTAGAGTAGCTTTGTATATTTTTTTATTTTTCCTGCTCCAGCAAGTGTTGCTGAAGCGTGAGTCTTATCCACGATGCTTTGTTAGCTCTCCATGTCTTGTGCAGTCTTACAAAACTAATGTTCCCTTTTAAAGTCTCAGCTTTTACTTTTAGAACATACTCGTAGGAACAGTTTGCTAGTTGTTTCCTATTCTTCTGTCTAAATGATCTCAAATAATAGAGCCACTATTGCATTCAAGTTAATTTAAAATGAGTTAAAATTATTCACACACAAAACATTCAGTTACAGTATGGACCCAAGATGCTTAGATATGGTGGATTTCTAATCACATTTTGGAACACAAATTTTCTAATTCAGTGGTTTCCAAACCTTTTGGTACAGATGACCATTGCAAGAAATTCCGTAGAATGACAGACCATCACTCAACCATGTGGATGAGCAGAAAAACACTATGAAGATGAGAATAGTTTTAAAGGCCATTTACTGGGGCCACAGACAAACATTTGAAGTATGATTTGAAAAACACCACCATTCGGTATAACAAAACATTAAGCATTCTGAAGAGGAAGCTGAATTTCTAACTCAATAACATTTCTTTCGTGAAAAAAATAAAAAGATATTCAGACTGACCTGGGCGTAGCACAATTTTGGGAGTGTACAGGGGATTTTCTTATTGGTCACTCTTCTCTCCACTCAAAAATTAGCTACAGAATTTTTGAGTTGGAGAATTGTTACCCTTGTAGCACAACAGAAATTTTTTTATAAATAAAAAAGTGACATGACTATGGACATACAATAAACACCACAATGGTTCCTAGCTCCAAGGAAGTTTTTAACCATCTGTCTTCATGTACCAAACTTGCGGGAACAGAATCCCAGTATCAAAGAAGATGTTTTCTAACTTGCTTCTAGAAGCAAGTTTTCTAAAGGCTTCCTGACAACACACACTCCTGTCCAGCATGTCAAAATGAGATGTCTGAAGTTATACTGGCTGCCCTTAAGGGCTGCTTCTGCTCTAGTAATTAAGACATTAGGAGTAATCTTTAAGACTCAGGATTCATTCAGCTCTTTCAGCTGCTTATTGTCTGCAGGTAAGGGACAAAACTAGTGTGTAATAAAAAGACACAGAAGAACTTTTCCAACCTTAACTGGGGTTAGTCACTTACTAATACTGCTGCTATTACAGTAACCAATCTGTCTGCTCTGGTCAAAACCCCTGGGTACTCTCTGCATCTCCAGCAAGGAAAAGGCTTAACAGTTTATAGATAAAACGCCTACATAAAAACCAGGGACACTAGTGCTGTCAAGCAACTGACCAAAATTATGTGTTTTAATGTGATTCTTTCTTGTTGACAGTTCTGCATTCAGAACCAGGCACATAGGATAAACATAATCAAGCTTACCAGGCCCTGAAGGTAACATCCCTTGTGTATGGTGGAAAAATGACTTACACCTTACTGTGTTGTCAAAATAGTACTTTGGAAACAATTACCATTGTAGTATGACTGCTGTCTGGAATGGATGGATGAGGTGTACTGCCAAAGGGTCATCATTCCCCCATTTTTCTAATGGTAAGCTCAGGTGTTTCTGAACTGTAAATTGGTTTTTGCATTTCGTAAATTATGTATATCCTTGGCAACCTGAAGACTTTTTATGCCCATGTCACATAAGAACATACTGTCTAAATGGTGACTCTAAACACTGACAACCTTTCTGATGAATAGAGATAACAATCAAAGCACCAATGTCTAGAAATTGGAAAAACACTTAATTTTTGTCTTAGAACTGTCGCCAGTTGAAATAGCCAGAAAAAACATATGAATCATTTGTATATTCTGTCATTCTTAATCTTTAAACAATTCAAATGTGTTATTTCAAGGAACTGTTTTCTTGGTTATTCTTCTGCTATGTGACTACTTTTATGCTGAATTCCTTAACCTAAGCAACTCATATATATTAAAAATAGTAGACTTAAAAAGAATTAAGAGTAACTTGTTAAAACAGATACTGTTGATGCTAGCATTTTAACTGTGGAATTAAGGAAAAATCCAAATATTCCAAATACAAGCAATAGTAATAAAAGCAAACAAATATCCAAAGCTTCTGTAAAAAGGAAAAGAAAGAATAACCTGTCACTCATGTTCTCATCTGAGCCTTTTTGCTCCTCATACTCCATTTTGTCCTTATTTGCTTGGTTCAATTCTTCATTTTCTATAACTACTCCTTCATCCAAGATTTCCGGTCCTTGTCGAGCTGCAGCTACTTTTCTTTTTTTCACTTTGCTCTTGGAAAACTCTTGGTGTGGGTATGATTTATTGTTATTGTCCATTTCTTGATCTCTGCTGTTATCCTGCTGTTGAGTTATTGTCAGTGCATTAGAGACTTCTGATGGCAGATCTATTGCCATCCGTTTTACCTTTCTTCTCCTGCGCAAAGTTCTGTTTCCCAAACTGTCAACAGCCAAATCTGGTTCATGCCACAGAGGTCTTTTGCCTCTAATGTTATTTAAGTTTGAGGAAGGCCTACGTTTAGCAACCAACAACTGGTCATCAGAGTCACTGTGGTCTTTCTTATTAGCATGATTCTCCCTGTAGTCTTTGTTTGATTCTTCTAAACTGGAATCAGAACCTTCACTTAAGCAGTGACCAGTTTCCCAGGGATGATGGGTGGTGAATGAACGTCTTTTTCGTCCCCTCCTTTTCCTTGCCTGTCGCTTTAGAAGACAAGACACACTTCGAGAATGATCTCCAGTATCAGCAAAACCTCCTCTGGCTTGCTCTGAACTTTCTTCCAGTGCTGAGACTAGATCGTGAACCAGCTCCTCCATAGTCCTACTGAAATGCCTATATATTTCAAGGAAAAAAAAGCACACAAGAAAACAACAAATGAATCTGAAGTGTTAAGCACAAACTCTAAAATTATTTTGGCAGGTAAAGTTGTTATTCACTTCAGACAAGGTAGTCTTAATGTCCATCCTATAAAGATTATTGTATTTCTGCTAAGACACAAATCTTTGCCAAACAGACCCATGCAATTTGCAACACATCAGCACACATTCCTTTTAAAAGGTATCATCCCAAATTTCTGTCTTGGAAAGAAGCGAGGGGTGGGTGTTCCCCATTTGTTTTTGACCTCACTATTATTCTTTGGTTTTAATTCACCTCATCCCATTTTTATGATTTTCAGGAATTCCACATGGTGAGAGCATCAAGACCATTCACTCTAACTGCAGGTAGGGAGCACATTTAAAATTTATGATTGGTAAACGGAATACATGATATTCCTTCTTGATAGTATTTTAGGGAGTTCTGTTAAAGAGTTGTCATTATGATAAAATATTTTAAGGCTAATTATCTCTTGATAAACGCCAAAAAGTAGTTAAGACAGTAATTCTTTGATTATATATTACTTTTTTTTTCAAGAGCAACTAATTCTGTCTTTACAAATGGCTGATATCTGTTTGATTTTTTTGAAAATATTGATTCAGTAGAGTGATATTAAGTTGAGCGAATACCCTGCTATAGGTAATTCTAGAGTTGCAAATGCAAAATTTCCCACTACACTGAGGCACTCACATCCATAGAATCACACGAATGTGTTAGGAAAAATATCCCTAAACACAGTGTGCAATTATACCTTATCCTTTTAAATGTTTTGGTCCTTCCTCCTCAAATTTCACTAGCATTTGGTATTTCTTTAACTCATGCTTCAGTAAATTCACCCATGCATTACATGAACGTAATTACAAAGCGAAGAGAAAACATGAAGTGCTTGCTGCTGAACTCTCTAATTCTTCTTTGAAGGTTGTGAACCTTCTCTGTAAACACGACATTCACATTCTCACATCAAAGCATCAGAACACCCCTCAAAGCAGAGAATAATGTTCGTGCTCTTTATGCCATTACACCAACTGATAAATATGGAAGACATTCAGTAAATTATGTAGAGGATGTTTAAAAGCAAGACTCTTCACTTTGTTTTACAATATAAATTGTTGGAGGAATTAAATAGTTTTCTACCCATATCATCAGATTTGTAGATGTGGAGAAAATCTGGACACATAGCACACAGGTTCCCTCCCTCACCACAAGCTCCAAAATTAAAGGTACCTAATGGTGATGGCTGAACAGACAGTCGTGACCATGAAGTACGCAGATTTTAAATATTAATGGCGGAACTGAGGAGCATGTTTAAGGAGAAATCCAAGCTGGTAATGAAATATCTTATCTAAAGAAAGCATATATTCTCCTTTTAAACCATTTTCAGAAACACTTCAATTGCAAAATCACCAAAAAGCAGAGTGGTAGAAACGCAAGCTCATTTTGAGTTCCTGAACCTACTGTGTCACTTGCATTTATTTCTCACACCTCTTTTTCTGTCCTGCTGTAATCTCTAGTCCTATTACTCCCTCTTAACCTAAGATTTTCTCTGGCTCTTAGTACAGCAGAATCATCATACTATCTTGTAAGACAGCTCTGAAAAAATGCTACACTTTCTCCTTAATCCATTTGGTTCACAAAGAATCAAACCCTCCATAATCACACAAAAATACTTCTCAGAAGCAAGAGAAGCAACATGGTAGGAAAAGCATTCCAAATATAGCAATGGTTTTCTGAAAATTCAGAAAGAAAGAGAAAAGTGGAGACAGTCAACCTCGAAATTACTTTGAGACAAGTGGCACCACAATGAGTTAAAACCAATTCTTACTTTGTGTTTTCAAAGTTTCAATTAATGTGGAGGGGTTTGGGGTGTGGTGGTTTTGTTTGGTTGTCCTGCTTATGTAGTAGGAATTTCAACTGCCAGTAGAGGCAAGTCCAGGTATATTTGTACGAGGTTTCTACACATAATGCTTAAATAGATCTATTAACCCATGTTTCGCAGTAGCTATAACTGCGCAATGGGGAGGGCACTGGCCTCTTTAGCCTTACTGTTAAACACCATGAAGACAGCTATCCTCGCAGGTGTCCATATCAGAAGTTAGATGACCTTGAGATTTAAAGGGCTTTCTAATACTTCTGTGCTAATATAACAGGAGCTATAAGAACTGAACAGCAAGGCTCCAGTACATGGATTTTTTAAACACCTCTAGGGATGGTGACTCAACCACCTCCCTGGGCAGGCTGTTCCAGTGCCTGACCACTCTTTCAGTAAAGTCATTCCTCCTAATATCTAATCTAAACCTCCCCTGCCGCAACTTCAGACCATTTCCTCTGCTCCTGTCATTATTCACTTGGGAGAAGAGGCCAACACCCACCTCTGTCCAACCTCCTTTCAGGTAGTTGTAGAGGGCAATGAGGTCTCCCCTCAGTCTCCTCTTCTTCAAGCTAAACATGCCCAGCTCCCTCAGCCTCTCCTCATATGACCCGGTCTCCAATTTGAGCTAAATTGAGGTATCTATTCCCCCAGCTGCCTGACCAGCCCTCCTGACACAGGCTTTCACATTTATAGCAATCCAATAGAAGTAAAGGTGCCACCAAAAACTGAACTAGTAGGCTTAAACCTACATTCAGCTCTCGAAACAAACAGGTTTCTGCTAACATGCCAGAATATGAACTAGCATATAGAATCTCTTGCAGCCCATTCTGCTACTGCACCTGCAGCACAAAGTAAAAGGGAAAGGAAAGACAGGGACACTAATGCCTTACACCAGTTTATGATTAATTCAATCAATTCAGTACCCCGAATCCATATGGATAACTATATCACAAAAATCAATGTAACTCCTAGAGTGGACATACCAATTTACTCCAGATAATGGCATAAGTATGGTCATAAAGTTGCCTTAGTTCTGTGAAATACTTCAAGATCAAACACAATATATCCAGTTTGGATTTATATATCTGATCTAAACTTGCCTTCCCCCCCAAAATACTGTCAATACAGATGCCAGATCAAAAGATGAAACTCAAGAGGAGTGAATACCCTGAAGTGTTTTTGAAGTAAAGATATAACATGATTCTTAAAAGGCCCTGAGCAGTAAGGCACTTACTTTCCATCAGACTACAACTTTGAATCTTGTGCACTCCTGCAATTAATCTTTTTGATTGAGTATCAGGTCTCTTCGTAAGATCCATAACAGGGCAGCGACCTTGTTTACCCTAAAAATTACACGCATGGCCTCATGTATAATATAACTGTATCCTAACTGCATTACCTCTTGGACAGATCACACAAATTAATATTATAATTACTTCAACATGTTTCCTTAGAAAGATTGTGAGAATTACTTGATCTATTTGAGACACTGGAAGCTCCTTTCTAATAGACTGAGAACACAATATACACACTACAGCTTTTTATTCACATTGCACTTCCAACATGCCAGTGGTCCACATTAAAACTCCTTCTCCTGAAAACACAAGAAACCTCTTTTGATTAATTTTATTGTAGCTCGCTTTTCTCTTGCTATAACTGAAGAAAAAAATGGCAACAGCGACTAGATAGAACAGTTAATCTGAAACTTGTCTCCAAAAATCAAGAGCGTATTTCTATTACAGCATTATTTATCAAAAACTCAGTTTTGCAACTTTCTCCATTGTTCATAACCAGCTGTCAAGCTTGTAATCCACACCTATGAAGTAATTTTAATCATTGCTGCAGATGTTACTGTAACAAATATTTGCATTTGAAAGAGGTTGAAAAATGACTCCAAGAAATATTAAAGATGTTACCAATGAGTATCAACTGCATTCAGTGAGATGAGAAATTTCAAAGGTTGTAATAAGGAATGTAGAACAACATATTAAGGTACATAAAATATTAAGTTGAGCCATAGTTTAGCATGACTCACATAAGGCTATAAAAACGCTGTTACAGCAACAGCCTACAGCTAGCAATAAACTGTAATGTCTTCACCAGGAGAAGATTCTACTTTACTATTAAAAAAAAAAATCTAGTTTGCCTACACTGACCTTTATATTTATCTAAAGTCATTTTAATGTAGTTCACCAAAGCTGACCCATTTCCTCTCTAACCCTTACCAAGAACAGACCATAAAAGTACTGTTGCAGGAAACAGTGTAACTGCTTTCCCCTACTCCAAAACAGTTCACACAGCTTGTGTTAAGCATTAATATTTGTATTTAAACTCCTAATGGAAATAATCAAGTATCATTTTTGTTTACTTCCCAACTAAAGCATGTAACACTGTAAAGCTCTGACTGCTCATAAAGTATTTAACAAGAACGCACTAACAAGAAAGCGAGTTTAGGTGCACAACTCCTAAGGAGAGGCTATATCTTTTACTAAACCAACAGCTGCATTTACATTTACTTTCCAGTTCTACACCTTTTCCTGTTAAATAGATACGGAGTTTCTTGCAGATCAAGTTAAGCTGTGTCTGTATCTCGTCAATTCTGAGAAGAACCATGATTTTTGCTGCCTTCACAACCCACTTCGATCACAACCTGAGCACAAGAAAAATTAAGTAGTTCCTTGAACATCAGGATTATAAAACCTGAGTTTCTACAATCTTTTCCAATATGGATTATTCAATGTCTTGTAACATGGCTATCCTCACAGTCTACCTTTATGCTCAGGCAGGTACTAATCTGAAACCAATTTCTCCACCTCAGAAATTATTTTCACAAAGCCTTAGAAATATTAGTTTTGAGACCCCTACTTTATTGATGAACATGACTGAAATTTGGATTGAACAGGTGCAAGTATCTGGGAGAGAGCAGCAGATGATAAATCTTACCATCTTGCCTGAAAAATTTACAGATTCAAAAAAAAAAAAAAAAAAGAGAACTATCATGGTTCTTGGGATACATAAAGGGGAAAGCAAAATAGACCAACACAATTTAGTTAAAAGTAATAAATAGCTAGCAAGAAACTATGATGAAATCCATCCACGAGTCCTGAGGGAGCTGGCAGATGAAGTCGCCAAGCCGCATGACACGCTGTCCTGCATGACATCCTGGTCTCTAAATTGGAAAGGCATGGATTTGATAGATGGACTGCTTTGGTGGATGAGAAACTGGCTAGTTGGCCGCACTCAAAGGGTTGCGGTCAATGGCTCAATGTCCACGTGGAAACCAGTGATGACTGGCGTTCCTCAGGGGTCAGTACTGGGACCAGTGCTGGTCTTTGTCAGTGACACGGAGGGTGGGATTGAGTGTGCCGTCAGCAAGTTTACTGATGACACCAAGCTGTGTGGCATGGTCCACATGCTGGAGAGAAGGGATGCCATCCAGAGAGAGCTGGACAGGCTTGGAGAGGTGGGTGGGCCCATGCAAACCCCATGAAGTTCAACCAGGCCAAGTGCAAGGTCCTGCACCTGGGTCATGGCAATCCCAGGCACAAATACAGGTGGGGTGGAGAATGGCTTGAGAGCAGCCCTGAGGAGAAGGACTTGGGGTGCTGGTGGACAAGAAGCTCAACATGAGCTGGCAATGTGCACTTGCAGCCCAGAAAGCCAACCACATTCTGGACTGTATCAGAAGAAGTGTGGCCAGCAGGTTGAGGGAGGTGATTTTGCCCCTCTACTCTGCTCTGGTGAGACCCCACCTGGAGTACTGTGTCCAGCTCTGGAGTCCTCAGCACAAGAAGGACATGGACCTGTTGGAGTGAGTCTGGAGGAGAGCCACGAAGATGATGCAATGGCTGGAGCACCTCTCCTATGAGGACAGGCTGAGAGAGTTGGGGTTGTTCAGCCTGGGGAAGAGAAGGCTCCGGGGAGACCTTATAGCAGCCTTCCAGTACCCAAAGGGGGCCTTACAGGAAGGATGGGGAGGGACTCTTTATCAGGGAGTGTAATGACAGTGTGAGGGACAGTGGTTTTAAACTGAAAGAGGGTAGATTTAGATTAGGTATTAGGAAGAAGCTCTTTCCTGTGAGGGTGGTGAGGCACTGGAACAGGTTGCTTAGGGAAGTTGTGGATGCCCCATCCCTGGAAGTGTTGAAGGCCAGGCTGGATGGGGCTTTGAGCAGCCTGGTCTGGTGGGAGGTGTCCCTGCCCATGGCAGGGGGGTTGGAACTAGATGATCTTTAAGGTCCCTTCCAACCCGAACCATTCTATGATTCTATTTATGTCCATAGGCACTGTCCACTGGACAACCAGGTATGCAAAGCTGCACAGGAACAAAAACGCATTCTACCCTATACAAACCACCGCTGGGGGACATAACAACTAGCTATCAAGCTACTGAGAACCCTGCACTCTTCCACTCCTGAGGGTCCTGCACAGTGCTTCCTGTAATGACTAAGACCCAATGCACTGGCAACACATTTACAAGTAAATCTGACGTGCAGACCAAAGAAACTTAATACAAATGCAGCTTTCATGTCATAAAATTTAAAAACGTGACAGTGTCAGAACAGAAACTCACAGAAATTAAACATCAGGAAACATAATTATTTTGAGTTTCATATAAGGTAGTGTGAACAGAAGAATTGAGGACTCTTGAAAAAAGTCAGGACACTATGTTGGAGCATGTCTAGATCTGAAAAAGCAAAAAACAAACCAAAATCCCAGGCTATTTCTCATTTTCAAGGCATGCCAACTCTCCTTGTTTGCAGTCAGTTATGTCTGTAGATAAATCAGTTTCACAAAATAAAAAAAGTACAGGAGGAGTTTTTTTTTTTAAAAAAAGAACATTTATGAAAGTCATTGTTCTGCAATTAAAGATGTAATTACTACACTTACTGGAAACTTCCTTTTCTACTCTTTGTTTTATCAAATATGCAGCTCCCTTACATTTAATGGCATACAATTACTAGCAGCATTTTATTTTTCCAACCACATGCTACATATCAATTCTTGGTACCAACTCTGCAGTTGAGACACTTCTGTAGACAAATTTGGGAATTTCCTTACACTTGTCCTATACAATATAAAATTCTTAGTATTTGAGGAATGATGAAATTTTATTAACTGACAATGGCGCTGATCCCCCTAAAATTAGGGCCAGACAAACTTGCAATAAGTACCTCTGATTTTCCTACAACTGCTGCTTATTTAAGGAGGCACAACCATAAATACTATCAAGTTTACTCATATTTAACAGTGAAAAAGTGTTCACTGCAGAGAAATGGTACACAGTCGGAAAGATGCTGACATGAAGTGCATTTAATAAGGCTCTAACACAAATGAATTGGTCAGCCAGAAATGAGATTTAGAGCAATTTATCACAAGAGGTAGCAATTCTTCCAATCCCATTGCTGCCATTTACTGATATGCTTGCCCTTTTCAGAAGTATGACTTCATTAATTAATTGTCAAGGTGGAGAATCACATGAACTATCAAACGATGGTAATATGCTGTAGCACCAAAGTCATTATCAAAAGAATCAGAGTGGCCAATAAGTACCCAAAATGCAAATTATTCCTAAACTGTTACACGTATTCAAAATAGAAATGAAAAATATTCAGCTTCAGAGGAGCTTTACCACCCAAAGTGAACACTCGTCCTCTGTGGCTGTTCTGAAGCTACTCACTTCCTTAGGGTCTTAATGTTTTCAGAAAGCACAAGTTCTTGATTTCCCACATCAAGTATTAGACGTTGAAAAAAATATTTTCCCGCATCTCACTCAAATGGGTTTTCTTTAACAGACAGCTTCTGAAATAACTTATATATAAGGATAAGAAAAGTGAGTGGCTCTGAGAAGTAGTCAGAGTTTTAACAAATCTTCCTTCAGAACTGCTAAACCAACAGTCCTATAAATAAGATTTCAATAATTCTCCTGTACTGAATTCCTCTGGGCAGTGTATTTGCACAAGCAAAATCATTACTCTCTGATGACAGTTACAGAAGAACATGCCAAATTCCCACACCTTGTGTTGCTGAATACTGTTGTCAAAGCCTCTGGAACTAAGTTACTTTATATGGACACAAAATAGCAAAATTTAAAGACAAATGACAGGTTAAGTATATAACAAAAACTTTCTCAGAGTACAGACAGAAGTTCAGAATGCCTTAGGCAACGTTCCTACTGCATGCAGGATTAGCGCTGAAATAAAAATACTTATGCCCACTAGAATATACCTCATTCTCTCAAGTTTTCTGAATTACACCATCAGAAGTAAAGTTACATTTACACCAGGCAAAATCTCACACCTAGCCATACCGGCAAACTTCTTCTAGCAAATATATATTATCTTGCCAAATAAGTTCCCTCTTCGAAAGCTTTCTCACTTAGAAAAATGTAAAGAAGCCATGAAAATACGCATAGGAAAAAAGCATTGGTATCAGCAGAAGGGGAGACGGAATGAAGTTTCCTATGTAAGAAAATTAAGTGTGGAGCCTTTCTCTTCCTCTTCTTCCCTATTTCCCCCCCAAAACCCAAAGAAAAATGTAAAAGAAAATCTATTTCAGATCTGGGAACTCTATGGGCAGCTATTTGTCTATATAACGTAGCCTCAAGGCCTCAAGTTAACAACATTCAAGGGAAAAAAAAAAAGCACAAACAAAACCCCACCATGCTCCTCTCCACCTCCACTAATAAAAGTAAAATGAACTAGAAGTTATACACATCTGTTAATACCTAACATAGCACAAGATACCTAACGTTGCATGAAGGAAATGAAAGGCTTCCTAGCTGGTTGTTTGGGACGTCTCACTTCCATCATGCCTGTTCAGTACCAGCATTTATACCTCCATGGCCTATTAGCAAAACTAGCTTTTCCCTTTTCCTAGTCTGTTACTCAGTTTCCCCTCTTCACAGTTCCACAATAAAAACAATATAGCCTTTGGGGTCACAATGCTAGCATATGGAATTATACAAAACAGTAAATCTGATATTGCAGTAGAACTACCCATACTTTCCTTGCTCATTGGCTACAGCTGCACTTGTTGATTCTTGGTTTCCAACAAAATAGCTCCAGAGCAGCAACCACATCTATGTGGATGTTTCTGCAACACATGCTGCAAAGGGTTTAGGCCTTAGAGGGTCTACCGCAATTAGAAAAATACAAACACACACAAAAAACCGAAATAAGCTTGTTTGTTAGCAAAAGTTTTGATTTATCGTTTGCCTGCCATCCTTTTTCAGCAACGAGGGGAAGTTTCTAACCCCAGCCCACTGCTCGCTCACAAAGGCGACGAGAGCCGTTGAGACTGCCAGGGGCATCTGCCCGGCCCCCAAACCCTCTTCCTCCGGTGGCCTCGGGCGCAGAGGAAAGCACCGACGACTGTCCCCCAGGTAACCAGGATCAACGGGAGGGGGAGTGCGGGAGGGGGCGTAGGGAGTGCGACAGGCCGGGCAAGGCCTGTCAGCCCGCCGGGCAGCGGGGAGGGCCGGCCGGGTCGGGGGCACCACTCGCCCCTGCGTTCCCAAGCCCCTCACACGTTGCGGAGATGCTGTCTGCGATCCTCTCCCCCAAATACAGTGACCGCCGCGGCGAGAGGCAGGGGGCGGCGGAGACGTGCCACCCTCCACCCGCCACGGCGGCCCCGGCGCCCCCCGGGCCTGGGCTTACCAGCTCTTTCTCGCCGCCTGAGCTCGGGTCGGGGTAGGCTCAGCGACCCGGAACATGAACCCGGCGCCTCCCCCGGCCGCTCCCCGGGGAGGCTGGCGCCACTTCGCAGAGACTGGGCCGAGGGGAGACGGGGCAGGGACCGGCGGTAGCGGCGGGGGCTCGCGGGCGAGGGCGGGGAGGGGAGGACGCGGGCGACCAGCGCTGCTCCTCAGTCCCCCATGATGAGAGCCCGGAAGCAGCTGCGGCGCCGGGAGGAAGCCGGACGCGACCATCTCACCTCTTCCCCTCACTCTCCGGACCGCTGCCCGGGGAAGCCATGTCTCCTCCAGCACTACTTTCCTTGGCTCGGCTTCCGTTCTGGTCCCGCTCCGCGGGGCTGCCGCTGCCGCCGGTGCCCCCGCCGGTCCCTGCCGCCAGGGTTGCCTTGGGGAGCGCCACCCCCGCTGCGACGCGGAGTGGTACGGTCCCGTTGCCATGGTGGCGGCGTCGGGAGGGTTGGCAGGAGGGAGCGAGCATGGCCGCCCTGGCCCGACTTCAGACGAGGCTATCGGGGCTGCGGGAGGAGTATTTCCGTAGGAAAAGGTAACCGGGTCGTGCCGATGGTGTGGCGGGACGCCCCTCCTCATGCTGGGCTGGGACTGGCGGGGCGGGCCGGCCTCCCCTCTCCCGCCCCGCTCCGCTCCTTTGGTGTAGCTCTTCCCAGAGTTTTACTCACACTGGGACCGTGAGGCCTTGCTGTCCTGGCTCAAATCTGGAACTTTTACTGGACGTTTAGTTTAGCCTGTTGAAAATGGCACCGCTTTCCTTTTTTTTTACTGGTTTTTTTTTTGGAAGTTGATTGACAGAAAACCCCCTCCCAGCTTCTGAGCGTGTTGGTGTTTATTATCCACACTGCTGAAAACTGAGCTTCGTTTCTAATTTAGGTTACACAGGTTGAGTTTCTAGTACCTGGGACATGTTTTGCCTTTTTCTACTTAGTTAAGGAGGTGTTTATTCTACTAAAGGTCCAAAATGGCCCATGTAGAGAGCAGTGGGCTGATTGAACAGATCACCTCTTACCCTTGTCTTCACAGTGGGACAGTTTGTGCTGCTGAGTTTTCTGACTGCTAAGGTGGTGGTGGCCAGCTTCTACCGGATCATATTTTAGGAAATAAAATGCTTTAACACCTATTTTAATATTGCATAGTTTTGTCCTGTAAACCCTTCTATCCAACTGTATCAATGTTGCTGCTGTACGTGCTATGCTAATACTGAAAGAGAAAAAAAAAAAAGCGTGTTTAGCATAGTTGTAGGTTTTTTTCCCCTTCTAATTAATGAATCATTTGTTTTAGAATCCCAATACAACATCATTAGCATGAATCACAAAGCTCATGAACACCACTAAAAGTTACACTGAGTTCAAGTCCTGACTGCATATAAAGTGTTGTGTTTTCCTGTTCTTTCCCTGAACTTCAGATCGTACACACAGCAGTTCACTAAAAGAGCATCAATTACAGGAGACTATGCTTGTATTTCATGTATTTCAGGTTAGAAAGAGCAGGCTGAGCCAGACGTGGAAATCCATTGGAGGGCAGCATGCTTGATGTTTGGGGATTTGTTTTTTGGCAGAGCTTTCCAAAAGTGAATTGTTTCCCATTTAAGAATAGGCTATAATCCATCAGCTTCTTGAAATTCAGATTTTCAGCTGAGAATGTAAATGAGAAGCTTCAAACAGTCCAGCCCAGCAACTGAAGGGCTGATCAGTAATCTGATCTTTATTCTTTAGGGTGAAAACCTTGGATTACTTCAACACAGCTGTCAGTAAAATCCTGCAACAGATCAGAATACCTTGTTTAGAGATTTTGATAGAACCTTATTTAACTTTTAAATTTAACAAATAAGTTCTGGGCATTAAAGTGTGTCCAATTTGCAGTGGTCTTTGAATTATGAATCGTTTGTATTTTGAAGTCAGACAACAGCTTTAATTTCCCTTTCTGAACTATGCTTTATCTACATCATGTAATAGATCTGTTAAAATTGTCAAATCTGGAATGCTGTGAGTACAAGTCCGTGTAATTTGTGCCGTCACTCATCATTCACAAATAGTTTGAGGGCATTCAGATGAAAATACATTATGCTGTAAAAAAAGAGGTTACTTACTCTATTAAGTTAGTATTCTCCATCAAAATACCATATTCCCCAAAAGATCTGAGTTGATCTGAAACATCAGAAGGTGCAGAAGAATATAGATTATCAAGTATTGACCTTTTATTCTATGAGTTGCCCTGTTTGTGAATACCTCCAGCGGTAAGACCTGAAGGATTTAGTTCCATGTGTGTCAAACATACTTTAAGACAAAGAAAAATGTTTCTTCTTTACCTGTCTATCAAGACCTAAAAGCAGAATTCTAGAGAACATCTAGAACGCACTCTAGACCCTCCAGGGCAGCTTGACTTAAAGCAACCCTGGTGAAAACTAAGTACTCTTGCTAGCAATTACTGCCACAGAAGAAACATAGTAATTGAAGTGCCTTAAAGTAAATCCCCAATTTAGGAAACTTTCTTTATCTTTCACAATGCATTTGCTATTTTATTACTGTACACTTGTTCTATTAAAAATTATGGCAGGTTGATAACTGTAATATCTTGCTTGTTGGTTGTGGTTAGACAGGTTTACCTGATCTTAATAACGTTCTTCTGATCTTAATAACATTCCTATCATGCTTTATGCAGAACTCTACTTATGTCAGAGGTATGAGGTCTCCTAAACTGACTGTTTAGGGGAAGTGCCTTTCTAGGGAAGGACTTGCCCAATGATGCACAATGCAAAAATGTCATAAGCCTTTCCCTTGATAAATACTCGGTCAGCATAAGCATTAAAATATAAAGGATCTGTTAGTGCATTCTCTTGTTTTAAGCATTGAACAATTTTAGCACTTACTTATGTAAGAACCTACTTGCTGACTTTGAGTATGCCTTTTTAATATTCAGTAAAGTCTTTGGGAAGTATGTGTGACCCTAAAAGCTTAATCCAAACGGTATGACAACTATGCAATCTGATCAGAAGGGCAGTTGTCAGTTTGAGCAATTTATACCCCAAACTACTACTTCTGCTGTAATCTGGAGGTGTCTGTGTCCTATGAAGTCTAGGACGCTGTACAAGAAAGGATCAAGGAAGTTCTCTAGCATAAAATGCCAGCTTTGATATCGACTTATTCTGTGGTTTTAGGTGAAAAAAGTCTGTTTTCCACAGTTTCCAGTTACTGGACAGGTCTGATGCATGTCAGGTGATGATGAAAATTTGTGCCCGCTTAATGTGATTTGAGAGCATATGCTGCACCAGATGATATAAAATGAATTGATCTAATGCTTCTTGATCTCTGGTAGTAAATCTGTGTTTCGTTTTTCAAGAAATATAATGAGGATAATCCTAATTTATCAGATAAAAATTAATCTTGTTGGTGTTTACTGAGGCAATTAATGTTGACACAACACGTTGTTAACAGAGTTAACTAAGATCAACTAGTTAAGAAAACTGATAGTAACATAATTGTTCTTTTGTAGCAGTTGTAACAAATTAAACTATTTGTTAAATATGTTCCTAAAAAAATTGGGATAGCAAAAAAATCCATGAAAATTAAAATATAATTTTAAGTTCAAAGACTTGGCAGTTATTGAAGTTTTGAAATAAAAAAAAAAACTTAAATGAAAGCGAGACGTGATCTCATAGCTGGGTTTTACCCCTCAGCATTGAAATTCATCATAGTAATGATTTCTTACTAAACTCTATTAATAATCTTTTCCAGATTCATATATTTGTTTAATCTCTTTCAGATTCATGGTTTTCTTTAGGTGACTTTTAGCTTTGTCACAACACTATTCTCCTAAGAGACAGAGTCACCAAAATGAGGCAATCAAGGACTATCTCTTGGAATTATTTTCTCACTTTGTGATGAGGTCCTTTTACTTGTGCTTCTTTTCCACTTGCGCACATGCCTTTTCCTTGTACTATGTCATTTACACAAAGCTTTGACAGCTAATAGTTACTGAAAATCTCCTTGAAATCATCAGTTCTCCACCTACATCTTCAGCTGCCTCACTAGTATCTCTTTCTAGATAACTTTCTTCTCATGTAACTTAAAAAAAAATTCTTATCTTTCTTTGTATCCTCTCTTTTTCATTAGTTCCTCTAGCATCTGTATTAATCAATGCTGCAACCCTAGTATTTTTTCTAATTCTTTTGTTTCCTTTTGTTCCCTCCTTTCCTGTCTGCAGCACGTGTGAATATGCTGCCAGTTTCATTTCTACTTTATCTTCAAAATCCATGTCTTTGAATTCCCGTTGTGAAAAATCCTGTCAAGACTCAATAAACTGTTCCATCGACGACTATAATTCCACATAAAAAAATCTCCATGGTCATCTCTTTGGAATCTATCTGAATTACTAACACCATTTATTTTCCAATTCCTGACTTCCTTTTTAGCCACACTAAGATTTCATATCCTGACATTCCACACCTTCCAAAGCTTGGAAATTTCCATATCTATTTTCTTTCCTATGCTTTTGTTGTTCTAACTCATAATAGTTTTAACTTACATTTGTATCTCACTTTCCTTCAGTCACCTCTCCTTCTTTTTCATATTTCTTCTTTTTAAATTCTGTCCTAAGAAACTAGCTAAAATGCCTAAATCCTATCCTTTCACCCTGTAAGATCAGTTTGTATTCATTAAAAAAATCTACAGATAAGGAGTGTAACTGTCACCATTATTGATGCTACCACTGTTTGGGTAATAAACAAATGTAATATTTTGTAACAATCATAAAACAATGTATTTCAACTATATCTCACCCTTAATATATGCTTCTTATTAATTTGATTGTTATTTATCATGATAATATTGACAACAGTTAATTTATTTGATATTCATGTTATCATTCAGGCCTAATTATCATTAAAGCATTATCCATATATTTCCCTACATTGGAAGAAGTCCATGACATGCTGACATAGATATTCAGTATTGTATGGGCATAAGAAATACACTCTCCCAAACCCTATATCATCTACAAGTTGTGATACTCTCTGTCTTTCTTATCTTTATATGACGAAACTGATGTAAATTATATTGTTCTGCACTATTATTGAACTACATAGAATTAAAAAGTGAAAAACCTGGTGAAAAAGATCACAAACTGCAACAGTAAAATATATTTAGAAGAATTTTTCTGCTTCAGTATTAAATTACCATGTTGACAACTATTACTACTTTTTATATTTTCAGATCTGTATTTGAAATCAGAAAAATAGAGTACAAAGCTGCTATTAAAATCCAGAGCTGGTTTCGAGGATGCAGAGTCCGAGCCTATCTGAGGTAGTATACTAAGCCTATCTTAATCTGTATTTAAGTCTTGATTTTTTTCCCAAAATTTCTCATAGTATTTCTTGATTTTAATAAAATGGGAACATTTTGAAAAAGAACACTGTTATTCTACTTTTAAATAGAATGAAATGCATGCTGTGGCACTGTAAGAAGCAACAATTTTTAATTTCAGAACTGCATATGATTAAAAAAGCATGATGATAATAAGTAGCATGGGAATAGTCCATCTTCAGAACAGATACACAGTATTGTTTAAGAAATCTTGGCATGAGTGGAAAAAACCCCATGTCCCTCAGATTTGTTGTTTGCAGAGACTTTTCTTATCTCTGTTATTGTGGCTGTTACAGAAAAATTGCCTAGTGGGTGTATGGTAACTGGACTCTTATTGTTGAAAATTAAGTTCAACTGCTGGATTTGACCAGGTAATTTTAAAAAATCTTCCTTTACATAATTTTCTCAATTTATAAAACAGAGATAACGTACGATTACTTTGTTCTGTAAAATGCCATAGTGACATTGATATAAAATTTTTGGAAACACTATGGTTGGTCCCTTCTCCCAGGAGGCCCTTCTCCATTTTTTATAATCATAAACCCAATTGGTCAAACTCATGTGCTCAAATTTCTGTATCTTCATGAAAATTAAGGTTGTGAGGAAGAGGGATTGTTACATCTTCTAGTGTGATCTCTTGTCTGTCACAAGTCATTATGTATCATGCAGACATACTGTATCAAGCCTGGAGGGTTATTAGATTAAATAACATTAAGTACTTCACGGCCAGTATTTCCCTCATAAAAAGATAGGCTACAGCCATTGTGTGTGCTTACTAAAAAAAAACCACTGGTAATTTGTTTCCCATTGCTGGTTCAAGTGTGTTGTCTCAGGATGCAGCTATCAGATGCAAGTGTTCAGCAGGCAAACGAACAGGGTATTTCAACTGTCCAGGGAATATCAGCTTTGCCATCAATGTTAAAAGCCCCTACAAAGACAGAGGACTGGTTAATGCCCCTCTGTTTCCAGCACATGAGTAACAACAGCATGCTGCAGAAGAAAGTGAAACCCCAAGTGTCTTTGCCAATCTGTTCTGTAGGAAAATGCTCTTCTACATGCACAGTTGGATTTAGTAACGACCAATGCAAGAAGAACAACGTAATTGTAATAAGCATGTAAGAAGAACTAAATCAGCTAAGTGTAGAAGAGGATTTTCTCTGCAACTGTGTACAGAGTGATCCTGCTTAGTGTCCTCTTCCCAGAGAGGGATGTGGTGTCTGATTTAGAAGCACAGGCTCAGTGTAGCCAGTTGTCTGTGTTATGAATTACCCTCTCATTTAGGGCCTTTAAATTACCTGCTGGAAAAGACTGCCTCCCCTGAGTGACTCCAGCTGTACTGTAAGGTTTCTAAATTTGATGTCCATAGTTTGGTGATATGAACGCTCCCCAAAGTAATAATTGCATTATTTTCCGCAAAACTGATGTGAGACATCAATTATGGAATTTTTAGTAGAGTAATAAAGTGTGTTTATGTACTGAGGACAGAATAAAGATTTAGTTACAATTGAGCTAGGTGTAATTTTATAATAGCAAAAAAATTAGTCTAAAAATTACAGATATCTGTGTGTTTTGTAAAATATTAAAAAAATGCAAAGCTGTGAAAGTGCTGCATGCGACTGAAAAAAATTCTGAACTGGTCAGATATATTGGTTAAAACAACCCATGAAAATACAGTCATCTATCATGCAAATTACATTGGTAAGCCTATTTCATTAAACTTTTGTAATGATAACTGAAATAATGTGTAGGTAAGTTTGCAGTAGACTGGTTTTTTCCAAACCGGAAGGATGTATGTATGTATAAATATGTGTACTTCTTAGTTTATAAGTGTATGTGTGTGCATATACTGTATATGTATAAAGTATGTTTGCAGTGGCCTTCTGTATATAAGGAATAAGTATGTATAATACACTATATGTTATTCTTAATACTAGGAAAAAATGTTATATTATAAAGTCTCAAAATAATCATAATTTTGTTAATGTATTTCATTTTAGATATCTGAACAAAAGGGTGATTTTTATACAGAAGTGGTGGAGAGGTTATCAAAGCAGAAGATACTTCAGAAAAATGGTGGAGGTAGAAAACTAGTTTTAAAAGTTTTGTTTGGTTATTTATAGAATACATGCGAACTAATTCGTTCAGTTGTTGAAATTAAAAAGCTGAAACCTGATCCTTTATACACACAGACATGTACTTAACTTTACTATCATGAAAAGCACCATTAATTTCAGTAAGCCTACTCATAATGGTCAAGTTAAGTCAGTGTTTAAGTGGTTGTAGCTCTGGAGTACTAGTCCCCAAACCAGCAATGAGATCTGCTCATGCAGGAGCCTGCCCACACGATGCTAATTGCAGGATTGGAGCTTTTCAAGATGCCTTTTTTTCCTGGCAGAACTTTTAATTCTGAAAATAAAATAAGCCAATGTGTCTACACATTGCTGTTCTATATTTTAGTGGTTTAAATTTCTTACTTAATGAACCTTGAAGTATTTGAGGTTTTGCCTTAAGGCACATGGCAGATCACAGTCAATCTAATCCCTTGACAGACTTGAAGATAGCAGAAGTGTATGGTAGCACACAAGCTAAAACCTCTGTTAACAAGTTTAGGAGATTAAGAAGAGACTAATTTGCCTTTAACATAAAACAATCAAGTTTTTAATATGTAGTTTGCTTCACTAATTTATCAATTTATGTTAATATTTTACAATAGATTTAAATTTGTTAGTCATATATTCTTGATTAATTTTGTTGAGGTTAAATTGTTGTATTTCAGTCCAAACAAATGAGTGAAGAAAAAGCAAGGAAAAAAAAAAAAAAAAAAAGAGACATCTCACTGATTGGAGAGGACTAAATAGGTCAGCTTGATTGGAAGCTAACCTGAAAGCCATACAAGCAGCAGATAAGAAGGCACCTTTTTCTCCCTTTTGACCTCTATATTCAGTATTATGTGTTTTCTGGTGGACTTAAATTTAAAGTTCAAGTTCATTCCCTATATTCATTGTTACACTGCCTTTACTCAATCAATGGCTGAATTTGGAATATTTTAAAAAGAAACAAAAATATTCTCAGCAGCTTAATGCAACTTTTAAGTTAAAGGATCAGTTAATGTTTGCATTGAACTCTTGCTAATAACTGTTGTAATGACTCTTGATTATGAAACACAGTATGTTTGACTTTATACTTCCTTAAATACAGAAAAAATTGGTCACTTTAAAATTTGTCCACTGATAATGATTGGATTGGTATCTGCTGCCAGCAAACAAGGCAAAGCATATGCACAAAATACCCATGATTACTTGATAATAAATCATTTTAATGATTATATTCAAAATTGTGAAATGTGAGTGGTACTGATGCGGAAAATAACAAAGGCTGAGGCTCATCAGATTGCCTGTCCATATGTGCATCACTACTAGTATTTCATTTGTTACTCCTCTAGTGCCTCTTCCTTTGGTTGTTAAAATATAGTAAGTTTAAAAAAAAATATGGATGGTGTTTATATAACTAAAGTTATGTGCCTTTCTATATTCTAAATATAAGTGCTTTGGTATAAAGCTTTGTTTCCTAATATTAATCTCAAACTAAAATTAAGAACTGTGCTCCTATAGTTTTCTTAATAACTTAGTTACATTGGTCATTCTGGATTCTGAAAACTCATACTTTCAGGAAGGTAGGAATTTTAAAACCAGGCAAACACCGGAACATGAATCAAGCTGTATGTCACTCTTTCTACAATATATCTCAAAGTCAAGAAATCACTTGTTAAAGCAAAGAGAATTTTAGCATTTCATTGTTATATGAAGCCGGCATGCATGATGGCCATATTTTCAGCTCACTTTGGAAGGAGATGCAGTTGAAAAAAGTGAATATCTTATGTGATGTAGTTTGACACCACCCTAAATAGTAACCAGTTTTAAATAGGCCCAGTCCAATAGGAATTAAACAAAAGCCTATTTGCTCTATATATTAAAAAAAAGTGCCTGTTCCCAACTTAGGCCATGTGTTGGTTCCTTCTCTCAATCTACTTTTAATCAAATTTTGGTTCTCGTTTGAATTTGTCACTTTGTATTAACTGTTTGAAGAAAAAGGAAACACCAGTCAGGATCAGATCACATTTGTAGGTGATCCTGAAACACGTTTTTAAACAGAAAAGGAGAAAGTAGTACAACAGTTTATACACAAAAGGCTTCAAATATATTTTGGAATCATAGACAAAGTAAACTAGTAGGGAGACCTTTATATTGACATGAGAGACAGATACAAAGACTTCATGGATCAGAAGTGGAGGTGGTGCATGTGGGTGAGATGATGGCAAGAGAATTCTTTCCAGAGGGTCAGCCTTGCAGTGTCGTCTTGGAATTGGCACCCAGTGAAAGAATGAGAGGCGCAAGCTGAAATGCAGGAAATTCCACTTAAGCATAAGAAAGCAGTCTCCTCTCCAGAAGGCCCCTGTTCAGGAAAGAGTCTTTTGTTTACTAGGAAAGAACATAAATATAGACTTGGGTTGAAGCACTAAATTATAGCTTTGCTTTTGTGAATAGGAATGAATATATTCTCCATCACTTGTAATAGCAGAACTAGTATTTATTATTCTAATCAGGATTAGAAAACAGAGAAAAGAGATCCATTTGCAAAAGAACCTAGATGGTGATACAGGCTTTGGCTTTTGGCACAATGATAAGGTTGTAAGACAGTTATATCATAGAATCATAGAATGGTTTAGGTTGGAAGGGATCTTAAAGATCATGTAGTTTCAATTACGAGCAATTCTGCATTTGGATGACTTGTGATAGGTAGTGGTAGGGTAAGGCTCGGATTTCTCATGCCTAAGTGAGGTATGCAAGTTAGGACCCTGATTGCCATTGGCTATCTCTGTAAATAGTAGATACAGATGCAATTGCAGATCCCTTCAATATTTTGCCAAGCTCAGAGGGAAAGTGGTCCCAGTGTCTTTCACTATGGATGATATAAAGATCATAATGATGTTAGGTCTCCAATTTAGATTTTTCAGTGAAATGGAATGGGTTCAGACCTAAGTGCTCACAGCCTTCAAATATGAGAAGAATAAACAAAAAGATGGGAGATTGTTTAATTTAATCATTGATGAACAGAATTCTGATGATCATTTTTAAGGTTAGGAATTTCCATTAAAAATGTATTTTATGTATTTGGTGGTGCGGCAACTCTTACATTTCCTTCCAAAGAAAGAAAAGATGAGCTTCAAAGCAAAATTGTATCAATTTAATTGAACAGTTTAGGAATATACTTAGACCTGCCAACCATTATTTCATTCCAGTATTAGCTATCTACAGTTAGTATCGCTCAGAAAGCATTTATGGAGACAAAAGGGGAGTCAGAGTCCACTATTGATTCTAATTCATACCTTTGGGGTGGAGATTCCCTCACATATAGACATGTATACATCTACACATATACATGGAACTTTTTGGAAATTTTACTGTCCTGCATTTTTCTTTCATATAAGAAATATCTTTTCTACTGTTTCCATTACTAGTAGATTGGTAGGATATTAAAGTGAGCATTTAAAATGCACCTTAATTAAACTGCAGGAGTTATGCCTTGCTTAATGTAATGAAGAAAGAGAATTTGAAATGAAGTAGCATCATTGTGTTCATTTGTAAATAACATATTGCAGCCAACTGTTTCTTAATTGCCCAGACTGTTGATAAATAATCCAGTCCTGCTGCTCTCCACAGACAATTTGCTTTGGATCAGACTAGGCAATTCAAATAACACTAATTACAGTGAAACCCTTTTATAGTGAATTCCTGTTTGCCATGGGGGAGAAAATCACTATATCAGGGGAAAGCACTTTTGCCTTTGATTTGTGTCTAAAACATGAGAAACACATAAAAGCTGCATGTTGTGCTAAATAAAGGACATACTCTTGCATTCAAAGTACTTATATTTTACTTTTTATGATACAATTGTGAATTATGTTCATTTTGCATTTGTAATTAGAGGGCGGAACAGATGTGAAAGCTTAGTTTAAAGTGATGTATCCATTAAAATAACCTATGCTGCCAAGTGATTGCTTAGTATAATAGGGGATTCGTTCACTATGAGAGGAATTCTACTTTATTGGAAGGAAACCAGGACTTCAGGAAATGTTTTCTATATCAGGGGATTCACTGTAACATGGTATCATTGTATTTATGATTTTATGATGTTAAAATGAATATTAAATGAAACAAAATTCCCAAGGATTACTCGGGAGGCAGCTAAGTACATAACATTTAGTACAGATGGTTGGAAGGCACAATTTTGCTCCATCACTGCATCCGTATCCTTGAACGATTTCGACTGAAGACAGCATTTCTTTGAATTTTTCATTAAACCAGACGTCTTGAAATATGAATTCCTTTTATGTTTCTGTGAGTTTTGGCTAAAAGAACCCCAGTGAATAAATCATACAATACTACGTGTCACCAGCACTTGTGAATATTTCTGCTTTGTTATTCTACTCTCAGTAGAGCACCATTGATTATCAAACTCAGCGGAGAGCATTTTATGATCATATATCTCCATTAGCTCCTAGTTTGACTACCATAGATTTTTCTGGTTAAGCCTGCATTATGTATTAGGAAGCCTATTTCTTCAATACAAAGTTTGATTTTATTCTCTCTAAGACTAGAACTCTTATTATGTATTATGTATAAAGATTCTTATCTTTTATATGTAAAAATAGGAGCACTGTCTTTGAGTAACTGAAATATATGCCATCTTTTTTTTTTTTCTTGATTCACAGACAGCATATTTTATTATGAAGATGAATTTCTACAATGAAATGGCTGTCAGGGTAAATATTTCTTCACTTGTTAAACAAATGAAAAGTCAATTGTGCTCCGAATTTGCTTTTAATAAAATGAGCAAACCAGAATAATATACACTTGATTGATATGCTGATGGCAACAGCGGGAAATAGTACATGGTTAAAAATTAAAGTTACACACAGTAGTCTGTGTTGTATTTGAAAACTGTAGCTGAATTTAAGGCATCTGCATGCATCTTGCCCCACTTAAATGTTCATCGTACCTTACCATATACCATACTGATAAAACCCCCAAACATTCTATCTGCAAGTATTCTTACAAATGTAGACATACATTTATAATTCTGACAAATACAGAGCTTTTGTGTTCATTGATGTGGCTGTGCTTTTTCTTTTGTTAGTGCCTCGTATTTGAGGCACTGAATCTCAAAAGAGTTACTCAGAGAGCACAGGACAATTCATTGCCTAAACATAGAGGTGGAACTGCGCTGATCTCGTTGATGATGAGTAAATTTTGCTAGATGAAGAAGAGTATAAACAGTTGTTGCACTTTAATAAATATACAGCAAATGAGGTTTGTTATGGGGAAAACCTGCAAAATATATTTAACTGGAAATATGCATTTTTCTCCTGAACTTTGAAACTGCAGTTAAACCAACACGTAAAACAAACATGGAAAGGACATGAGATAAAACTTGGTATGAAATCTTTTTATCTTACCTAATTCTTCTATTTTGTGCAATAAACACGCTTTACTTTTTAACGCGTCTATATCTTTTTAGGGAAGGCATCTTACCTTTTGAATTCTACCAAATGTGGAATGTAGTGGGAATGGAGAGTAACCCAACAAAACTCCTGTAGAGGGGAAGATTCTCAGAATAGATTTTAATTTTGTGGCCTTTCTGGTTCCAGGATAACTCAGACTCAAGAGATGTGTTCCCATCAGTTTTTTGACTTAGTGCTGATTCTCTCAACGGTACAAAATAGAATGTTACATTTGAGAGAGTTGGGGTTGTTCAGCCTGGAGAAGGGAAGGCTTGGGGGAGACCTTATAGCAGCCTTCCAGTACCAGAAGGGTACCTGTGAGAAAGCTGAGAAGGGGCTGTTTGCAAGGGTATGTAGCAATAGGATGAGGGGCAATGGTTTTAAACTAGAGCAGGGTAGGTTTAGATTAGACATGAGGAAGAAGTTCTTTACAATGAGGGTGGTGAGGCACTGGAACAGGTTGCCCAGAGAGGTGGTGGAGGCCCCATCCCCGGAGGCATTCAAGGCCAGGCTTGATGAGGCTCTGAGCAACCTGATCTAGTTGAAGATGTCCCTGCTTACTGCAGGGGGTTGGACTAGCTGACCTTTAAAGGTCCCTTCCAACCCAACACATTCTATGATTTGGTGCATGTTAGAGAGCTGAAGGTGTTTAATAGCAATCCAATTTCTCAGAAATGCACTTTTTTTTTGGTTTAAGTGTATTCCTTACTTAGTTTGAAAGTGGATAAATGTATACTTATGCAACTGAAATCAGTGAGAAAATACAAGGCGCAAGCCAGCTCTTAAAAGTTGGCTGTGTACTTTTAGAAGGCATTTGAAGACCAAATTTCAGATGTAATTATATATTCTAGTCAAATGGAGTTTTGCATTTGGTCTTTCATTTTTAAAAGAAATTGAATGTGTTCCCATTCATTTGT
This sequence comes from Rynchops niger, assembly GCA_013400035.1. NCBI lineage: Eukaryota > Metazoa > Chordata > Aves > Charadriiformes > Laridae > Rynchops > Rynchops niger. Next base: position 102,941 of record VXBH01009945.1, read on the forward strand.
AATGGAAATATAATGTTGAATCATTAGGTGATATAAATCTTCAAAGTACCATTTTTTCAGTCATGTCTTTTTTTTAATGGAAATTTAAATCAGTAGAAAACAATAGAACAGATCTTTATTTAGTTGCAAATGTCAGAATCTGATTCTCCTCTGTCTAAATCTTGTTCAGCTATATCTGCATAGCAGATTTAAAATGCTACCATTCTGAAACATTGAATGAGAGTTTTTTGCTGTCATCTGTTTTTTGAAGAGCTAACTAAGGTCCAGGACAATAGACAACAAGGCCTGTTGAGTTTCTGCACAGAAGATATGTGGCCAGACTTTAGGTTTCCTAAGCCAACAGTGCCTCATATTCACACATTGTGAGCTTGATTCATTATTAATATACTTCAGTGTTCTGAAAATGTAACACTAACTGTGTATGTTTTTCTACTTAATCACTTAGTTTTGCCTCATCATGTTATTAAAATATTTATTTCAGTTTATAATCACTGATTAGAAAGGCATATTTGGTTCTGACAATTTAAGTATCATTGAGGCCATCCACATGCTCATAGTTTTGAAATCGGTCTACAACTCTGTCTTCCTGGGTTGCATTTATTTGTAAGCAGAACTATCAGTTTCTCCTTTTTAAATTAAATCAGAGAACTTGTTTTAATCAATTTCAGTTTTGAATACTAGGTCAGAATATGATCCTCTCCCTTAAAAAATTTAAGGTTGCTATAAATTTTCATCAAGAAAAGTAATCCTATGGAAAAAAATATTTCCATGAGCAGATGGCTTTTGATATATCATGGTTTTGCCATTTGTTTTAGTGCTTAAAATAAACATTATTTATAAGACCACTTACATTTTGATGTTACTTAATGAGGAATATGCATCATTGATTTGACTAGCTTAAGAGGTCATTTAGAACTTGCCCGTTAACAAGCTGTAATCTGCTGAGCACACAATGACTTTGTTTAAAATTATCTGTTCAGTGCTGATCAATGACAATAATTGTTTTGTACCAATCACTGTTGAAACTTGCTAATTACTTTGAAGGGCATACACACTTGCCTCTTTTTTCCAAGAATTTTTTAAACATTCACCTTGGAATTAAAAAGAAATATAGCCGTAATGTGTTATACTTCTTTGTAAAAGCAAGCATTTGGAACTTTCACATGGAAAATATGAACATCATGAGAAGCTTTGTGTAAAATGTTCTTTTCCAAAAAGATTAGTGTTCAGTTTTGTGACATAAAGAAATCTAGCATAAAATATTTTAAGACATAATGCGGTTTTTCTTACTTATGTTTCATTCAGTTGAAATCAGTGAGGTCATTCTGAACAGAATGTGGTGTAAATAAAAGTAGAATGCAGCATTTAATTGGTACACCGAGCCCATTGGAGATAATTATAGCTTTATACAATTTGAGTCTTTTGTCTTTCAGTTTGAGTTTTGATCCTTTAACACAGAAATTTCCAGTTCTGCATTTATAACTGTGAGGTGAAGACTGTCAGAAAGAGTTTCAAAGGGACCATAATCCTGCATTAATGAGCACACAGCTATATGGAAGCCAAGTTGCTCTTGTTGAGAAATTTTGAAGCCAAACAGAAAAACAAAGCTAAGATCCTTATTCACATGCAAAGGATTTTGCTTAATCCCAGATCTCTGAAGGCATACTCATTCTTTGCTCTTCCTGTATTCCTTTTTAACCCATTATGCTTGTGTATGAGAAAGTGGAGTTCCAAACAGTATGAAATTTACTATCATCTAGTGCAAAGAAGCATTTCTGGTGCTTAACATGTCTTGTTCCCCTGTTCAGCTGCTCACATAACTATTATTTATTCATATTATAACAATGTCTAAAGTTCGAAACCCTTTTTATTAAAAAACAAACAAACAAACAAACACCACCACACTGGTAAAAGAAAATACCAACTGTTTAAGTAGTTCTGAGACTTTAAGAAGAGAGGAAAATACATGGTGATGCACAAGAGGGAAATAGGAGAATGTACTAACACTAAAAGTGAGTATCGACTTATTCCTAATAGCTTTAGTGCATCATTTTATTTTCTTGGTGACACATCACTCAAAGACTTTCTGAAAGCTTTCCTTGATACTTATTCTCTTGTTAAATCTCACATAAAGACATAATCACAACTGTACTACAAGGTGCCAACAGTTGAGAATGAATGCTAATTTTTACTTTAAAGTAGCAGATGCTTCTTTTTATTGCCACACCTCAATATAAGCAGTGGTTTAAAGCTTCAGACTATTTTTTTAATGTTGGCATTTAATAGTAAATTCATATCACCATTTAACCACAATATGTTACATCCTACCCTCATTTTCTTCATTGAAACCTGTTGGTGCTTCTACCTGATACCACTTTTAAGAAAACCGTATTATTTGGGAAATACAACAGATATTTGATATGTATACAAACTTTTGATTTGAAGTATACTAAGCAAATTTTTATTTCCTCTAGATTCAGAAAAGATGGCGAGGCTATTATGTTCGGAAATATATCCATAATTATTATGCACTGAAGAAATACCTGGAAGCCATTTCTGTGAATAACGAGATTGTCAGGTAAAGACAAGAACTCTATGTGGTAAAGCATTCATTTCCTCTTCTTTCATTTGTAAAAAGTTTATGGCAGTATTTAAACTATTTCTTTGAGTGTAGGGTCCCCTCCATTATCAAACATGTAGATATCAGTCATCATTCTCTTTATCCTAACCCTGTGCATGTTGTGCCACTTTCTGTTCTCATTTACACTATTATGAATCCATAATAATTTTTTTTTAATTAATTAGACATACTCTGGGTTCATACCATTTTCATAAAAATGAATTTGTCTCTTCACCTATGCTCAGAACTCATAGATTATTATGCCCTAAATATGGTTTGAAAATTGATTATTGACAATAAATGAAAGTGCAGATTTGGCTCTAAGTTACATGCATGAATCATACTATGACTATTAATTGTGAAAGTAAAGTGCTTCACATAGTGAAGCAGACTCTTCATAGCTTCAGAAGAGATTAATTCACCTCTTAGATTTCTGACTAGAACTTTGTTGGTATGTGTTCCTACTCTATTTCTCCTGTCCATCCCTTGTCTTTCCCTGTACTTAAGTTGAAAGTTCTCTAAACTAGAGGTAATTATTTCCCTCTAGCACATTTGATGTCTTGATCCATGACTATTTCTTCAGATAACAGTGGAAACAAACAGAGAAAATACAGGATGGTCATGATGGTCATTTCTTGTTGTAAGTGAAAGGATGTTGGACAAAATTCATCCAGTTTTTGCTCTTCAGAAAGCCTGAGAAAAATCTTCGCTTTCTGAAGCATAAAAATGTAAGGGAACCTAGTGAAAAAGTATTTATGGAAGTCTCCTCTAGATCACATGGCAAAAGCAATTCATCTAGAAAACTATTAGAGAAAACGGCATATGCAGGTTATATATGAAAAAGAAAAGAATTATCCAACTTTTTTGGACACTGCTTATTAATCTATATTATTTTTGCACAACTATAGCTGATGCTACATCCTCTTTGTCATAGAATTATAACTTGTGTATTACATTGTTACATATAATGAAGAATACTGATGACCACCTACCTCTAATCCCTCATTAGTATTCATTTAAAAGTATTCTATGCAGAAAGTTAGATCATAACTCAGCAAAACCAGACTTAAAAAACCTGCCATGTCTTCAACTGTACCTTTGTGTTCTGAAATCCTTGAAATACGTTCTCTTTTGGAAAAGGTAAAACCCTAGGAAGACTAGACCAAATCTTGGAAAGTAAATGAAGCCATAATTTTCTGGTCTAAAACGATTATAACTGGACGAGCTGCAGTGACACAACCTGCTGCTTTGTTCATAATAGTTTTATCACTCCTCTCCTTTCCTGCCTAAACCTGGAACAAGGCTCATAAAGTGTCAGTTAAATTGACATTTGATGTGTGTGAACAAAACAAGTTAGCAAGTGGTATTCTCTCTGTACTGAACACAGATTGATAGGAGCCTTTTATTTTTTTTGCCCGCACCCACAATAGATCTCTGCTGGGTACATCTAACTTTGGAGGACTACAAAAATATTGATCTTTCAGTACTTTGACAGGTTCATCGCATTCCCTAGTATTTGTTCCAGGTCATTAAAAACCATAAGGCCTGTGCATTGGTTAGGTATTTTAATCAAGAAATACTATTGTGCTGTTTTTCTTTAACAGGTAAACTGAACAATATAACTTCAGGTACATAAAAATGTGTCAAAGTTGATCTGTGTGATCTCTTACCTGGCAACTGATATATTTGAGTTCTCTCTTCCAGAGTTCACAGAAATATATGTCTTTCTGGTTAAAAAATACATCTTTCAAATTAAAAACGAGTTAAAAATTAATTTTTGAGCAAATTTGCTCAAATGCATCATATTGTTTCAGTTTTAAAAATGCATCAGTTCTCAAGTGTAATCAAGATTCACTGTAGTAATCTCTTCATTGGGGTACCTTTGAGAACTAATATGTATATTATCTTCAACATTCTTCTTATGAAATCTAACAGATGTTTAGTGAAGATCGGGCGTAAGCCCTCAGCCAAACAGATTTTTCCTGTCATCGGGCTAAGTTGCTGCCAACTACTTTGGCCCCAAGGTATTCCACTGTGTTTCTTATGAGGAACAGTGAGCAAGACAGAGGAGAGATTCTCTGCATATTTTCATCAGCCATCACATCAAATGTGGAAGAGTGTAACCTCATTGTTTGTAAACATTTTTGTGTGTATGAAATTACTGCAACTGTTCATTGTAAAAAACACCAGGAACTGTCTGAAATTAAAGGAGTGCTTTTATGAAATGGCTGGCTGTTATTCCAGCATCAGCATTATAGAAATTCACATGTTGGTGGACAGAACCACTAATGCACTTGTGCACTCAGATTAGGCTGGCTTTGAGTGTTTCACATCTCTAGAACACCACAAAACAACACAACATGATACATGAAGTAATGCATTAATGCATTTTTTCTTATTTGTCGTCTAGCTTTATTCTTTAGAATATATGAATTAGTGCAGTGTAAGGGCTAGTAAAAAAACAAGTTTCTCCTGAAATAGCAATAGAACCAGAGTAAAACAGAGACTGATTTTAAGAACTCCAGAGTGGTGTAACTCCCCAACCTGCCCTGAAAAAAACAACAAAACTACCCTACAAATGCACACTAGAAGTTTATAATTTCAAAAGTTTGTTTAAACTGTATTCTTTCTGGAATTATGATGTAATTCCAAATTGAACTACAATATATGGTTCTCAGTCTTATCCTCTTGAATAATGCTGACAGAATTTTTATTTATCAACAACTACCTGAAATCACATTGCAGGTCCTTCTGAGGTTCATTTTTACCTCTTCGTCCAGAACCAGGGGCTGTGCCTAATTTTCTTCTCTTTCATTAAGGAGGATCCTGTATCAAATTACGACTAGTTTCTAAGAGAAACTTCAGAGGAAGTTGCCATGAAACTTTGGACATTCTGTTAGTTTCTTATAAGAGTATCTTATAAGAGTTATTGAACAAAGTTTATTTCCTTCTCTCTCCTCCTTCACCCTCTTTTTTTTTTTAAAAAAAAATAAGAGATACTTCCCTTGCTAAGGAGTTTTCTCAACCAGTAACCACATCTTTACCATTCAGCTTTAATACAAGCCGTCCTTATTTAATAGCTGCCCTCATTTAGTAGCCAGACCTTTATCATTTGTCTTTACTGTGAAAACCCCAGGAGAAAGGAAACTTAATAGAAGCTGCCCCAGTTTAAAGCCATAGAGGGATGTAATTAAGTTTAACAGAAATTGATTTAACAGAAATTGACCTAAAATATAATTAAATAATAATAGTCATATTATGTGTGAGTTTGCACTCACTTAACAGACTGCTTATCCTAACTTAAGGCATTGTTTTTGTATGAACTGAAGATAACTGTCAGCTTTAGGTCCCAGACTGTCTGAAGAGTGGGTGGGTTTTCCTCCAGTGTTCCCATTACTTCCTACTGCTACAGAACCAATTGTATGATGGCTGATGATGTCCTCAGTAGAGTCCGTGGTAGTTGAGTTGAGAAGTGATTTGAAGAATCCCCGGACAGATGGCAAAAGAATGAATTTGAACCCTGAACTCTGTCTACATAAGGTCATACTCAGATTTTTCGTGACATTGCACAGTTTAGCTTCAGTGTAATGATGAAAGTAGTTCATTAGTCCCGAATTCTGTTTTTCCTAAAAGATTTCAGAAGTTCTAGACCAACCAGGTAGGAAACGTGTTCTTAAATATTTATTTTCCAAAATTTTGCTATTTAGATTTTAGTAGTAAGTCTTCATCTATTTATTTATTTAAATGCTAATGCATACTTTATTCTGTCTGAATATGGATTAGTTGGGTTGCATATATAAATGCATGCATTAAAATAAATTCCATTACTTCTCAGCGAAGCTAGTGTATTTAATTTTAAGAGAAGATACCTTGTTTTGAAACATTCTTAAAGCTGCATTTAATATCTCTAAGAGCTGGCAAAATGGTTACAAGGTGAAATATGCCAAAAGCAATTAGCATAGGCTATACTTCCGTATGATGCATTAGAGTTTTGTTTTATGTGAAACAGTTTCCAATCTATGGTAAGCAAATGGACATCACTTCACGTAAATTAGTGTGCTGGTGCCATTATATCAGAAGAATTTATGGACGATGTCAGTCGCCCAAGTGAGTGATTAACTGGCAGTTCTTTGACTAAGGTTATCTACATACTGGCCTTTAAACTACAGTAAAGCAACTTTGCTATATGTCAGGTGTGCAACTAGAGATAAGATTTTGGTATGTAGTGCTCCATTTACTGATGAATGGCACCATTTGAATTTTTCCCTAGGCACAGAACTCAGTAAGATAGTCATATCAGAAAACTAACAAAGCACTGTCAAAGTACTGGCGTTGAGGTTCTTGCGTAATCAAGGAAGGTAGTTTAGCTTTCTTGGCGATTGAATAAACCGTGTCTTAAAGGTAGCAAACTAAGACCTGAGTCTAGCTTTAGCAAGCATCATACTGTGTGTAAACACTTTTATGATTATAAATTGTGAATTTCACACATTTAGAGGATTGACACCAAATTCTTTCCATTGTTGTTTGCCTTAGTAGTGAAAAAGCCTTGAGAGTAGCCCTGAAGCGTGTGACTTCCATCCAAGTTTGACTAGCTCTTCTATCAGCAGATTTAGTATCACAGTCATCATAAAGCTTTTCGGTGTTCAAGAAATGCCAGGGAAGCAGAAAATGCGAAGTGATAAAAATCATTTCCTTGGCAATATGTATATTCACAAATCCTGTATGCAGTCTGATTTTTTATAATCTTAAGAGCGAAATACAGTAGTGTTACATGTTGCTGGTGATATAATCCAGTGTTCAGCTTTTCTGCAAATATGCCTGAGCATGTAGTACTGAATAGAGTATCTAGCTTATTCTTGATTACTATAGCATTACTGAGGTCTATTTACTTTTAACATGACAAGTACTTTGCTTCTTAAAACTTTTGAGGTATTGCTGTTTTCCATGAAGTGGGCTTGAAATAAATAATCTGTTGTCATAGCAATATGAGAACTTACTCAGCTTCCATCTGTCTGTTCCTTTCTGATAAAGATAAGTCCAGGTGCTGGCCATTTTCTCAAGTGCCAAAGTATTTTGAAGAATGTATATATTGTCTTATAATTCAATTAAAATGTTCCTCCTCATTGACTGCAGAAGCAATTGATTCTGTAGTCTATTTTCAATTAGTGTCAAAGCCTTTCAGACAGCTCCTTGGAATTCTTGCCACAATAAAAAACTCATTTTTGTAATGTTGTCTTTCACTTGATGTTTAATTAACTAATTTATCTTCAAGCCATCTTCTTTTGCTTGTCTTCAAAGATATCTAGAGGAAAGACATTATGCTTTTTAACTTATTTACCTGTACTTAGAATTTTCTGAATGTAAACTTACCCTGTCAGCTTTCTTTGGGAGCCATAGTAATAGAGACACGTGCCAAATATGCTTTCTTGTATTTAAATATTAATTTTGAGTGCTATGGCACATAATTTGAAACATCTAAGTCTTTTCCAGAGGATGTGAGGTATAACTGCTAGATCTTGTAGGAAACTTAGGATGGTAATCCACTGAGGATCCCAGCTACTTCCATAGAGCTTCCATAGCTACAAACCTGATGCTAGAATGAATAAGAGAAAAAAATGAGTTACTTGATTCTTCTCTGTGATTTGACCCAGTTTCCACTGAAAAATATTAAGATGGTCATATTAACTTAAGTGGGAGTTAAACCAGAGAAAATCTTTAAAATGATACATTTTAAAGAGACTCACATCTGGTTAAAACATTCTCTACAGCCATGTATTTTGTGATGGTTGTTCCTCCTGAAACATGTTGTCCATAAATCCATCTTTCTTCACAGATTCTGAGCATAAAAACCCTCTTTGAGAAGTCAGTCCATTTTTAGGTCTTCTCTTTGCCTACCTTTATACATATTAACACAGTTTCATTTACATATATACTTTCATTCAGCATATATGCTTATATACCTACCAGCTTTTAATAACGCATTTTGCAAAACAGGACAATTTAGACAGACTTTTTGTCTTTCTAGTTTGAGTGTGAAATTGAAATTAACTGGCTAAAGCTATAGAGCAGGCAATACCCTGTTTTAACTCCATAGGACAGCACTTTCTGAATGCAGTGAGGTTAAGGTAGGAACCCTTATGATTACACAGTAAGCTGAATTTCCATTGCAGATTCAGCTAGTCATACCTCATGTGCCTTATTCTATTCATGTCTCTCTTGAGCAAGTGGTGAACGCAGTCTTACCATGTTTTTTTAGCTAGTTCTGTGTAATATAGATCAAGTTTTGCACATAAACATAAATAAGGTAAGTAACATGAGCAACTGGTTAGATTGTAGTCTTCAAAAATATGAAAGCTATATTTTCTCTTGTATTTTTGTATAGCACTAAACACACCATTAGGAGTAACGCTAAACCTTATTTCCCTTGTATCCAAAGGAAAATTTTTAATCTGAGTGTGTAGAAAAAAATTTGAGATCCTTGCAGTCGCTCATTGGACCAAATAGCGTGTGGTGTAGCTGATTACTTTTGATGAAGGTAGAATAAAACAGGCGTGACAACACAGTATTGTAGAATAACAGTAGTTTTATACTTGTGAGCTTTGAAGGCAGTGTGGTTGCAGGATAGAATTTTATTTTGAAATAGGTGTCTTAGAATTACTGACAGCTCATAACACATTTTCTGCGAACAAAGACTGAATAATGTTAGCATTTTATATTGTCTTATATAGACAGACTTCACAGTCTTATATTTTGTCTGAAGTAGTCTCTTCACTGTAAAATAAGTAGAAAAGGGGAAGAGGTACAGTTTCATTAAGCTCTAACATATCATTGACTGTCAGGTAGGTCTTGTTATGCTGTCCATCCTCATTTAACTATCCCACAAGATCTCTTAATGAAGTTAAGCCCCAAGTTCACTCCAGTAATTCTGTGGCAAGAGTTTGTGCAATGTAACAATTCATCACTTGTCAGGAAGGCACTTTTAGTTTATACATTTAATAAGGGCATCCTCTAGCTTGGTTAATTAGAAGTGAACAGTTTGCATATTTACTAAATGCGGAGTGTCATTGCCACCACGGCCTATTGCCTACATGAATTATTTCTCTATCTGCAATAAACAGCTGGGTAATTATTACTGCCATAATCAGATAAATTCCCTCTGTAAGGCTTTTCTTACATGGCAATTCTTTGAACTCATCCAAAGCTGAACAAAATTTATGAACTCCAGCAGCTAGGCCACTTTTTCATGCTGTAGTGTCCCTGTTCCCTATTTCAAGGACATGTAGAGTATCATAAATATTGTGTAAATTAGGAGGATAAATATGATTACCTAAAGATTACATATTAATAAACTTGATTTTCAAAATATAATTTTCAGGTTGTAACTGATTAAATTATAGCAGTTCTGGTTTTATCTAATTGTGGAGATATGACAGGCCATCTATATACAGACTATACTAGGTTATCAGGGAAGAGCTTTACTGCTTGAAGACTGAAGACTCATGAAAAAGTACATAAATATTTTTCATGTGCAGTTTGTAGAACTAGTCATTTCAGCTGTTTAGGTCATTAGAAGTATGACAAATTTTATGTGCCATCTACTGAACTTACTTAAAGCAGTTCTTTTGTCATTAAAACAAGGTGATGGTTCTTTTTGGTGTGTAACTTCCAGTTTAATAATGAAGCATAAAATTTAAACGTGTGAATTTATGTGTTACATTAGAAAATTAGATATTTCTTTTATTTGTAGGAGCCATTTGTGTACAAACATTTATGTAACTAAGCTTGCTCTCTGCTATCCAACAGATACGTCAGTGAATACTTAATTTACATATATAGCTTTCTTTGAATGTGCTGGAATGTAACTTATTTTTGAGTTCTCCAAAGAAACAAAAGAAAATCAGAAGACATCAGTGTTGATTTGTTTTTTAATTAATGCACGAAAGTCTGTTTGATTTAACACCACACTTTCTTTTATCATAATGTGAGATAGCGTGTCTGAGGGCAACTAGAAAATTGATCATACTTCGTAACTCCTTATTAAATAAATAGTATACCTCACAATTTAAGAAAATACTCAAACATAGCAGGAATTTCAAGGAAGACCAAACTGAGTAGAGTGTTCTTTGGCACTGCCTTACCCAGTGGAAGGCTTCTGAAGTTAGACTGCCTTTCCCATTTCCCATTTATGTGGGAGAAATAGAGACTACAATGGTGAAGGCCTTTAAAAAGAGCCAAACCACAGTTGTGTTTTGTTATTAGCAGTGTGGTATCTATGCACTGAATTTTTGCAAGTTCATGATCTGATTTTTGACTGAGGATGTGAAGGCTTATTGGTCTTTCTTTGACATTTCAGATTTTTTTATGGTGGAAAATTATGGTCCTTTCCTTTATATTGGTATGTCCTATCCCATGAAGTATCATAGAATTGCATGAGATGCAAAGCAGTATACAGCCTCTCATAATCACCTTTTTAGTTGTTTTAAAAGAAAAATGTCCGAAATAAAAAAAAAAATTAAAAACCCCTATTTTTTATTAGTTTATTATTTTGGAGTTTTCCATATCATTGAAAATAGACGCTTCTGTTATCTAAGAGCAGTTGGTTCTCTTACGTACGCACTCAAAGGAAATGGAAAAACTAATTGTCTTCTATTTTTACAGTCTAGAATAGTAATGAGGAGTAATAAAAAAAGTGGAAATATTTTTTTGTTGTAGTGATGCTCAAAATAATGTTATTTTGAATCAGATGATCTAGCGTGACTTCAGATCTATCACCAATACCACATCTATCAATAACAAATTTATAACAATAACTATAAAAAGCCCTCTAAGCTCTCGAACAATGATTTAAGAGCATCAAAAAATAGAAAATACCCTTTTTATTCTACTCCAGGAGTTAATTACCTTTGGTGTTCAAAGTATGTCCCATACTTTTCCATTGAAATAGTTTCATTTTGTCTTTGAACCATTGCTTCTTGTTATATCCTTCTCTACTAGACTGAAAACTCCTTTAATATTCAGAATCCATACATTAATCTAGCCACCTTTGTGCTAAACAAAAACAATGGAGGTCATTGCAAGATGTTATCTCTCTGTTTAAAATAATTTTTGTGGCCATTTTGGACACACTTTCAAACATCCTTTAAAAAACTATCAGCATCAGAACTCAGCACAGTTATGGTGCACAGGAAGTTAAAAAAAATAATAATTTTTTTTATGATGTATTGTCAGCTTGTGCATTGATTTATATACCTTTTTTATCACAGTATCAAAAAAAGAGCTTCATCTCTATTAATGCTACCCTTTAAAAGCCATGGTTCCTCATGCTGTGAGTATGATTTTTTAAGCTGTGCGAAACTTTTACTTATTATTATCCCCCTTTCAAATTCTTCAGACTCTTCACCTTGTAGGGATAATTACATGAATCCATTAAGTTGTTTATCCTTGACGGTGAAGCTAAATCCCAGTATTTTACCTTGAACAACTTAGTTCCTACTGCCTTCACACCGAATCAACAAGACACAGTATTTAAAAAAAGCAATATTTTCCATCTCTTTTCTCCAAAATTCTCCAACCTTCTTTTCTTGTCTGATTAACTAGCTGATTGCAAAATGTTTACAGCGTCATCTAGCAGACTAATTTGATCTTTCATCTGCATGGCACCCAAAAAGCACTCATTAGCCTCTTTGTACTTGGTGGTAGGAGGCCTCACCACCATCTAGCATTGTGCTTAGAAACTCAAGAAGGGATCTAGTGCTCAGATCAGAAAATTATGTGCTTAGGTATAGACAATACAACCTAATGTTGGATGTACTTTTTAGGTATTTATATTTGGATGCCTAAATATGTAATTAAATGTAGTCTGGTTTATATGGTAGAACACAAATTTCAGAGAATAGACTTTAATTCTGAGTGTAATTTCTTGCATGCCATACTAAAAATGGCTGATTTTTTGGATGTTGATTACTTCAGAGTTTTCAGGACGATAAGAGATAAAGTTTCCTAGCATTTCTGAAAATTGGGATCTAGTTGATAATTTCAGTTTGGTAATTAGCCACTGCTGTGAAATCACATGCTTACAAGTAGTGCTGCAGTATTTAAAAATGTGTCAGATCTCTCCCAAAATAATTCCATTTGCTATTTAAAAAATACACTAATTTGCTGTGTCTTTCACAATGTTCTATGCTTCATTAAAAGTGACATCATAGGTGTTTAAGTGGTAACACCATTCCATGAATATGGAATTTGAGAAAACCATCAGGTACCATGAAAATCACTATGAAGTTGTGAGATTTGGCATTACTGCTCTGCTATACGTAATGCAGCAATACATAAAAACTCTCCCTGCCTTGCCACTATAAAACCTCTTTAATGTGAACAAAGTGCACTATTTTATTTGGAAACATATGCAGACTTTTATATGAAAGTAAGTGAAAAATGTGAGTCAGGCAGTAGACCTCAGTCAAATCGTTTCATAATTCCTTGAGAAAGAAAATCAACTTAGCTGATGCCCTTTAGAAGTTATAATGTCATATTTGCTTTCTAAATCACATAATGTTGAATATTGTAAATGTTGCCAAATACTGTATATTAAAGTAAAAGGAATACAGATATGTCTACATTGTCCTGCACTGCAGCAGAGAGATAACAGCTTAAATGAGTTCATTCTAGTACTGGGAGCAGCTTAACTGTGGCAAAACATAGCAGTGTGCTTTCCTATAGTTATTACTGCGCAGATGGTAGCATATATAGTCTGCTAGGAATTGCAGTGCCAAAAGATAACAGATACTTTCACATCACATTCACGAGAAAACTTCCAATGGTATTTGGCTGTGGTTAGACATCCTCTTTTATATCTTGCTGAAAAAATTAAGAACGTGCCTTCTCTCTTAGCAGCTTAGCTCTGACACTGTGCTAGAAATGACCACTGCTGCTAAACTGCTATCAGAATAATTTGTTAGGCTTCTGTTATCCATTTTAGGCCAGATCAGCTTTGCTACCCCCAAATACTATTTTCACTGTTTAAGCTAATTAATCAGGCTGATTTTCCATGAAGGGGTCAACAGCAAACAGATGTGGAGTGAAAATATTTTCCCTGCTATGGTTAGCTGTATTAGTATAGACCTGAGAGTAAATACAGTTGAACCAGTATACTTGGATCCGGTTCCTCAGCCAACAGAAGGTTCATTGCTGTAGTTACTCTTATGCTACATCCATAATGTGTGGGTTCTAAAGTTTAATTAAACCAAATATTTAAGATAACAAAACACCATCATTTAATTCATACTTTTTACAAAATTGTTTTTAACTTCACAGCCTTTTGTGCTGCCAATAGCATGAAGTAAATACAGCTTAAAGATTTATATACACAAGGGAAAAGCATTTGGACCAATGCATGTTTTGAGAAAACTGAATAATTTGAAAAGATTATATATTAACAAAAAAGTATGTTTTAAATGGCTGTGAGGAAAAATTCTGTCTGAGTTGTTATTGAAACCTTAATTAGAAGATCCTGTATAATGGCTTAGGGAAAATACTCCCTTTTTAGTTATAAACTGGTTCTGCAATCAGTGTTTTGAAAAGCTGTTGCGCTCTTGAGTAACTGCACAGCAGTGGAAATTGGAAGGATAAGAAGGATACATCAGTCTGTTCTTTCCTATCGTCTGGTACATGCTGTGTCCTGATCTCCTGATCTGCACGAGGTATTCATTCACTGTATGCCCTTCGCTGCTATGTTCATCACATTTCCTACATAGTATATTGATCACATTGTGGACCTTGACAGTTGAACTGGTATGTCACGTAATTCCATTGGCAGTGTACAATACGTGATTAGGGAAAGATGGGCAGAGTATATTCCACTATGCGCAAACTATAATGGGATTTTAAGTTCTTTCTGTAAAATTAATAATAATAGAAACTATAGGGTGGTGTTGCATGCCTACACTTCAGCTTTACTTAGTTTAACTTTTTTCATCCTAAGGAGTCCTATTAGTTTCCTGTTCACTGCACTGCAATGACAGAGCAGTACCATTCCTCCAGATTTCAAGACAGTGTCATGATTAATTTGTCAAATGGATTGATGTAAACATTCACATTTAAAATGAGTAAGAATTTTGGACATCCATTTGTGGTAGGTCTCCTAGGCAGTAAGATACCTCATACCACTAATAAGTGACTGCCTCTTTGAGCATCACTGCAACTTGACATCAAATATTTTTGTCAAGGAGTTCTGTCAGATACACACCAGAGTATACATCGTGGTACAGAGGAGTAAGGGCGTTACAGAGCTGCTGTATTCTGCTCAGTAAATCTGAAAACGTTCATTCAAAAAATGGTAAAAGGGTTGAGGATGATCAAGCTATCTGAAGATGCATAGCTCACATAGATATGTAGTTTGTGTATTCTGTTAAAACTTTGCCTTTAAAGTACAGACCTCTCTAAACTATTTTTACATCCTAGGCTAGCCTGTACGTATATTTCATTTTTTCCCAAATATAATAGATTAAGTCAAATGATATTATGATGGCAGGTCATATTCCATTCTCGCCTACACCAATGTAATGTGAAATCAAGTGGCACGCAGTGGTGTACCAAAAGTATTGTCCCACTAATTTCATTTTCACTTCCATATTCTGTATTTGAGCAGGGAGGATGATATATAGTCAGAAAGGTGAAATTGATTTAGGTTATCTCCTTTCATGCTAAGGTTGCCTACTGCCTATGTTGCAGGAATTTTATGATTTGGGGTCCGAACTACTTAAAATCATAACAACTTCATAGTCTTTCTGGGTACTCTAGGCAACTATACTAATTATTGATTTCCTCAGATGCCCTTTACTTTAGTTGATATTATAATTTTATGGTTATCTGGTCAAAGGACCACAGAACGCCAGTGAAAATGCAAAGAGAATGCCATAGTTTGATAAAGTTCAATAAATGTAAGTCAGTGTGAATTTGCAAAATGATGCAGTTCTGTGCAGAATTATTAAAGTCTGTATATTGCTGAAATCATCACTTGAAGACCTTTCCAAAAGTGCCAGGAACAATATTATATATGTATTTTTAACCTTTATACAGACAGCAGGAGCACTGTCAACTGAATTTGCATCTCATAGCTGGAACCAACACCACTGCTTACTGCATAATGAGGTATCAGAATAACAATAAGTTACCTTGTCATATGAAAATGTTGTATTTTCAAACTACATAAAGCAAATAATTTTATCATTAACAAATAATAGCTACTTCACAGATTTTTTACACAAGATCATATTTAATTGTGGGCTTTGAGCACATACATTGATAATCCTATGCCTATTTTCAGTCACATGAAGAATTCCCTATGACAAGGAAAACACACTTTATGTTACCCAGTGTATTCACTTTTTCAACAAAAGGGTGCAGCCTAAACTTGTGCTAATAAAAATTTATATTCTTCTGATTTTTTGAACAATTTTCAGATCATTGCAGGACACTACATTTGTCAAAACTTACACATATTTCGTCTACAAAGATATTCCACAAAAATCTGCATGGGAGAAACTCTGATTGGACTAAGTTTATATGGGAAGCCAAGTTTGTAGGAAGATGCAGTAGATGCTGTTAATATAGTGAGATAGGCTCTAAGATAATGAAAATATTATGTGCTAAAAAAATATGCATTTTTTCCAGATATAACAGTTTAATAAGCAGTATTATTCCAACTATGAGCCATGCAACAGACAGATCATTTATAAAAATAGAACAAGACTATTAATTAACCTAAAACATGTTTTGCATCTTCAAAACTCTTTTTCTCCCCAAAAACTTGGTGAAGCTTTAAAAACACAAGCCAAACAATTTGCCCATATTCAATTCTCCCACTCCCACTGAACCATGAAAGGTTCATCCTGAAGGAGATTTGGTCCAGAATCCACAGAGTATCATGCATCATAGCTAGTAGTCATAATATCATATAGTCCCAAGAAAAGATTGCTTTCTATTGCTCAATGAACCTAAGATATGTATGAACAAAGCAAAGGCTGGCAGTAAGTGTAGGGGTTTAATCCAAAAATCATATAATTTCAACAAATTTTCAATTGACTTTAATGGAATTTGGATTTACTTTCTCTGGGAAGGCATACATGTAGAAGGTCACAAGCATGAAACTTCTCAAGAAACACATTTATGTGTAAGCCATCTGAAAGTCTAACTCTGTTTGGAAGTGTAAGTTTATGTCTTTAGTATCACTTATGCTTATACGCATTTTTCTGTACAGTAACAGTGAAACCCCCTGCACAGTGCATAACACGATAGTATTAATCTGCTAATGTGTGGAATAGTATATTCATATCCAACTACTTTGAGATTCTCTGCTTTTGTCGCTCCTATTCAAATTATTGAAAGTACGGTAAAAGAGATGAAAGTTTCGGGTTCAAATAGCTTTTGAATAAAATCTATGTTTATGCTAAAACATCTATGCTTTCCAGTCAAGAAATGTTTCGACTACTACATACTCCTTATTTTGTACTGCCTCTCAGGAGAGAATAATCTTGGGAGCTGTTATCCCTGAGACAGAATTGTCTGCGTGTTCTGTGCAACTGTACAGCACAGTATAATGCATGACAGAAATATTTTAGCTCAACTGACAAAGTATGTAGGCAGCAAAAGTATGTTGAAGATTATTTGTAACTGCTTAAAAAACCCTCAAACTCTTAAGTGGATTATGGTACAACATTAGTGAGGACACGATGATCAGGAAGGATCATGATAATTTGGATGATAGTACTTTCTGAAAAGATCATGAATTACATTGAACTTCGACAAGTAATTTAGACTTAATTTCTGAAAATAATGACTATTAATCATTCATTCAAAATAATCTGGTAAATTCAGATTAATGACAATAGGAAACATTTTGTATCCCGTTATCATTACACCTGTAATACAAATTTATATTTTTAACATTTTTCGGTATTTTTCATCACCAGTTGTGTTCTAAATTAGAAAGTTTCCATATCCATGAAGAAGTACTTATATCCTTATATATGTGAGTATATATAAACTATAGTAATATGTTGATAGACATTTCCTCAGTTATAGATAGTGGTACTAAAGCTGAATAGTGGACTATAATCAAAAAGGAAAAAGAAATAGTATTAAATATGTAAAACATTGATCATACACTCAGATATTGAAGGTAAAGTGGCACAAAATAAAAGAACAAAGCTGATACTACATGCATTGTCTATTTATTCATTTGTTTATGACTGATGGGTATAGAACAAAGAATTTCCAAGTAAAAATGCTTATGTGCCTACATGCAGTGACTCTGAAATCTGTACCTTAAGGACAAAGAAAGGTCGCCAATCTCTCCAACTCCTAGTTCTTTGTCAAAAATGGACACAGTTAATGAGGTTTGTTTGGTACAGCACAAATTCTCAGACACAGATAGAGATCCTTTCAATGGAAACAAATTTGTTTGGCTTTACCAGGTTACTTAGCGATTAATAATAGCCTTGAGATGCAGGTCAGAAAGGTCATCGTCCCTGCTTGCCAGCACAATCTAAAATGTGCAGCTAGTCCGGCTCTACAGGCTTTGAGGCCCCGAGACGCTATGCATAAAGTAAAACAGGCTATTTTCCAACTTCTTTTTTCATATTAATAAGCAATTTTCAAGAGAAGTGTGGCAAAATGGGGGCCATGCCACTCTAAGTAATTCATTTATTTTGCAATTTAATCTTATGTTGGAAAAAAATTACACTGCTGCAAAAGCATAGCATGGTGATTTTTAAACGTCAGTGTGCTTCGTAAGTAACCTTGTATGAAATATTGTATTAGCAGCCTTAAACAGTAAACTGCAACAAAAAATTTTTCCAGAGATTGGAACAGACCTATACATCTTTTCCGATATTTAATTTATTTCCTTTTCATTCTATTTTTTCTTTTACATTTGAAAAAAAAATATTTCATTTCTTAATATTTTATTTATTTTAGTTGATAAAAACTTGAAAGATTGCATGAAACAAGTAAAAATTCAACATTGCAACTTGTATTTAAGAATGTGATTTCATAGTGTTCATATTTATAAAGCAATTATTGCTCTTTCACATATTTTGATAAACTAATTTAACATTATGTTAATTAAAATATTAAGAATAAGTCTAAGTCACAATCTTAAAAAAACTTTCAGGAGCAATATGACTTTCCCATGGGATTATTCATATCAACAAACTTATTCATGAGCATTTGGACAGGATTTGACCCTTGTCCTAGAGTGTCTTATTTGGTACTCATTGAAACAACTGAGACTATTAATGTGGACCTCTCTAAATAATTTGTTTTGCTGGAATATTTGAATTATCCAGACATGTGAATAGTGTATTTTTCTTTGCTTTTTATTTTATCATATACGCCCATGCTTAAAAAAATAAAGACTAGAATTTACTCACTTAATTAACTTTTAAACAATCTAAATGCTTGACTGAATATGCTTGGTGTCTTTCACACACAGGTTAATTTGAACTAGCTATTTCTTAATAACAAAAATAAGAAATATATTATACCAATAAACTAACCTTTTTTAACTGGGTCAAAAAAAATTCCATACACATGCACCGTGCAAAATAGCATGGAATTTCGTTTCTTATAGAGCATTATTTCATAGAATGAATTCACTCCACTGTTTGCATGATTTATGGCAAGCCTGGGTCTATGAAAAAAGCCATTGAGGAGAAAATCTATGCCCATTTGCTGTTAAAGTTTTCCTCTAAACATTCAGTTAAAAACATGAGTTTTCTCCATTCTTTGAGATCTGGTATTAAGTACAGTTCCTTATTTCATTTACTATGAAAGAATTTTCTATGACCTATTGAATACACAGATCTACACGTTTAGTTGACACTGTGTGATTGCAAACCTCTGTCATGCAGTGGCTCATGAGGCAGTTACGTTCCTGTTTTCTGTGGTGGCCTGTACCATTGCTCTCATTGCTCTCATACCAGAGTAGAAAGTGACCTCTGCAAGAAGCCTAATGCTTCTCTTAAGGACATTGCACGCATAAAAGGTTACATCCAGTTCTCACCTCTCCCTACATTCTCAACCTTACAAAAGGCTCAAGGGTCTAGGAGTGAATGTCGACTGTTACCCTGTGTCTCCTATTCTCTCTTATTCCATAAGGTCTCCCCTGTTTGCAGATTAGAAGGAGGTCTTGCAAGGCACTAGCTGAAACACAAGTGAACAACTTGTATTTTGCAACCACTAAATTATAATAACTTCCACTTAGAGAAATTAGAACTAAAATGGCTCTTAAGGACAAAGAAAGGACATCTATGAATGCTATTTTATCAAGCTATAAAAATACGTAGGTTGACATATTCTAATATGAACGAACATACTATTCATAGTTTTCATCATTTTAATCCTATTTCTTCACAGTTATATCCATGTAGAATCCTGCTGCTGTGGAACTGAATGAACTGTAATTTTGCTTTCCAGTGTTGTCAGTATACTGCTAATACATAATAGCAGAACACTGTGAAGATCTATAAGGGTTAAAGTAAAAAAAAAAAAAAAATCAGCACATCTTTTATTGTTCTAATATAGTCAGCAGACTTATTTTATTACAGGAATGAACTCCAACAGTATGCAGAAATGAAGGAAAAGGAGGAGAAAAGGAAAGACATAGAAAAGAAAGAAAAGGAAAAGAAACACCAAGCCCGAAAGATGCATTACCTCCTTAGCACTGAGAAGGTTGGTATACCTGTCCCTGACAGCTCATGCAAACCACTTGGGCCCCCAGCCTGACAGAGATAAACTATCAGGCTGAATGGGACATGACTTGTTGAAAAGATATCACAAAGACACTACTTCGAGTTCAATTTAGTGCTTTTCTATAGGCAAGAGCAGGTACCATGACTATTCCGTGACAGCAGCTTCATAGAGGCAGCATCAGCACTGCTGGCAGAAAGAGTCCAAGTCAGCAGTTTGATCTGCCACTGTGATAACACAACACGAAGGGCATAACCTCGCTTTAAAAACTCATTTTGACTGGCTTATTGTTGTGTTGTTGCACTTGTCAAGAACTAACAAGTTATTAAGCTGAGAAGGGGTTTCTTTTTTTTTTTTCCCTTTTTTTTTTTTTTTAATTGAGCTAGTGCTTGGATTTGTGCTATGTTCTGCTTGGTTTTGGGATAGATTGTAAATGCAGGTTTTCAGCTAAAGCTTTTCCTGGAACTGCCTGAATCAGCTTATTTAGTGTGATTGTTCACATAGAAATGCCTCATAAATTTTAAATATTTACTGATTAATTTGTTTTGTATTGATAAAAGTGGTATATTTTTTCAAGGTTTCTAATGTAAGCTGCTTTACAGATATGGCAGTATGACATACTTGGCAGTATGACATACTTGGCATTAGATAGCTTTTGGGTTGGAAGGATATGATTGGTAAAGCTTTTTTTTTGTTGCCTTATGTGAACTTTTGTAAAAAAAAGGTTTTGTGTCCATAAATGTTTGGTGGCTCATTGTTCTTCATATGACTAAACAATTAACGTGCAAGCAGGGTATGAACTAAGTGCTTGTTTTTTATAGGTTGTTAATTATGATCTGTGTATACGAACTGTTAATCCTAAAGAATGCAGGAAAAATACTGTGACACTTAGTGACGGAATGTTTAACCTTTCCCTCTGTTAGGGAATCATTTGTGATCTATCCAATGAACAGAAATAGTTTAATTCACTGGATATCAGTTACGAAATCTCAATTTATAAATCAAATTTATTTGCAAGAAAAAATAGCATAGTAAAATATTAGTAGAAAATAACACTAAAAGTTTTCTGAGTGGCGCTTAGACAAAGGAGCTAGTTAATAACTGAAATTAGCTCACAATAATTGATTTTCCAGAGGTAAATCTAGAATATTAAGAGTAATCTGCACAGTGTTTTTATACTGTTTGAAACTGTAGAAAATTGAGAATTCTTGTTTTGCATGGAACAATTTATGTAAACAAATGCATAAACATTAATATAGAATCATAGAATAGTTTGGGTTGGAAGGGACTTTTAAAGGTCATCTAGTCCAACCACCCTGCAGTTTCTAATTTTACAGAATTAGAATTTAGGTAGCAGTGTTTTGCAGAGCAAAAATATTCTTGGTTTTGATTGCTGAGGTGGTTTGCAAATTCTGGGACTCAGACCCCACAGATTTTTTCCTTTTATCACAGAACTGTGCTCCAAGAACCATCTTATTTTGCAGTTTGTATTTCAAAACACGAAGGAGTGTAAATCAATACAACACCTACAGACAACCTGAAAACCAGCAAAGCTATCTATGAAGTAAAGTATTTATTGCAGTCAAAATCTGAATTCCACAATTGCACATGGTTATAGAATTTGATATCTTGCTAAGATACTGGGCAAATTATTTCAGTGCAGAAGTTACTGGTTTGATGCTCTGTGGCTGAAATTTTACTCTCTATATGCCTGGTCTTCTGATCTGACTACATCTGTGTCTTGCTGTCTTCAAGCGATAATTAATTGTATTACTGAGCAAGGTCCATTTATACCACAGCAGAACCAGGCAGCAAAAGTCAACGCTTTTAAATGATATAAGGAAAAAACATAATTTGTAAGCAGGGGGCATAGGAAATGAAAAGAGGAGGTTGATGAGCTGGACTTATTGTAGAGCCATGCATTAACTAAAGCCCAATAAACTGCAGAGGTGATCTGCTAAAGTTTGCTACAATCTCCTCCCCTTCCTGGAATGCATAAGAAGGTGCAGTGATGGAGCTAAGCCATCTTATGCATCCAGGCTGCAGATGTTCAGGCAGGTTATATTGGCAGCATTCCGAAATCTGTATTTGCAATAATTGTTTCAAATATATCCGATAGTTTTGAATCATTCTGTTTTGCTGTAGGCAAAAAGGGTAAGAAAAGGGTGTTTACTTATTGACAGAAAGGCATTAAGGAGTTGTTGCTCCTCAGTTTTGGTAAAGAAAGGCATGTCAAGTTCCATTCTCCACTCTCCACAAGCGGAAGCCCAGAAACCCATCCCAGAAGTGTGTGTTACAGGTTAAATGGGGAGATGATCAAACATTGTAGCAATGCACAATATGGCAGATGATACAGTGATCCTTTCTGGCCTTAAAGTCTATGAAACCTTTATTGGTTGCAGGATTTGCTTGTCTTATTCCACAGATTATATGTATGTGTGTAAGGTTTTGCCCATTTCTCATTTATAATTAATTATTTTACATTTCAAAAAGTAAAGCTTAAGAATGCTAGTATCATGAATGTACAAGGGTGCCTAGTATTTATATAATAGGATGGCCTATAATGAAGTCAACATGTTTTGTCCTTTTCGTGAATTAACTTCCTATTAAAGCATTTATTTCTTCCATAAACTGCTACCTTTATACAGAAAAAAAGAGGAAGAAATGTTTATCAAACTCTGAATTAGTATGCATTATTTGTTGTTGCTGGTACCAGGTATATACACATAGTCTTACATAGACAGATGTGAGCTTGCTTTGATTACTTTCCAAGCCAATCTGGAGCTATAACATGGGGCTGAACCCAAACTAATTAGCCCTGTTGAGAGCCACGGTATATTAGCTCAAGAATTAATGCAGTTACACAGCTTCTAGTCAGCTCAAAATATGGGCAGAATAAGTGTGTGCATGCTTGAAATTCAGGAACAAGGAGTTTGATCTGCTAACAAAATATTATATAGGCATACCTACATTTAAGTTGTTTAGTCTGCAGTTCCCCACCTTTTTTGGAGGGAGCTGTGTATATTGAGTATCATCGCAATGAAACTGACATTCAGGGAAATCACTGGATAATAAAAAATGTGTGGTATTATACCATACTTTACAATTTTCTTGTATTTTTTGTGAACAGTTTACTGAATGTATTTTGCCATACAAACTTACCCAAATATGACTATTTCCCATTGCTACTTGTAGAAATATGTTGCATTTACACAATTATTTTAATCCACGTAAGTACTAAGTAGTTAATTTCAATAAAAGAATGTTAGTATTTTAGCAAAGAAGGTGAAACAAGTTAGGATATTTGCATAATCAATAATTACTAAGAGTAGTAATGTTAATTCGCTGTTATTAATAATGTATATTAATAATTTATATTAATAATATAATTATTGACCGTCTTTCTGTGAAAGTACAATGTTATGCATCCTGCCAACTTCAAAACAGTTTTTTGCTTTACTAAAAACCAGATACGTATTTTTGTTCTGTAGTGCCAGTAATATCCATGCAACACAAATATAATCCTATTTGTAGGCATAAGAGTGGGCTATAAAAAAAAAAAAAGTAAATTTGATTTAAATTCAGCTAGTTGCCAAATAATGTCTGGAGAAATAAAGCATGAGCCCTGAAACTTCATGGTAATGGAATACTGAGCTTTTAATCAACTTGCTATATAGGCCACTAGTATCATTAACTAGTCAAGTAACATCTTACACACATGAGCTTCTTTTGTTTGAAGGAAATTTCTTCTACATGATTCCCCTAATTATGAAAAAACCCAACAGTCAAATCCTTGCCCTTCTTATCACGTGGTAAGTTATGTTGTCTGCTCCGCCTACTGGTTGCTTGTTACAAGAGATTCCAGTGTAAAACAGCAAGAAATTAATGTGAAGTGGCAACTGTGGAGCTTCCAAACTAAATTCCACTTTAAAAATAAGATTCTCTATATTTCAGAATTTAAAATTTATGTATATATAACAATGTTTTCCTTGCCCTTTTTTACCTTAATGGTCTGATAAATTATGACTTCATGACGAACATGATAAAAATTGCAGGACATATTTAACAAACCTTTGCCTTTGTTAAGAATATTTCTTGTCATTTCTTATTTGTAACAATAGAAATAACAGTGCAGATGAACTTTTTCATTGTTTGTTTTATCATGAACAGAGTTGCAATTTCTTACTGAGACATGAAACTTATTGTATTTAAGTTTTTCTTATTGGTCCGTAATCACAGTATGCTATTTCCACTGCAGTAGTAATAATCCTGGGTCATTAATAAGTGAGCTACTTATTAAAAGTGGTTTTCTGTTATAAACATGTTTACCTATGTAGATTATCCTTCTATATCCCTGTAGTTCCCCTTTCTGTATTAACAAAATAGGTTCTTACTTCTGCTCTTTGTCATACTCACAGTGCAGACATTTTTAGTAAGGGCCGTCCTTTGCAAAATGCTGACAAATGACTTTTAAAGTCAAAGAAAGATAGAATCGCTGAATCCATTGGTGGCACTTTGTATAAGTGTGTATGAAGAGTCCACATTTGTTGGAACGTGTAGTTGCATGATTCCTGTCGTTGGTATTTCCAACCTTCCAAGAAATATTGCAGTTGATCTTTGTCTTACAACGGTAATTAGAATTAGCTATATAACAGACTAAATCCAGAGCTCCGGTACCAAGCTAGAATGCAGACCTGTATTGTTTTAAGTATCTGCTGACAGAGGAAGCATCAATGCTCAAGTGAGTCTGTGAGTAGGAGCGAGTGTGTCAGCTGGTGCTAGCACTACTGTGCTACCCGCAGTGTGGTGGGTAGCAGAAGGCAGTGGTAACTGAAAGGAGTCAGAGCGGGAGAAAGAAAGTGGTGGAAGGAGCAGAGTGGTGCATGTCTTGTAAAGTCACGGAGATTACAAAAGAACAAATGTAAGAATAATGTTCTGTGAGGAGGAAGGGAATGTTAGCATGAAGTGAGTAACAGTGAAAAGTTCTAATTTCAGCAATGAGAACCGAGTTTTTCCATTCTTATTCTCTCTGTGTAACACCCATACTCCATAAGCAATTCTACTTTAGGGTAATGTCAGTCATTTAGCAAACTTCTGTTGAGTCTGGATTAAAGCTTTTGTGTAAAAAGGTAGCAAAAACATGCCTGAAGGTTACTTTTCAGCTTTTGGTTTTTGGACCAGTTTCGTTTTGCTTCTCTGTAGCTGTTGTAGAACTCAAAATTATACCACTTTTATCAATTGTATCAGTCATTATTTCATGTTTGTCAGTTCACAGAATGAAATATTTTAAATTCAAATACTATTTAATGCTAACATATTTTTTTAATTACATTTTTCCTGTCAACAGAGATGGCAATTCATAAACATTACACTGACTGTCCCCTTTTTACACTACTGGAAATCAGGAGTTAATTCTATTGAAGTTACTACACTTACACCAGGTGTAAATGTTCTAAGTAAGGAATAAAAAAAAGCCACAAAATCCTTCCTGGAGCAGGCTAATGAATATTCAGAAGGCACAACTGATTAATATGCTTCTAACCTAATGTGCTGTCCTGTAAGAGCTTGAAAAACAATTGGTCTAAAATGACACTGTTTGACACCCACTCTGTCTCTGGACATCTGGCAGTTTTATTCTTATACAGGTGAGGACTCCGTGGATAAAGCTCTGGCCTTTGATCTTCAGATCCACAGTTTAAGAGACAAGGCTGCAAGTTTGGTCATTTGAGCTTAGTCCCGAGTGAACACTCCACATCACAAAATGATTATACATAATTTGTTACTATTGGCAGTGTCTGTTCAGGAAAGGCCAAGGACTGAGCCAGCATGAAGAATAAATTAGCTCTTACCTTTTACATTTTATTTCCTCTCTCTTTACTGTTGTAATTTTATTATCCTGTCTCTAAAACATTGAGGGGGTGAAATTATCATTCACTGTAAGTACTAATACTTTCTGAAGTTGAACTAAAATGGTTAATTTTTTTTTTAATGTAGGTGCCCCAATCACTGAACATCCCTACCTATCCATGGGTGTTTAATATCCACTCATCACTTCTCTGCCAAGAAGTCAGATATTTCTGAGTACTTTCCAAAGCTTGTACCATAAAAAATCCCATTTAAATTAAAGAGGAGAGAGTGAGCTTTCCTAGCACTCAGACAGGCTTGCAGCTATATTTAAATAGCATTAGTGTATAAAGCACTTCATGCTACAGTGTTCTGTTTTTATAAAATATTATTTCCAAAGGATTCTCAAATTACATTAAATCCTTCTTACAGTACTTGTGACAGGTATGTTTGATCAGCAAGCCTTCTTCATGTACTCACTTCCGCATTGGAAGCCAGACGTATCAGTCTATTCACAGGTATTCACTATAGGAAAATCATTCAACTCTTGTGCTTCATGGGGCACTATACACATAATCTCAGTTCGCTTGAAAGGAATCTCAGTTAATGTTGCTTAATGTTTCTGTCAAAAAGAAGGACAAAGTAAGGTAAACTGAAAGTAGCCGGTAACTGAGCTCTTTGTGACTCTGGAAGACATCGTACCTGAACAAAGAAAAATGTTTATGTCTAGAAGCTTAGTTCTACTATGTCTGAATTCCAAAAATGACCTTTAAGTGATTTTCACACACACTCAAAAATCTTTAATTGGCTTAGAATTTGAGTCCAGCTCTTGCCCTTTGGGATTACTCATCCTGGGAACACTCAGGACTGTAATTCTACTACTAGTCAACACAGTATCATGTTCATGTGAAAAGAAGGCAAGTGCTGGAAGCCAACATACACCTTCAGAATGTAGTGTGTGCTCTGCCTTCATGTTCTTCCAGACAGAATTTAGTGACAAAGCTTAGAGCTTCCGCAGATTTTCCAGGTTTGCTCATATTCTTTTCAATCAGCCTTTCTTTTTCTTTAAGAAGGGGTGGTTGTCTCCCTAGAGAGGGCAAGTACAATCAAACCCAAAACTAAGATGGCAAGCGTGGTGATCTTCATGCCCAGAAAAGGGTAACTCTGTAGGTTAGGGAGCAATGGAAAGAGGATGGGGAAGTGCTATCTGCTGACCTTGCTACGGTAAGAAATAGATGGCTAAGCACCACTTCAGATGTATTTCTCCCCAGTGTCAATAAAAGGACTTCCTTCCCATTCATTCTTCTTATAAGTCTCATTCTAGCACAAGCGGTAAGTGAAAGAGCTTCCAACAGAAATGTGTCATTTCTCCCTTTGCCACACTTCCCAGAAAACAAGATACTTGCATCCTGTTTTTTAAAGATAGTGATTGAATGAACTCAGAAATACAACAAGTTTAATAATTTTAAGCATGTTCTGTGACAGTATTGGAAACTTTATTTTCCCCAAAGGCTGCTTATTATAAAATCATTTCAATTTGTTTGATAACTGGATAACTGCGCAAATAAATGAGGAAGAGTTTACACTGAAAAGTCATCTGTCATTAGAAAGAGCTTAACGTGCAATAGGATGTAAAGTTTGAGTGCTGTTTTGTGGTTGATCCTATGCAAGCTCAGTTGTTTAAAAGCATATCTAGGTAGACATGGCAGTATTTCTCAGAGCTTCCTTTAAATAGCTTGTTACTAGCCATTTTACTCATACTAAGTATATGTTATTATAGCATAGTGTTATCTCTGCTGTATCTACCATGTGTTAGAGCATTTAGCATCTCTGCATCTAGCATTAGTCATTTAAAAATACACTAGCTAGAAGGTAGCTGTCTTTTTCAGCGTCTGAATTGTATAATCTCTATTTGTGTGGATTTTTTCTAGACAACAAACTTCTTGCTCAACTCCTGTGGGTAGGATTAATGGCAGAGTTTAAAGGACAAGCTGTGTGATCTATCAAAAGTGTACATGCTGAGATCTTAGAAAAACATGACCATGTTTTGTGTATTACTGTCAATTGGGGTGGCAGAAGGGTTGGATTGCTGCAGAGTCAGAAAACTGGTAAAAGTTAGTTATGTATTGAATGCTGGCTTTGTGTGTGATGTGGTACACACATTTAAGAATCTCTATTGCAAGGAAATTACAATGCAGTACAGATATAAAATAAATAGCTCACACACAGAGCCACATTCACACACACTTATGTAGAGTGGAAATCCACTGACATTCCTGAAATTGTTACTGGGATAAACTTGGCTGATGCGTAGTAGTCTGTCTGGTGTTCATACAAATTTGATGTGATGTACAGTCGTGGTCAGGAAATTTTTGAAACTATTATATCAGAATAAGTACATGCTTAATAAGAGATAAATGCACAAGAAGAGGAAGGTTAGGAATGGCATGGGAGAAGTCATGAAGATAAAATGCCGTACATTTCTCAACAGCAAACCTTCCTGTTGATTAAGAAGTGGCACTGATGGTATCCTTGCTTTAATGAGACTTCAAGATGAGTGATGTACACACCGATTCTTTTGTTTTTCAGCTCTTAGGCAAGTGAATAGTATAATGGTAAAGTTCTTTCATTAACTTGCACAGTTTATTCAATATTCAATGCTTTTGTTTAGTATCTAATATATACTGTTAATTTGGGAATTGTATCTGTCCTGCATCAGGCATGATGAAAACTGTGTATCTTCCCCCATCTATTGTTTTATTTACCTTCATTTTGCATGTTTTCTTTGCTTCCATTTTTTCTGTTTCAACAATCTTTTAATAAAATCTTCATCTTTTCATTTTTCTCTTACTACATCACCCTTTTCTACACATTTCTGACAACCTTTACTAATCTGACTAACATGGCTCTCTTCCCTCTTTATTCTTTCCTGTGTACTATACTATGACCATTCATTAAACATTCACTGCATTGTTAATTGGTCTCATTGAAGACTGCTTTTTTAAATATACTGCCACTTTTTGAGGTTTTAGTCATTGTCTAAGCCTATAGGTTTACTACAGCAAATTGTTTAATAAATCTGTCAGCATATATGTCCCTGAGGGAAGATTCAGATGTAAGCACAATGCAATAGACATAAGAAACAATGAAAGGAAATGAAATGTTACATTTTTTAGTTGCATATACGTATTTTTGGAGAAGTGAATGAACTCTCTATATTTAGCAATTATTTCATTAACAAAGGAAATTTCTGTATGAATTCCATCTCTATCTGTTAAGAGCTTCTCCTGTCTTCTGATATATTGTTGTAGGTAACTTCTGGTGTTACAAATTCAAAGATACTAGATGGTATAATTAGATTACATTACAAGGATTTTCTTAATCCAGTAAGAAAAGGAGTGAATTTTGAGTTGATTTTTTTTCTTACAAAGTTTACCTTTTCCATTATGACAATGACAGTAGATGGAATTTTAATTGTAAAGATGTAAGTAATATCAAGCATTTAAATAAGTGTTCTAAGGCTCTGAAAACTTCTCACAAGCATAAATAATTTTAGCCTCAAAATAATCCTGTGAAGTAAGGAAAAACTGTCTGTGTATTCACATGCAGTTATTGAGACATGGAAGAATAAAATCACCCTCAGAGATTATTCTTCAGAGTAAGCAAGCTCTTTAATTCCCATTCATACAGGGTGGTTGTAGAAACTGGTTGGTTTTCAGACATTCCTAGAATTTGTACATGATCCATACTCACCCCAGCACTTCTTAAAGAAAAAATAACAGTAATGGATTTTCCCGTTCTTATTTTTAAAATACAGTTATTAAGCAAGTTAAAATGTATTTTTCTGCTTGTTTTGAAATCAGTTAGCAGTCAAATGAGAAGTCATTAGGAGAACTTAGAGTGCTGGGTGTCTGTTTGGTGTCTTGATCATAAAAGTATTGTTTCCCATGCCATCAGTCACTCATTCAAGTTATTATCCCTGTTCTAGTCATGTCATCAAGAGCCCGCGTACGAATTAGATTTGACAGAGTAAGCCTTGATCAGAGAGAGAATCAATGAAAGCTGGATACATTTTTGGGAGGCCTCTGCATTTTCTGGGCTGCTGGGTTTTGCATGTGCCGCAATGATCCATGCATTAAACTAAGAGTTTGTTTCTCTTCTGTCTTGTTGCCTAAATACCCAAGGAGTTGGTACCTCTTTGGAGACTCAATTACAGTTTTGTTTCCTGCAATTGAACTTAGTGCCTGTGCAGGTTTAGAGCCCGTTTTTATGGTCTGTGGCCAGGATACTGAACCTGAATGTTTCCTTAACACCTCATTGTATAGTCCATAAAATTGCAGCCTGGTTTACTTCTTATAAATGTGCATTTAAAACATCATCGCACTATTATTTTGATATCAAGAAAACATTTCACAGATGAAAAGAACTGAACTAAGCTTTACAATCTGAAGGCAAAATAACAATAATTAATGCTTCTATTACTGTGTTTAAACAGAATATATATTAAGCAGAAGACAGGTAATTAATCCCACTTGAAAGAATACACACTACTCATCATTCATTTATGAATTTTTTAGTCTCTGCATAAAAACTGTATCTCAAAAAAAGCTAAAACACCTTAGGTATAGTAATAGACTAGGTCCTCCAATTCTTATTTAGATTAAATTTCTGAGAGTATATTTTTATAAGGATTACAGGATCAGGCCTGAGGAGTAGCATTAGCTCAGTGAGAACTGAACATAGATTTATAAAGCTGGGTGACATTTTTCCTATTGTCAGCCATGGTAAGGAAATTGTATCTCATATTGGAATGTGTGAACTACACTTTAGGATTTTTCCAATATCTGAATACACTTTACTGTGTATTTCTTAATTGTTAATATAAAAATGTGTTCATATTAGGTTAAAAATCACAGATTATTCCTAGTAGAATACATTCAGATGTGGCTTAAATATTTTGATGTTTCAAATTTGAGTTGATGGGCACATTTTTATTATACTTGTTGCTGGAACAGTATTTACATAATATTTATAGATGCTCCACCCCAAATTTCATATGAAAGGTATTATCCTTTTATTTTCACTACATATGGAATATTCTGACAGCCTGTAATAAACTGGTTTTTTAGAAGTTTTAAATTCCTTATCTTTTACAGACATGGTTGCAGCATCATTTAAACACATTTTTTCCTTGTGAGTCATTAATGTTTTAAGGTATTTCTTTTACCTCCTAGAGAAACTATATCTGGGGATTAACAAGATTGTTCACTGGAATTCATGTGGAAGCATAACTGCAGTAGCTGAGAAATGATCATGTTTCCTTTTAGTTCTCAGCAAGAGTAATTGAATGTTGAATATCTTACTAAACTCTGGACTGTGACAGTGTGTTAACACTCCGACTATCTCCTAACAGCAGGGCAATTATTTGCTGAGTGGGATTTTTATAAATCCCTTGGCAGTAGTATGTCCTGATAATTATGATGAAGTGCACTGGTCAGTGTTGATTCAGCAATCCCATCTCTAGCAAATATTTCATTCACAGCTCTCCTTCATGCTTTTACTTTTATGGCTTTTAAAGCTCTCTTACCTCTCTTCTCAGCTTGCTTAGTTTTTTTACAAATTACAATGGAGCAAAAAAAGATTCTCAAGTTAAGTCTCTATTTTGCTGAAGTCTTTTCCTGCTTGTTTAACTCCTCATTAAAAGACCAGAAAGAGAAAGTAGGACTTTATTCTTACTGTGACAATCACTTGCAAAGTCTTCCTCTTTCAAAGCTATTTTTGTCAAGATTTGATTACTGTTAAATGAAACATTTATATTCATGATATATGTTGATAATTTCAGACTTTCAGAGTTGATATGGAAAAGTAATTGAAATACAGCATACCTTTATTATTTTTAGTTCAATTACAGCAAAAATTATTTTAAAGATATGAGGATATGCTTTCTGTTGACTTCATGCTTACATTTTATCTTCAGCTTAACTTCATCGATTTTTAGTTTTGCATATGTGTAATTATTTGCAGTGCAGTAGCTGCACTGTATCTATTAGGGCATATTTTGTTTGGAATTTTATATGTAGACTTTAAAAGCTCAGTTAAGAAATAAGAAAGAAGAATAAGAACTAACTCATTCATAAATAAAAACTGCAGCATCTAAAACTGTTCACGTTTTATTATACCACTTGGGATCTTTCCTGAGGAACTATCCAGCATAATCAGCACAGTCTTGTCTTTCTCTTTCTCCCTGCACCTTTTTCTTTCCTTTCTTCCTTCCCTCTTTCTGTTTCTTTTTCTGCTCTCTTCCTTCATATTTTAGCTTTCAAGGCAAGCTCCTTAATAATTTCTCTGTTGTATTCTGGGAAAAAAAACAGTTAAGTCTTTCTCTCCATATAGAAATGATAAACATGAAAAGACAAAAATGGATATTCTACAGCATAGGCTAAATATAGGATTGGAGTTAGAAGTAAAACAGAATATTAAAAAAAAAAAAAAACAAAGCCACAAATATTTTCTTTGCTAATGCTGTTTAAATTAATATTTGTTTTCTTATGATTTTTTTTTTCTTTCTTTATATGCCACCATTAATTATAAAGATAAGAAAATGATTGGGAGGAAACTAAATGATAGAGTGTTAGAAATGCAAAATGATTCAAAATATTAATGTAATGCTAAGGATGACTGGGTAACAAATGGTACATTTGCCAGTATGCTTGACCTGACACAATTAATATTCCAGGTCATGCTTGGGTTTCCATGATGGAAGGTCTGAGGCAGAGAATTCTAGGGGAAAATATATCTATTGTATAACTCATTTCTCTTTTTTTTTAATTTTTTTTTTTTATTTTCCCTGACGAGTCAGAACCATAGTCTTAAAAAAAAATAATATCTGTGCTTTCACACCTCATTTGCCATATTCACCACTGGGCCACCATTCACCAGAAGGGCCTGATGGAAGGAGGTCAGTGAGAAGCTATTAGCAGAGTCCCCTCCTGAGATTTCTTTGGTCTTATTGAGGTGGAAGTTAGCATGACAGTACTGCAAATAACTCAGTTGTAGGTTTTTTAACAGTTAGCACAGATTTCCCCATAGTGTTTGTCACTTTAGAAAATTGTTCCTGGAAATGAAGTCCCAGAAAGCTGGCTTTGACAGAGCCCCTTCTTAGTTGTGAAGAACATGGGTACAGAAAAATGTGTCATTCTCCCTGCAGACAAGAGGTACTTTTTGTAACCTATCATAGTATTTTGGAGGGTAACATATTTTCTTACAGCCTTAAGGTGTGGAAAATATTGGAATCAAAGTAAGAGGTAATATCTCAAGACAGATACTCTTCCACCATCGAAAAAACAGTATTATCTACGATGGCTTTGTATTTGGGAGAAGTAGGGAAAAGATGAAGTAATGCTTTAAATACATTTTACTGGTCTAAAGAAGATATGCAAATTTATTAAGTACCAAAGGCTTTGATCCTCCAGATTCTTAAATTTCTGCAGACTGCGAGCTCCCTGCAGAGGATGGAGTAAATAGGGCATCCATCATGCACAGCACATGTGCAGGAAATTACAAAAATAAGACTCTGATTTACAGAGGTATTTAAAAATTAATGGAAGCAATTTTGCCAGACATTGGTCTGAACTAGAAAGTAGAATCAAAGTCATCCCCTTTTCTGTCCTACCAAATTTTGGCAATTTTAAATCTAGGCCTAAAACCTTACCAGAAACCTTGGGGAATTTAGAGTAAATTAGTATTAATTTTATCTATCTAGATACTAACTCTGCCAATCTCTGTGCTGTCTCTTTGAATACTTGAACATATATAATTAAAATGTAAAGTAATTAACAAGGATTGCTTATTTAAAAATGCATTTCATAATCAATTTTGACCCAGATCTTATAAAAAGTTTCAACAATTTTTAAGGTGTTCAACTGGCCTTGCTAAAACTCTGAATCTGTCTTCATAGTTCGTACACTTTGTATGTTTAACCTGATATGTAAAAAAAGAACAACAAAAGATGGCGCTTTGTTAATACACTATTTCAGCAATAATAATTCAAAAGACACTGAATCAATGGATTCCCACACCTATTATAGCTAATATTGGTGTCATTAAAAGTGCTAAAAGCCAATCCTATTTGTGCACCTCGAGATATTCAGCAGCATTTCACAGTATTTGAACCCTTTATTAACTAGAGTTTTTTCTACTGCCAAACATTTAACCAAACAAATGTCAAGTAGAATATACATAGTATCTCGATATAGGCGGCAAAACGCAGTTTCAGAAAGACATTATATTCATGGAGACATTTATACTTGCGTATATATATATAGGCATGTGTGACTAACAGCAGCAATACCATTTCTTTGAGACACAGAATCATAGAATGGTTCGGGTTGGAAGGGACCTTAAAGACCATCTAGTTCCAACCCCCCTGACATGGTCAGAGACGCCTCCCACTAGACCGGGCTGCTCAAAGCCCCATCCAGCCTGGCCTTGAACACCTCCAGGGATGGGGCATCCACAGCTTCCCTGGGCAACCTGTGCCAGTGCCTCGCCACCCTCAGAGTAAAGACTTGCTTCCTAATATCTAATCTAAATCTCCCCTCTTTCAGTTTAAGACCACTGCACCTCATCCTATTGCTACAATTTGTGATAAAGAGATCTTTATTATTTATTATTTTATTTATTTATTTTATTTATTTTATATATTTTATTTATTTATTATTTATAAAGAGATCACAATTTGTGATAAAGGTCTTTCCTGTAGGTCCCATTTTAGTACTGTAAGGCCGCTATAAGGTCTCCCTGGAGCCTTCTCTTCTCGAGGCTGAACAACCCCAACTCTCTCAGCCTGTCGTCATAGCAGAGGTGCTCCAGCCCTCTCATCTTCTTTGTGGCCCTCCGCTGGACCCGCTCCAACAGGCCCATATCCTTCTTATGTTGGGGACGCCAGAGCTGGATGCAGTACTCCAGGTGGGGTCTCACTAGAGCAGAGTAAAAGGGGAGAATCCTTTCCCCTCGAACTGCTGGCCACGCTTTTTTTGATGCAGCCCAGGATGCAGTTGGGTTTCTGGGCTGCAACTGCACTTTGTCAAGTCATGTTGAGTTTCTCATCAACGAACACCTCCTCAGAGCTGCTTTCAATCCTTTCTCTGCCCAGCCTGTATTTATGCTTGTGTATATGTCCAGAGAGTACATTACTTTAAAGTTATGGCCTATAATTCTTCAGAGGAAAGATGTTTACATTATTTAAGGTGTTGTATCTTTCCACTTTGGGGAAACAAAAACTAAAACCCAAATTTGTGCTATATACATTGAAATAAATTTTTTTTGTTGTTAAAATTTCCTACCCAATTTCCTCTTCGGCTTTTCTTTAAATTTTCTTTTTTAAAGAAAAGGCTTTAAAAGGGGTGTAAATTTTGGGTGTATGTAGCCCTGATCTGGATTTGCTACTGATCAACAGATCAGTAGCAACATCAAAGAGTCATTTTTATGCCATAGTGGTTTATTCTAGATCATCCTGATTCTCATGGAGATGTTTTTCTTCTTGAAAATGTTTACCTTTTCAGTAACATTGTAGTTTTCTATAAAATATGTGTTTCACAGCCGTACCATGAGAGAGCGGTATCTCTCCCACTAGCTGGCAACCTCAGCAGACACATGGAATGGCTAGAACACAGAGTCTCAACGTTAGGCAGGATTCAACAGCTGAACATAAATGGCATAGGAGTGGGTGGAAAGGTGAAGTAATGATACAATGAACAGTTCAGTGAAATGTGAAAAAAAAAAAGGTAGTCACAGGCAATCACTTTTCTATTTCGCTGTCATCAAGAGCGAAGGCAAAAATTCGTTGATCAGAATGTAGGCAGATCCAATGGCCATGGTAGGACTAATGCATGACAAGCCATAACGACTGTGACATAGAGTTGGTTAGGATGTCTCCTGCACACCATCTAATTTGTGTGGAAGACCTTAACTTTGGCATTTTATATTTGAGAGAACTTGTGTAACAAATATATAGTGTAAATGCATTCAATAATTGTGGAACAGTGCAATAAAACTGAAGACAACATCTGGAACTTTTGTTTATGTAGCGCTTAGAGGTGTTCACAAGTAAAAACATACTGGGCTGATAAGAAAATTGCCATAGGACAATATCTGAAATATTACAAAAATAATAACAGCATTAAGAGAATCTGTAACTTCATGAACTGTTTATGTGAGTAAGAGCCAGACTTGAAGAACCAAACTTTTAAGATGCAGCTGGATTTTACAGATCATACATATGGACCTGCAATGTTGCGTTCACTCCAGTGGTTCTACTTGCCTGCTATTTGAAGCATGAATCCCTGCTATTTTAGTCTGGCATCCTGAAGACCTGAAGGCATGACCAGTGGTTGTTTGGCATACATATGTTCCTACCATTGATCTCTATTCAAGTCTTCTTTCCCATTACACATTTAGACTGATAGTGTGGTGGATGGTTTATAGGATTTGCACTAAGCGGGGAACATATAACAGAGTTCCAAAATAAATTGTCCTTAGGGCCAGATCACTTACAGAATTGAAGAATACGGATGGTAGAATTTTGAATAGCCCGACAATATTTTGAATAAGCTACCATCTCTGAATATTTTTGTCCATTAAACAATAAGTTCTATATCGGCCTTATTTAACTGTTTTGACAAAAGAAATTGTAACTTCCCAGTAGGATACGTTAATGAAAAATGCATTAGAGCTAATTGGGGAGTGTTCAGTCCTACCAGCCCCAAGAGATTAATACTTTATGAGAAGGTTGATGCTCTACTTAGTTTTCTCGTGGGTCCTCAGTAGTGTTCCAATAGAGATTTTAAACATTTTCTCTTTTCCTTACCTTTCTGACATCAGGACACTGATTTCTTTTCCTACTATTTTGTGTCAATAATTCTTAGCAATTAAAATTATAATAAAAGCAAAGGACAATATATTTTAACTGAGCAAATCTACTTTAAAGGTCTTAAGAATACTCTGAGTAGACTGTTGTAGGATATATAATTATCCTTAAAGCAATTCAGTATCTTTAAATTAATTTTCACCAGGTGTATTTTGAGCATATGTCATCATTTTATAGGAGATTTAGTGGCTTTCTTCAATACGGTATAGGAATTCTCATGTTTAACAGTTTATAATTAGTTCAATAAACTCACATATGTCTATTTGAGAATTGTTTATATACAACTGATAAAATCCCTACATTTATAGAAATGATTTGGGTACGGGCTGTCACATAATTTTGACTTGCCAGATATTCACAGAATGTTAACGACATAGATTACTAGTTCAGAATCTGAAACGTATGCTTTATATTAGTAATGGTTGTATTAGATCACACTAGTGATGCAATTAATGATGTATCTTGAAAAAATAAAATATCAAATTCAGTGAAGAATGAATCAGTTTAATTAAAAATTCAGAAAATTTCATTCTAAATTCTTGTTTTTCACAAGTTTTATACTATTAAAGCTAAACACATTTGACTACTTAAAGGAATTTAATATGAACATTTTGTTGGAAAAAAGCAATTACTGGTTTTTTGTATTCCATAATTTTTCTTGTATTTCCCCTTAATTAATCACTCAATTTTACTTTTAAAAATTCTGCAGTTGCCATTGTCATTGTCCTCATTGTGAATCAGCTAGCACAGAGTTTAAAGGGACAAGTTATATTCCCTTGCATACGCATTTATTTTGCTCTTTAAATACGTGTTTGTTAAGGGAAAACTGGCGTGTTTCTTTGACTACTGTTGTGGAAAGTGGAAGACTAAATGTGACTGAACGAAAACATGGGTTTGAGATACAGGAAGCTCTTCCATCCATAAAATTAAAGTTACCCCCATTTGAAGGGCTGAAATCAGATTATAGATTACATTATACTATTTAAACCCTTTTGTAACTGTAGTGCAATGCTAAGAGATGCATTTAAACTGTAGATCTATCCCATGTAGTAGCTGTCAGAGACTTTGTGTAGAACTGTTTGTTATATAGTTGTTATTTTTTTAATTGGTTTGATTTATAGAATAGATGCAAGAATGAGTTCTAAGTTAGTTGAAGTCAAAGATAACTGCATCTTCTGCTTAGATTGCAGGCATCTACAATTCACCGTTCAGAAAATCCCCGGATCCAATGGAACTGCTGCTACGGAAGTCAAAGCCATTGAGCCACAGACAGCAGCAAATGAAGAGTCCCTTCGCCTATGAGCTCTATGACTGGCCAACTTGTAAAAGGCCTCCAACTTTCTCCACAGCACAGCCACTACCACCTATTGGCAGACAGAAACCTCAGGTAACATTTCTTAGTGTCTCTGAGGCAGCTTTTGTTTGTCTCTTTTATCAGGTTACCATCAAATATCTCGAGTTTGATCCTCGAATCCAAAAATCTCATTTGTGGATTTGGTCTTTATATATAGATCTAGTGCTTGCAATCAGGATATAAAGTCTTTGAAACAGGACTGTCTTAAAGAAAAAGAAACATAGGTGGTATGTAAAAACAGGGAAATATGATTCTTTAGACTTTAATTGTGTTCTTTGGGGAAAAAATATCATTTCCGATATTTCAAAGGGAAGACCTGATAAAATTGAATATCAATATTATGATTCATTAGAGGTAGAATACTTAATTTCCAATTTTAAATCAATAAAAAATATGATAAATTAAAGGTAATGGGACACATTAACCAAATTGTGATAACTTTTTCCTCTTTTTGCAATTGTTTTTCATATGAAGGCCAAGAGACATCCTCTCAGCATAGAACAGTTCCTGCTTTTTTGTGTCCACTAGCTGCATGTCAGCTTTAATTACAAAATTTTCTACATTTTGTTCTGCATCACAGACAAGTTGCCCAGCTCCCATATTAACTGTCATGGTCTCAATTTAAACTTCAGGTGATGTTAAGATATGTTGCAGATAGCTTTTTTTTCTGTTCCATAAGTTAATGGAGATCTCTGAAATAATGTATCAGAGTAAACCTCGCTCAAGATGGCAAAACAGTTTTTGCCACCTTATTATCAAAACCTACTGGAAATGTGCCCAATATACACAGCAGATAGATAGCCTTTTGAGACCTTTATGATCCTCGCTGAATGACAGTACAATGATATGTAGCTTTTGCCAGTAAATGCCTGGTACAGGTACTTTTGGGATAGAAGTGTTCTGTCTTTCTGAAAATTCTGAAGAATTTTTTATTTTGCCCAATCTACTGAACCTCCTACTTGCCTCACACATACACTTTCAGTGTCAGTTTGACTTTGAATGACCACAATGTCTTCAGAACGTCTTAACACTTTTTTTTTTTGGAATCTGTCCTATATTTAAATTTTGTCTTCCACATTGAGCTTAGAAAGACAATGCTTCTGAATGAGTCCCTCTCAGTAACTTTTACAGAAGCTATGATTTAGCTACAGAAATTAAACAACAATAATGAGCAATGAGCAATGTATAATATATCTTTATCGGTATTTTACTCCTCTGAATCAATATGGTTATTTTCAGTATTTTATTACAGCCCTTGGCAGAGGTGATCTGAACACAGTCTTAAGTCTGAACTACTGCTGGCTTCAAACTATGTGTACATATGCCATTTGCCACAATTTGCCTGTGGTTTATTGATTGCATCCAAATTGTTCTTCAGTGGGGACAGCTGTGGGTGTACTGGCTAATCCACACAGAAGAGGCTTTTCTCATCTTTATGTCATGACTGACTTGTCTGTATCGGTGGTGGGAGATGAAAGTAAAGGCAATTGGGGTAGAGCACGAGGCGAACATGCAGGCCTGCCAGAATACCTCTGTAGAAGTAGAGGTGAGCCACATGGAGATCCACACTGCTTATAACAGTAAGGATCAACTTCGGGGCAATTCTCCACCTTTGTCCTTCCCTCCTTGTGTTCTCCCTACCTTGACTGCTTGAGCTTTCTCATTGAATGAACTCATTGACTCACATAGTATCGAGACAAAGGGTGAGCCAACAAACAGTTTGGATGATCAGGGAGTTTGGTGTTGAGATAAATATGACATTATAGCTTTACCTTCTGGGACCAAAGGGGCCATGATGGTCCTTCAGTGGGATGTGTCTGAATGCACTGGCTCTCAGGACAGAGGGACAGATTTTGCATAGTGGACGTGGTATAGGAGTCACGCTTTTAAATAAAGAGGGAACTCAGAGGTTTTCTGTTGTTAAATTGCTCTTGCAAAATCTCTTTGCTGTATACAAAGCATTTTACAAGCTTCTGTTTGGATTTCTAATATTTTATAGACCTAAGTTCAGACGCACACACAGCAGTTGTGCACAGATGGCCTTTTAGAGCAAACCAGAAGAGTTCTGTTTATTTTCTGCACCTCAAAGAGGGAATTTACTATATAATACTTTAATCCTTTCAGTACCCTGGGATGTACACTGTGGGGTAAGTTTTCAAAGCACAGCGCATGGATTTAGCTGCGCAACTCTTATTGATGTTAATGGGAGTCACACGGCTAAATCCCTGCACAACACTTTGACAATTTAGGGTTGTATGTCTAAGAAAAGGACACTGGTTTGAGCTGATGAAACAGCTGGAAATGAAAATCCATCAGAATGCATCATCCTAAAAGTTTTCTAGTGTGACAATAAGGAATTTAATTACTAGATATACTTGTGTCCTAGTTCTCTGTGGTAACACTTTGTGGGACCAAGCTTTTTTTTCTAATATTTATATGGCCCACTGTGAGTCACTTGTTACTTCACTGTTCTTTCAGTTATCTAAAATTTGTATTTCCCACAAAGTTGGATATTTTATATGATAATGTCATTATATGTTTAAAAGAACAAAAATTAGCTATCTATCAGCTTTCTTTTAGGGAAACGCATATTTAGCAATTTATAGGCAAGCTGTGTGTGTGTCAGATAGTGTATTTAAAAGAAAAGTTTTAATGATACTTATACATCAATTAGATCTATCATTTTTATTACTGAGTTAACTAGAATTACCATGTGATGGAAACATAGATAAAGCTAAAATTAGTCATCTGTTCATTAAAAGGCATTAATAAAAGAAAGCACATTGCCATTTTTAAGGAATTTTTTGCATGCTGTTAGCTCTTCTGGAATGGGGGTGGTGAAGCACATACGATTTCATGTTGATCATAATTTTTATCGCAAGTTTCTGATTTTATGGTAAAGTAGTAAGAATGCCAATCTGATAACCTTTATTTGGCAGACCAGGCAGTAGTGAGAAGATTTATGCTACTCAGTACAAATTCCCAACATAGAAGACAGAGTTGTGTGATTTGCTTTCAGGATGAAAAGCTGTTGATTGATTCCCTCCCTTCCTTTCCTAGCCTGACCTCCCCAGGAAGATTCCCATTTTGAAGCAGGATGCCCAAAATGCTTGCAGGCACTCCCAATTTGAAAACATTTGTAAGCACCATTCTACCTCAGATTCCACAAATCTTAAACTTAATGTTGTAAGATGGAAATCACAGAATCACAGAATGTTAGGGGTTGGAAGGGATCTCTAGAGATCATCTAGTCCAATGCTCTGCTAGCTAAATGGATTTTTTAGAGGTCTTGTCATCTTAGATATACCTCTTAGGTAGCTATTGCTAGGTAAGTTTCTTCAAATACATGATCCACAGGAATGGAAAAATCTGCTGGGAATGTTTAGAATTATCTTAATATTACAGTGTGTATATGCCACTTTCATTAGTGATGACACAGCCTTGTTTGAGAGACCTTTGCTTAGTTACACTGTTTCCCGTCTCCTTCCATTACTAGTTGGACTCTTAATTTCATTTGAACTATGGATTGAGGAAGAGTTAGAAGGTCTTAGAAATTAAAGATGGAAAAATATCCTTGCTTGGATACCTGATTTGGCCCTTACCCTGACGGAATATGAGTCAATATTTTACAATGAAGAAGAAATATTCCGAAAGACTGTTTTCTAAAAGCAAACATAGTTATCTTGCTATTATTTGACAATAGTACATTTCTTTCTTCTTTGTTCTGTATATCCACTTCATGCAAACATCTTGCAATACAGAGTATTAATTTTTTATTGCAAATTTTAAACTTTCTTTCTAACTTGATAATGGCATTATATATTACTAGAACATTGCTTACTAGTTTTAATGACATGTCCTAGTATCAATTATTCTCTCACAGGCGATAACACTTTTAATTCTTTTTTTAAAGACTTACTGTGATCATATTAAATGAAAATATTTTTTTTTATGCAGACTTAGAACATAGAAGCAAGAAAATACCTACAAGAAATGTAATTAAGCTCACTTGCTTTCTAGGACCTTTAAAAAGATCTCCAAATCATGGTGCTGTGCCTTTAAAAAGTAAAGTTCTGATAAAAATCCATTAACCACTTTCAAATATAGCAATCCTCCTGTCCAGCTGTGAAAAGTACTAGATGATACTTATTTGCCATTTGTGTTATTTACGGTCCATGACTTTTATGGTAACTGGTTCCTATTATTGGTTTCTATTAATGTAAAACATAAGTGAACATAAATGAGGCGTGAATCATTTCTTTTTATTAGCCCCACAGTCTTCACTCAGTGCTTGCAGTAACTCCAGCTGTGACTTGTTAGTGATAACCTATTTAAAGAAGGATATCTTTAAGAATAGAGGCTGTGATTAGGATTCTTTGTCTGTCCATAGTTTCAGAAGGTTTCACTAGTTCATTGCAGGATTGACAACAATGAAAATAAAATTAAAAAATACTTAGCGACACTTCTAAATCCAGAGCTGCCACTAAACTGTCCTGAGCATAATATGGCACTAATTATACTACAGGTAAGTTTTTACTGATTAGTACTAATAGCAAGTCATAGGATATGTCACTTTGAAAGGACTTCCTGATGCTGTTTCTCTGTGTTGTTAAATGGTAGATGCTGATGTGATCAGTTATTAAACAATACACTCTGGAAAAAAAGATATATATGCGTGTATAGAGAGAGACTTGTGAAAGAACTATGAGCTTTCATTTTTCTGTTAAGCATAAGGAATTTAATGTGGAATTAGACTTTTCAAAAATGGACTATACACCTTTATTATTGAAGTCATTAGTTTGAATTGTATCAGAAGAATTGTGTCTTAAGTCATGTATTAAGTTCCCTTCCAGGTAGTTTCACGGCTAAATTGAAAAAATCATGTCCTTTAAGGTAAAACATTTCTTATCCTATGAAAAGGAAAACACTTAAGTTTTCTGCTTAAGCAGAATCTAGATACAGTTAATACTTGTGTATCAGATTTTATTTCACCAATATTTTTTTTCCAAGGAAAATTAAGTTTTCCTAATAATTTCTAACAATGTATTGTTTTAAAATAATGAATATTTATTAGTAGTTAAATAAATCCAGAGCACACCCTTCTCATTCTCTCTTTGGAGCTTTAGAGCATGTTATCAACCTTTGTGTTATCCGTAACTCTCTACAAAAATGAACTGCTTTAATTATTTTGGAAGAAAAGTCTTGCTACGCTTCCCAGACATTCCGTGTCCTCTTTCATCAGTGATGTGTCATGAATAAAAGAAGGAATGAAAAGAACTGTAACCCCACCATAAAACACTAACATTATCCTATACCTTTCAGGGGCCTTTCCGCGATACTGCTGAAGTATTGCAGCAGCGCTACAAGCCTTTGGAACCAACCTTGCGAGTGGCAGCATCAATCAATTCACCACTAGAGAAGGCCAGAGAGGAAATGAAAAAGGAGGAATGGAGAAATTGTATACATGACAATGAGTAAGTTCTTTGTTTTTTCCTATATTGTTATGAGAATGTTTTCTTTATTCCGTTGCTTTCAGAAACCTTTCATGCCTGTCAAAATAAAATGTCAAACCTGACAGCTTACTAGCAGACATTCTATGTACATGCTTCTGAATTTTGTGTCTTTAGATTATAAACTGTTCAGGGCAGAGACCTTATCTTGTAATTGTGTGACATGTGCCATCCATATCTATGAATCTGTAGAACTTGTAGTAGTAATATGTGATGCAACAGATGGGTTTAATGGGAAGTAAGAAAACAAGTGCAAATTCTGTTTTGCCACATGCACCTTGCCAAGGGAAAAAATACTGTTTCAGTCTTTGTATTCAGGGAGCTTACAGACTATGGAAGGAAAAAATGGTGTTGCGTGCCAATGAGACTTGCTTTTTCTCCCAGT
Organism: Rynchops niger; assembly: GCA_013400035.1. NCBI lineage: Eukaryota > Metazoa > Chordata > Aves > Charadriiformes > Laridae > Rynchops > Rynchops niger. Next base: position 147,329 of record VXBH01009945.1, read on the forward strand.
CGACTACCAAAGCTCACTTGGAAGGGAAGGGAGCATATGTTGCACATGTTAGAACATGATGCAAAAACTGTAATCATCTCTGAAGCAGTTTGGTTTCCTAAGCCGTAGCATCTGTAACATTGTCAGACAGGCCAGGTCTCTTCCATACAATCCCAAATACAGACATAATCCATCCCAAAAGATTTAAGGCTTCTTTCCAAAAAGATCTAAGGCTATTGCCAAAATATTTCCAATTTTTTTCTTATCATGATGGAACTCTTTTGTCTAATCATAATAAAAGCCTATTAAGTCACCTGTTCTGGCTTTGTAGCTAACAAGAAAAAAAATTGATGCTTTGTCAACTTTTCCCTTGAATTCACTGCTCTTGACAGTCCTTTGACACTTCAATACCAGAATTCAGGACAGAAAGGAATCACTTTTCCTCATGAGCAGGCTGTCATCCACTGATTCACTGGGACACGATGCTTTGCTATCTTTGATCTGTTTCAAGCTTTTCTATCAGATCCATGTTGCCATGTGTCAGCGTCAGAACTGTGACTTAAGAATGCTGGAATCAAGTGCATTGGCGTAGTTTGGCTTTTATGTTTTTATTGTTGGATTGCTTTCTTTGCATTTTCCTTGATTTAACATTAGCAGTGACTTTAAATGGAAATTCTACTCAAAAACAGTTTTGCAAGAAAAATATCTCTTAGTTCAGCTACTTTTCCGCTTTTAGGTTATGTTATTTTTTTATATTTGGTGCCAAAAATGAGATATAGTGCTCCTTATTCTTTTCATACCAAAAACATAGCTGAGTTAAGTCACATGTAAAAATGTACTTCAGCTTTCTATTCCTCTCAGTATTCTTTCATATATTGGGATGAGAGGGAAGCAGCTTAACTTTCACATCTCATCTCAAATCTGGGCTGTTTTTTAAAATTATTTTTATTTCTAGCTTCTGCTGGTGAAATTTAAAAAAAAGAAAAACCAACCAAACAATCAAAACATGGGGTAATAATTAACGTTTTAGCTCTCATTTAAAGGGTTCTTTTCACTGAATAAGTTTTGATTGATGCATTCCAAGTGAGGATGGATGATATATTTCATTTCTAGGCATGACTATATTGCCGTTTTAATTTGACAAAGTTTACCCCAGACATCACTGTGTCAACAGTTTCAGAAGGTCAGATCTTGTAATAAATATTTCACTCTTCAGTGACTGAATTGTGAAGCTTTGGTCTTGTACAGTTTGAATTTGGAGTCTCCAACTTTGACAGATATTAATTGATCAGGGATCTTTATTTACCTTATGGGTAAGGAAATGTTTGGTGCCATCCTTAGTGCAAGGAAACAATGTCCTAACACCAATGATTCTCAGCTTCATGCACGCTAAATGCATAGTGTGTTATACATTTTCAGGCTGTGATCATTCCGTTTGTGCTTCATATTCAACCAACCATGCAAGGGTCACATATGTAACCTTGAAGAGGTGATGACAGAGTTGCAGGTCATCAGGACTAACGCTTACTAGTAATGCTACAGCTGCTGTGTGGGATGCCGGTCTCCAGGGAGAAGTCAGCAAAGGGTTACTCAGATTCTACAGTAGTTTTTTCTCAGCAGTGCCCATTCTGAATTGACAAATTTCTGTCTCTTTCTATGTAATTGTGTACTTTGGGACTGTATTTCTTCCTGATAGTCCTTCCTATGCTGATTATTCTCTTATTTTAGAAAATAAGGAGAGAATGAACAGCGGAAGTGTGTGGCATTTGTTGAGAAAGCTTGTGTTTGCATAAAATAACAAACTGAGACATGGATCTCTTTATTTCCAGAGTGAGTATTGTGTGATATCTCTAAAGACAGAAAAATTGTCTATGTATACCTGCAATTTCCAACAACGTTCAGAATTCCCACTCGTCTCAGGATTCTTTGAAGTGGTTATATGTTTTCCCTAATTCTTTCAAGTTCTGAGAAAGTTTTTGCTTCTGATAACATGCAGAAATAATTGAAAAAGCTGTAAGAGTTTGACACAGGAGGAAGCAGCACAAATGAAAGCAAGAATGTTGTACTTGCTTAAAGCAACTGATAGAATTTCTGATTTTTGCAATGAAAGAGCAACTGTGTAATCTAGCCTAATAAGAATGATTTCTTTTTCTCACGTAATTGAAGCTGTTACTGCCCTATTGTGCTATTTTTCATCCAAATGAAGTGATTTCCCCTTCCACTTGCATAGGAATGACAATTGGACTCATTCAGGATGGCCACTTAATAAACTAGCATCTACTTTGAGATACCAACTGCTGGATCCAACAGATTTAGATCACGAAGCATGAAAAGTTCTTTACTCAGTTGCATGCAGCTGCGTGCTGGCCTGATTTTCCAGAGAACAAAAATGTAAATTATTTTCGTTAACTTTGCTGAAATCTGTCTCATGTAATATGCCTCATACTTCAAAGTATACTATTAAACGTCTTTATAAACTCAACATATCAGAACGAGTTGCAGTGTGGTGGTAGAATAGGGATAAATCAGCAGTACTGTAAGGCTGAGGTTTCCTGATTTATTGTAGTCTTTTGGTGTGACATCAGGCAAAGCATCCCAGCTTCTGGCTATGTCTGTGCTCAGTGCTGTACTGAAGATAGCCAGGCTTGTCCTGAACACACTGGTTCACTTGTGTGCAGCAGAGTGCAATGTTTGCATACCCTGCCTCCCACTCTGTGCAAACATCGCAGCACCAAGCTCCTCATGGGCTTAATCTCAGCAAGATAATGCTTTTCTTTAGAACCAGCTTAGGTGCTTCCATGCTACACAGTGCTGTGCACAGAAGGTACGCTTACAGAGAAGTTAATGGCCTAAACAAGTTCTATACTTGGAGAGCATCAGTGTTATGAGCTCCCTGGTATTAATGGTAATAAAATTTAAAAAGCAAGTCACTTTAAGATTTATGATTTTAAAAAATCTTTTAATTTCCACATTTATAAGATCACTCACTGTATTTCTGACTTGGCTGCAGTGAAAATGGCTACTACATTTTATGTCATACAAATAAAACATCTGAAAACTTTTTTGAAATTATACTTAGTTTTTCATTTGCTTTGCAACTTCAGCAGTTTGCGTATTTTCTGGACTGTTATTGTATTATGATAAACAGGGATTATCATATATTTTCAGATAATGTTTTCTTAACAATTCAACTTCTATTTGTAACTCTTCCATTTATTTTAATTACTAGCACAGTGTGCAACACTTATTAATCAGCAGAGCCTTTTTAAGTTAAAATACTAAATTAGCTAACCCCATTAACACAGAATACTCCAAACAAGCAGTAATAGGAGAGGTAGTTACTGTGCAAATCGTATTATACATGCGGGTGCTCTAGGGCACAGTTAAGCATGATTACCCTCTTTTGATCCAGTATTCCTCTGCTTCTTCCAGCTAATTTCCACTGGAAATTTACAAAGTAGCGCCTTCATTTTTCCATCTTAATTTTTCTAATGAAGTTCTGGTACTTCATAACACTGGGGATGCAGATAATAAGTCTGTGTATAATTAAGAAGTTCCGGAATTTGCTGCAGAAGAGATCTCTTTTACTTCCTACAAGAAATAGACTGTGCTTCTCTGTGCCACTTTACTTTATCACAGACAGGAGTTAATCAGCCAGAGGTTTCTTAGATTTACTGATGTTAGGATAAAGGTGATTGATAGTTTATTGAAAAAGTATGTATTTAGTATATTACTGTAGAAAATATTTGTAATAAGGCGCCCAAGAAAAGTATCTTATGGCAAAAATACAGCTCTAAACGTAATCTGACTAGCTATGTTCAGTAAAACATTTTCTCTTTAGCTTTGTAAATATCACTTTGATTCTCTTTAGTTTTGTACGTTACACTTTGATTTTAATGTGCACTCATTATGAACTAAATAATGGCTGTCCTGCTGTCATTGTTTTGATATGGAAAACCATTGTGCTTCTTCCTTTGTTCCCTGAGTGAAAAGATAGACATTGTTGGATTTGATAAAGAAATTACTTCATGTATTATCCAAGTTTGAAAGCTTAAAATTAATTTAGTGTTTTATTTAAAGAAAAAAAAGTTAAGACTCACAGCTTCCTGAAAAAGAAGCATAGCTTGTTTGGAGTTAATTGTTCATGGTCTCATTCAAAGTGAGATAAATTTTTTTTTTATTTGAATTAGATAAAGACAACAAGGAATCGAATTGTTATTGCATCAAACCACTTCAGGTAAAAATTTAACAACACTATCACACATCTAGAGTTAAGATTTTGGTAGTATTTTTACTTCTAAATTACAAAAATGCACAGTACATGCAAATACTATGAAAGCTTGAAAAACCATGTAAGCAGAATATCCCTTCTAGTTCTCTGGTCTCAATATTTCTTATTGTGCCCTGGTAGTGCAGCATGTATGGCAGTCTGGCAGTAGATCCACTGCCATTCTCAGAAGCCTAGGTAAAGTGTGAAGCATTTCTGGTATGAGGATTACAGGCTTGCACTGTTAGAGTGCAAGGAATTTTGCCTAGCTAGAGGCAAAGAGGCTAGAACTAGAGGCAGCTAGAGGCTGGAATTTTGCCTCTTGGGCTGGTCCAGAGAACATGCTGAAGGTCTGCTTTGGTTTTTGCTGCCATTTCAGTTCAAGTAAAGGTGAATGCCTCTGAACTGTGTCCTGTTGGTGGGTACCATGTAGCATTGGGATGCTGCCGCCCAGCAGTAAGTAGTGGACCTGACAAATCCTCCTTCCTGCTTGTGCTGCTGCTCTCTCCTCTCACATAGCCATAGCCCGGTACCTACTGCTGCTTCTATCATCACGGATAATCCAAATGGAAAGCTTTTAGTGTCTAAAAGGCCTCCCCCTTCTCTGGCCACAATAGTGAGAGATATTACAATAGAAGAATCAGAATAGAGGGAAGAAATGGTAGGTGAAGAATGCAGGAAGAAAGGTCATGAGGAGGTAAAAATTTGGGGGGAAAAAAAGGATTAGAAAGATGAAATTAATAGTAGCAGGGATGTGCAGGATACCATGAGTGAAGGAAGAAAGCAAGCTATTGTTATTTTTGTTAACAACAAATTTCAAGGGTATCTTTCAAAATTTAAATACATGCCACTAGCAGCTGTCAGGTCCAGGACTGGCTACTAAATCGAGGCTTCTAGGTCTTTTTATGCTAATTAGGTTCAACATAGTGTGGTCCTGGCGACAGTGCAGCTGGCCTTCATTACCAGTGACACTGCCAGCTTTGGTCCTGGTCCTCCCTCAGCTTGTTTATGTGTATGTAGTACTGCTATCTGTAGAAGCCGAGATAGTTTCTCATTTTTTGGTTCCAACTCTTTCCCCCTGTCTTGAATGTATTCTTTGGCATATCTCTCATTCAAGCTTTTGTGGTGGGTGAAATGAAATAATTTTTCATTTTGAAATTTATTTCTTTAGGGCAAGTTCACCTCCCATTTAATCATCAATTTTTTGAAAGGCTCAGTTTATACTGATTATGTTTTATGGCATGATATAACACCAATATGGAATTTAATTCTTCTTTGATCCTGCTACTTCTGTCCCTGTCATATTTACTGAAAACCTTCAAGAATTTCTGAATTTATACTTACATCATAAGAAAAAGCTGAAACCCAGATGTAAGAATCCTGTGAGTGAGCTTTTTTTTTTTNCTTGTGCAGCTGATAATGGCATCATACCACTGTCTGGATTTAATTTTCTTCTCCTTCCATCACTCTCTTCTGTCACATTCAGAGCACATACTGTCATTAGTTTGGGGAAAAGCTGTGTCAGGTGTATATATAGAGCTACAGAACACAATACCATTACTGAAGTGTTTTGCAGTGCTATTGCTTTTTACTGTTGTTATTGGTTGTGGATGTATAATGTCTTTTGTATGACTCCCATTAATTTGGTTACCCTACTTACTTAACACAAAAATTGTTTTCATGTTCTTTTAATTACTTATTCACATAGAGTAATGAAAATAGTTACTTGCTATAAACAGACATTGAATTTGCAAACATGTGATCCTTTCTTCTAGTTAGATTGTTATCACTATAAGGATCTGCCCCCTTGGCTCTGACAGCAGAACTATAGACAGAAGAAAAAAGAAAATTTCTACTTTAGACTACTTTAAAAATGTAATAGGGTATAATAGTATAATGCCCTTTCATTTCAATTTTAATATTTTTTATTGTTCAATTTTCCTCAAACTCATAGTTGATTTAATTTTTTTTTACTCAGCCATAGAGATACATTCGAGGCTGTATGGCACATACTCCAGTTAATGATCTTAGAGGAGATATGCGGCAGAATGCAGAAGATCCCATTTGTGTTAAACTACATGTAGAATATACTGTTAATGTATTTTAAAGTGTTACAATATGTATTTTTTTTTGTTTGGAATCATGGTAGAACATAGATTACTCTGATTATTTTTTTGTCAAAAAGACAAAGATTAACTGATCCACAGTAAAATCAAAATGTCGATGTAGGAAATGTTATAGGGAAAACTACAATAATTTACTTTATCCTCTACTTTCCTCGAGAATTATTTTTTGCTACTTTGTGTAGAAATTTTGCAGGCGTAGTATTCATATTGAATTATGAATACTATGCCTCAACTAAATTCTGTGCATATATGGGCAAATCCCTAAACTGCTGGTCTTGTCTTCACAGCTATCCAGTCCCCTGAGAAAGCCAATTTTCTTTCATGTCTGAACAAAAGAAAAATGTACTATTAAAATGCAATTCAGAAGTGATAAAAACTGCAAGTGGAGCAGCCGGCTCACAGCACCTTCGATGTATTCTCTGGGACACTGGGGCCACATTAATTTTTGTGTGTGTGTGATGTCCATCCCATGTGCAAATTAGCATTACAAGTACCATAATCTGTCTTATGTGAGAGTGTCCTTTCCCATGAGTATACACATGCTACTACAGCTTTGTATAACTTAAGTCTGCTAACTCGGTGTTTTTCTTTCACTAACTTTACATGACGTTTTTTTGTGATACTTTAAATTGATATAGCTGGCAAAAATCTAAAATAGTTTCTTTTTTATGAAGTGGAAAGACAGACACGTAATTCTAAAAAAAACAAACGCTCAGAGTTGCTGATGGATCACTTAGTCCAAATAATTTTCTGAGTCTGTATCAGATGAGAGGCAAAGAAAGGTATTTTAATGCCCAACTTTACCAAAAACTTTTTTGACTGCCTAACTCTTACAGGGATTCAGGATTCTGAAATGCTTTCAACTAGGAAAAGGTTTTAATTAACTACACCTGTTGTCACAGCAGTTGAAGTGATATTTTATACTTCTGAAGCATATATTTCTAATTTTACTGTACAACTATTTTTCCTGCACTTGTAGAATTAAGAATGTTTGTTTTGTTTTCAGAATGCCAGCAATGATAGGCTTAATTCACAAGATTTTACTTTATATTAAAATGTACCTATTTGCTCTGATAACCCTCTTGCAAACTGAAATAGATGGAACTAAGACATCCCTGTAGAGTCTCTTGCAGATCCTTTATATTTGTCTTTCACCTTCCTCCAAACAGTTTGCTGCAGAACCTACCCAGAAAACCTGTAGCTGTCCACAGGAGTTAGGGGCATCCATCTGAAAATCTATTCCATGCCTGAAGCAGGTAGCTGGAGCTTCACTGTTCAGGGGCACTATGTGAGCAGAAAATCCCCCATCAGTATGACCAAAGGGTAAAGAATCAGACTCCAAAAGATTTCTAATTAGGACATAATTATAACTTGAGCGAAAGCACAGAATTTGTGAATTAAGAACAAATAATTTCTTTGCTTTGTGGTCTGCCAATCCATGAAAGTCACCAGTACTATTTGTGTAAGTTTTTATTCTGCTAATTGAAAGTGTTGTTTATTTAGCTTTGATTAACAGATACAAAAAGATGCATATCTAATTTAACGTACAGGGAAAATTCTTTCTGGTGCAAATTTGCCTTGGTTTATGCTTACACTACTGACATGCTTGAAATATCTCCATCCGATGGAACCATCAGGTTTAGGTTATGTGTTGGGTGCCTACATGACTTGTAGAGCAGATGCAAGTTGTCCAGAAATGAGCTCTGTACTTGTGCATGGTGCATGCCTGCCACTGCCTGCTAAGACTTGAGGTGTCAACATGCAGATTCCAGCAAATTGAACCCTGCTCATTCTCTCTTCACATCACACCAGTTGGTAGTGCAGATACAGCCAAAGTAATAATCTAGTAATGCAAGTTATGTCTTCGTACAGAAAGTCTTTATTTCATCCTGTTGAAGCTCTGTATCTCTTCACTCCAAATAGAATGTAAAAGCAGCTATAGCAGAAATTGCAGTAATCCTCTCAAAATACTGAGGGGGAACATTAAGAAGGTAGTGGAAAATAGCAGAAACATGTGTCCTTGTCACCTCCTGTAGCATTGGTATCGATGATTTACATCAACCCTGTGGCATCTAGAGTAAAGCATAACTGTTCTTTAAATATTCTCGAATTTCAGGTTTCTGCCATTTTCTTCGTATCATAAAAATGAGAAGTATGACCCCTCAATTCATAGGTCAGTCAAATATGGCCAAGAGACTTACGGAATTAAACACTTCCGAGAAGTACAGCCTCAGAAGTGGGTAGCAGACAAGGTAAGTCACTGCATATTTACTCTTGCAAATTAAGCTAAACCTTCAGAAAATCATGGCAAAACCTGATTAGAAACAACAAAAGATTTTACTGCTTACATTCTTTGGAAAATTCCAAAAATTAGTGAATAGCCATTTTTGAATGCAAGATTGTCTCATTAAACTGCCTGGTTTCTGAGGAGCATCTCATATTATTTCTGGTTTTGTAGTGCTGCAAGTTTTCCTCAGAACATGTTCTAACATGAGCTTGTGTCTCATTTGTATTAGGTATCATAATCACGTTAAAATTTTCCAGTACAGGAAGGATAACAGACTTGGCAGAGAGCGCAGCACAGAGACACAAGGATAGTTAAGGGACTGGACCATCTTTTGTATGAGGAGAGGCTGAGAGTTCTGGAACTCTTGAGTGTGGAGAAGAGAAGGCTCAGGGGAGATCTCACCAATGTGTGTAAACATCTGACAGGAGGGAGTAACAGGGAGCCAGACTTCTCTGACTCAGTAGTGTCCAGTGACAGGACAAGAGGCAATGGACACAAACTGAAATGCGTGAAATTACACTGGAACATGAGGAAACTGTTTTTTTTCCTGTGAGGGTGACAAGTTGCCCAAAGACGTTGTGGAGTCTCCATCCTTGGAGGTATTTAAAACCCAGCTAGACACAGTCCCGGGCAACCTGCTCCAGATGAGTAGGGGATTTGGACTAGATGATTTCAAGAGGTCTCTTCCAGTCTAAACCATTTTGTAAGATACGATTACTCATTTCCCTGAAAGTAACTTGACCTCTGTAAATATGTAACAAGTTCTAAGGGATCTTAGTTTGAGAAGTAGTATTTTTAAAAGAACTGCTTCTCAAAGCTTTAAGCTTTAAAAATGAGCTCAGAGTTAAATTTTGCTAATTTAACATATGTTAATTAAATCATTGCAAATAAAGGCACAAAGATCAACATTAAAAGAAAAAGATCTGAATTTGTCTTTCAAAAGCAATGAATGGAGGATATGACTGGCTGAAGTCCCACAGCATAAGTATGATATATAAAAACATCTAAAAGTCTTATTGGTGGTACTCATCTTGTCCTGTAAAAACTTTTCCTTTTCCAGTCCTTAGCACATCTTGATCAGGCTCAGATGAAGATATCAATGTAAAGAAATTTATATTGTATATCATATCACAAATATATATAAGTTATGGGCTTAGCTGAAACAACTAACCTCACTTACTTGTGATCTTGGATGGATTTCAACTTAAGTCTCTGGAAGTGAATACCTGTATACATTAACCCAACATGACACACAGCCTTCCAACCCCAATTTTAAATCAATATGAAGCTTCAATTAGGAGCTGCTTACCCAAACAGAGAGATAAGAGGAGAAAAGAACTATTTATGACCTACCTGCTGCTTTAATGGGTCATTATTATCAGAAAAAAAAAATCCACCCATCCAAGCCCTCCACCTCCTCACTATGTTTTAATGGAAAAGGTCCTGTAGGCAGGTGTGAGGTCATACTTTCATAACTGTTAACTTTGAAAGAGCTCTCTGTCCCTTTCTAGTTGCTAAACTGTATGAAAACTTTGTATGTATCAGTGCTATGAACAAAATTATCCTGTCCTAATGAATCACCAGGCACGTATCGAAATATTACCAAAAAACCCAAGTTTTTGCTGGTCTGTGAGACAGTTTGTCTGCTAAACACAAGCCTCCTTTGAGTTTCCCATGAGGTGATCTTTCTGTGGATGCAACTTATATTACAAGCTGAACAGCTGCCATGATGTATATTCAGCTTCTGACAGTATTATACCAGTGAAGTTTCTCTTACCATTGCTGCGAAGACAAACTACTGCACAAGTTCTTTCAAGAACTCAGTTCAGCGGTCAGTGGATCAGTGACCCCTCTGAGGGTACTGCTGAGGTATTATTTGATATTAGCTGGCTTTTTTTAAAACTACATATAAAAAATTTCCCTGTGTATGTTCAAGAGCGTGTCCTAGTTGTATTTCCCTGAGACTTTCATGTGTTTATAAATATGAATTTCAATTCAAGTCACAAAAAATCAGTATGTAAATTATATAATTCCTTTAGAAGCAAAATGAACAACAATGAAAAATATTGCTTTGTTATATTTCTTCTGGAAAATGTAAGGGTATTAGCATAGACTTCCTCTAAACATGATGATTACCATAGATATGTGAGGAAAAGTTAATAGTTCTCCTTTTCATCTATTTATAATCTGTAGATTTTTATCTCATTCTCTTTGCATTTCAAAGAAGTTTCTGAGTTAAAGGAAAAATTTTTGTATTCTAATTCTTCACTAAAAATAAACAAGAAATGGCAATATTATGCCTCTAGTGAAACTGACTCTGGTTAGTTTACCCAGTTGTAAACCTCTATAAAAATGCTTGCATATTTTAAGTTTAATATTGTATGTCCAAATACCTTGGAATGCCTTTGATAGAATTTGTGAGAAATATCGGTATAAAAAAATGACCAGTCACTATGAATTTAAGCTACAATGATAGGCTCCAATGTAGCTGGACAGTCAAGGGATCACATACACTAACTATAATCTTTCAGTTGTCAAAACACTCACATATGTTCGTATTTACTGAGGCAGAAATGATAGCTTACAGCCTTTAATCGGTATTGGAATTAGTTTGCATATGCATTTTAGAAAACTGACTTTAATGACAGTGTTTAATGTTTTCTTATTTGCAAAATTCAGGAAGTGACATTTTAAGATGTTCCTTCCTGATAGATTCTTTCCTCTGATGCCTTATTATAGGTGAATTACAGTACGAGTGCATCACTGTTTCATTATTTGCACAGGCATTTTGGCCCTAAACAGAATTTTATTATCTACAAAGCATAAAAATACCCAGTACTGCAAAGAATTAATTTAGAGAACCTAAGCATATTGCACAGAACATAAAGTTGACCTTTACCGTCTACAGCTTTTGGAATGGAGTGGGATGTGGAACACATCATAGATTTAATGTGGCACAACGCTGTCTGCAGAAACTTGGGTGGGACTGTGACTGCCTGCCCATTGCACCCGATGATTGAATCTGCTGTCACCAGCATCCTGATAATAATGAACATTCAGCTTAACGACCGTGATTATGATTATCATAATTGATGTGCAAGTGCAGTGTGTGGGGATCATTACAGCTGAACTGTACAGCAGAGAAACATGCCTTAGTTATGGATAATTTTACTTTTATGCATTGATTGGGATAAAATATGCCTTTCAAGTTCAACAGGCCAGCTTAATATAATTTTAGGAAGATTTCTACATGTGTGAGTTGATGATTATGAGCTTCCTACAAAACAGCCATTCTAGCTGTTTGTTTTGAATTGTTTCATTCCATTAACAACGTGAAATAATTAAATAATTAGACATTGTCGAGTGGAAATCACTTATAGAATACTGCCAGCATTAATTAAATATCAAGTTCAAATATTTCTGATTGTCATGGGCTTGCCTAGGCTAGGAAACATTGTAATTCACCACCAACACAATTCTATTTTTGTTGGAGCAGTAGAAATTGGGCTGTAGTCAACACTACTGGCATTTTCACAGTATTGTGTAGCCATTAGAGCAGGCAATAGTTGTTCCTTATATAAGTTGTATCACTTCAATCTTTGTCGCCAGATGCAGAGAATTACAGGCTCAAATTCAACTGGTGTAGATATAGGTACAATCAACAGATTCAGTCGATGTTGTTGGACAGTGATTGCCTTCAACTGTGAGATTATATGACGTTGCAGAAGTATTTAATTAAATCATGACATATATAACAGATAAACACCAATGTGTGTATGTACTTTAAGCCAGAGTTTATATAAAAGAATGTTAGGACATAAGACTAATGCAAAGTATAGAGTTTCATTGATTTACACTAGGTGTAAATTTGGCTCTTTGTCCAAGAACTGTCACAAACTTCCTATCTGGGATAAGAGAGAGAACAGAAAATGGAAAGAATTCTTGATCTGGAATCAGAAAGAATTCCAGTACCTGACAGGGGCCTACAGGAAAGCTGGAGAGGGGCTGTTTGCAAGGGCATGTAGCGACAGGACAAGGGGCAATGGTTTTAAACTAGAGCAGGGTAGGTTTAGATTAGACATGAGGAAGAAGTTCTTTACAATGAGGGTGGTGAGGCACTGGCACAGGTTGCCCAGAGGGGTGGTGGAGGCCCCATCCCTGGAGGCATTGAAGGCCAGGCTTGATGAGGCTCTGAGCAACCTGATCTAGTTGAAGATGTCCCTGCTTACTGCAGGGGGGTCCCTTTAAAGGTCCCTTCCAACCCATCATATTCTATGATTTATTCTATGATCTTTTACTTGATTTCTACCTTAAAGAAGATTGTAAGGATCAAATATCTATGAATGTCTCAACTGCATAATTCCTCTCACGTGACTTCACTATGTTTGGGCTTTTTATGATGAAAAAGAGAACCTGCTGTGTGCCCAAAGAATTAATCCTATTTTATATAGTTTGCTGCCTCTAGAAGTTCAATATCCTCTGTGGTTTTCATTGTTGCTGACCTTATGGCCCAAGTGGAATCACGTTGTTAGATGGGTCCCTAAGTTCCAGATATGTGGGAAGAGGTCCACAAGGAGAACATAATATGGCCTGAAAATCTCAGTGCCTCAGGAAGTGAGTGTGACTCTTCTACATGGCCATGGCCAATCTATTTTCTTCCACATTATTCTGAGACCACTATGTCCTGTGGTTCCACAGTAAATTTATCTTTGTATAGTATTTCTGTGAGGGGAAAAACAGAGCAGGAGCAGGGAAGTGATTAGTTCTGTTTGAAAATTAGTTTCATCTCTTGTAGGACCAACAACATACTCAATCACATGTCTAGTGGATGATGTCATTATGTGGCAAAATTGTTTGATACACTATTGACAATTTTCCATCCCTGACTATACTGAAATTTATTTAAATTTCACCTTAACTCTATTTTTTCCTGACCTTGCAGTGACTGGACTTGAGACAGAAAAAGTTTACACATACATTATACCTCTTAGATTGTGACTTTGTGACAATTTTTTAAAGGAATGTCACTTTAATTAGGAAAAAAAAGATTACACAAGAATATCTTCTGATACAGTGTGATATTGGCTAATGTGCATCTGTATTATCAGCCTTATTACAGGTTACTTTTAAGGCCATGCTTACTAGTGTGCTTTGTGACAGAAGTTACTAATATACAATGAGAAGAGCTAGAATGTATTTTGAATATCGGATTCTTAGTTCACCAATACAACTGCAATGTGTTTTCCTAGGCGATGCAGGGCTGACATAATGTGGCAGCCAGAAGTGACTCTATTGTAGGGGAATTATTAGATGATCTGTAAGAGTTTGCTTGTTACACCACCGGTTTCCTCATGAGCCATATCGGGGATAATAAAGGTTGTTGCCAAAGTGTGTTGCACTCCAGCAATTCCCGACCAATGATTATTGTCCTGTATGATTATTACTGTTGGCATGACATGATGTATCTATTCAGATGCCCCAAATGGACCCTTAGTTTGAGTTATCAACTATCTCTTTCCAAGATAAAGCTGCTTTCTGTCACTTTTCTTCCTACCTTGAGTCCTGTGCCAAACCAAATAATTTAAACCCAAGGATCTGGTCCTACAACAATATATCCTATGCATTCATGTAATCCTGTGCATTTTATACCTGTAGCGTATATTTTCTGCTCTCAGAACAATCACTGTGAGTCAGAAGGCTGCTGTACCTTCATGTGAAAATCAACTTGAGTAATTCCTTGTTGGCACACAGGGCGATTCCCACAGCAGCATTATTCGTCAGAGCTGTGAGCTCCTTGGAGCTCAGGCATTCAGCTACCTGGTTAGGTAGTACAAGAAAGAGCAGTGTTGCCCAATATGATAAAACAGGCAAGCTTAATATTACGTGGTCTCTGGAACTGGGTAACAAAAAATGGCGTACTCACTTTTGCAACTTGTATTGATTTTTTTTTTCTTTGCCTTTTATTTTTAGTACATGTCATAATGTACTGTTCAGAAGCAAATATATGAGAAAAGAGAGGAGCATGTCATATCCAACAGTAGGAACACCAGACATTACCTCTCATTCACAGGCGTAGAATGAAATATCTCTCATTGTAAGATGCACCCGTTCAGTCTTACAGGGAAGCAAATGACAATTTCAACTTTTGACAGTTAATATAGTGATTTTTCCAGATTCCTTACTGAATGACTGTGTCATACGTACAGAAATATACTTTGTCAGGAAGATCACTTTCAGAACTCCCATTGGAAAAGTTCTTGATTGTTTCCTTTGAAAAAATCCTTAAGGTCACCACTGCCTTTGAAAAATGCTACTCTTGATATATGTCATACAAATGATTATTAATTATCTGTGATCTTTAGAATTATTTTCTTAGGTATAGAAGGAAGGTAAACACTGTGAAGCAAATGAAAATATACAAAATGCATCCCTGGCTGCTATTTTAACTGAATGCAGAAAATAATCTGTGGATAACTGGAAGGCTGGAAAAAAAGGCTGGAAAAGCTTTCTGGTGAAGGTTACTGATGAGTTACAGGGTCTGATTTTGAGGGAATGCTACAAAGTAGTGACTGAGAAGAGTCAAACCATTCAGTTATCTGCATAAGAAAAGATACTGTCACCACTGTTCTAATCAAAACCATTCTAGTGGTTATTTGTAAGGGTTTGTTGGCAACTAGTTGAATATTTTATAAAACCTGATTTTCAGTTCCCTAATTTCTCAACGGGAAAATGCAGTCCCTTGATGATGATCCAAGGCTTTGAAGAATAAATTGATTCGAAAGAGAAAATTAGATGGTACTTATTATACTGTCTAACTAGCAATCCTGTGTCATTTGTCTGTTGGATGATAAATGTCTTGCTTTGCCTACCTTCCTCCTTTAATAATGAAGCTTGTAGTATAAAAGAAAATCTTGCTTTTTAGTAAGAGCTAACTTTAACCAATATCTCTTTGAGGGAGATATATGTATGTCTTAACTTTCTAAATAATTCCTATGGTACGCATTGCTTAAACATTTTAAAGCCTCTTGTTTATTCAGAAACACTTTAGAAATAGAGTCTCCTATTGCACCAATTCCTTCAGTGCATTCTTAGGGTACATTACGGTAACTTGTGGCAGAGCTTTTAATGCAAAAAAAATAATCTGTTGAGCTGGAAATGGTAGAGTTTGAAGTTACGCCTAGTTTGTTTTGTTTATATTGGTTTTAGGTGTTTGCTATTCGAATATTATTTTGTTTGGTGGAATTGAAAATCCTCACACTCAACTGGGAAGTGCTTGGCCTTGCCTTTTGATGACAGTTTTGGATGGGCTGTTCAGCATTCTTGGAATTAAGTAGATTTGTTTATGTATCTGCTGAACATAATGTATTTAAACTCAGTTCCATTTGCCACAATATTGAATTAAAAAGGCTATATTTTGAAGTGACTTAAAATTCTTTATGAAACCTATCTACAAAAGCAAACTACTTATTATTTGATAATACTTACCGAGACCTTGATTGTGCTGGTTAAATAGAGTTGAAGTGAAAGTAACATAAAGCTTTTCACAATCCTCTAAGAATTACATGGGTCCACATAACTTAAAAAATCCAGGTATGAGAACTGATCCTCAGCACCTAGCGTAACTGAGATATATCCATGGAGCTAGGCTAATTTGCATCAGATAAGGATCTGGCCCACAATGAATATAATCAGTATGTAGATAAATGCTATTTAGAAAGAATGTTCTAGGAAAAATGGTGTTACCCATTTTCACGGAAAAATAGACACTGTTTTTTAATCTCACCTTTAAATACACATTGCTGGTGAGTTGGCAAATTGAAATCTGAGATCAGAAGTACATATTCTGGTGATTTCTTGCAACAGATATACTTAGCACTACAGAATGTTGCATCTTAAAATGATGCCTGAATGACATATTTGGTCACAATGACCCATTATGATTGAATAGTTGTATAATTTGCAGTGTTATTAATACATATAACTGTTCTGGGAGATTATGCCACGTGTATGCTCCAGCTGAGTGAAAGGCTGCAAGGTTTTGTTGTTTTGATGATCTCTCCAGAGAGCAAGAGTAGATTATTCTTAGAGCAGTAGGACTTCAGTGCAGTAAAATGGATTTTAGAGTAACCTACATTCCCTGAATAGGAAAAATCACAGTAAAAGACAGCTTTGTGCTCTTACATTGGAGTGAATGAGAGACTGTAAGTAACACAGACTGCTTGTTGTCTTAATGGCTTGACATAAGTAGCTACTGCTTCTTTCTTTAAAATTTATTTCATGAATCAGCTCTGAACTCATTTAAATAGTAATATGATATTCCCTTTGGAATACACTTCAGTGTTTATTCATTTAATGCAATGAAGAACTGGTTTCAACGAGCCCTTTATAAACTTAGGTTAAAAGGATGTTCCACCATGATAGAGATAAGAAACTATATTCTTTCTTCTCTTATAGTTTTGTTAATCTCAGCATAAAATATGTAGGGAAAGTGAAAAGCATATCCACATAAGGAGTTATTTATGAGTAGGTGTATTACCATGTTTTAATATTCTAGAATGAGAGTTATGGAATTATTTAGGAATAACCTTTGCACTTCAAATTCAGACTTCATTTCTATTTAAATAACCTTACAAGCCTTGATGAGTTAATGTACAGAGGTATTGGCACCTAAAGTAAAGGGGATAAGATATAAAGGCTGTGATGCACACAGTATCTGTTTCACAACTGTATTGGCTTTCTATTTGATAATGAGACTATTTGAGTAGGAATTTACACTTTGACTGTGATAACAGGAAATAATAATATTCCCAGCTAGTAGCTTTGAGATGTGTTAGGATCTCTCACTTGTAGTTGTATGAAGGAATAACAGCGTGAGTGAGTGGTAAGTGCTTATCTTTAGCAACTGAATACCCTGCTCGTTTAAAGTATAACTTATCAGGTATGAAAGTCTCAAACTTAGAGGGGGGGGGNACAGACTTTGTACGCTAATGTGAAGCTGCTTGATTGAGCAGTGTAGTGTCAACCATGTCTTTCTTCTAATGCTAAAAGTAATGCACATAGACAGAGTGACAATCAGAGTACAGCCTCCCATCAGCTGTAATTAATCTTTTAGTTAACAGAGACTAGAGAAGCTTCTCATCAGCCTCTTCTGAAGTCTGAGGCACCCTGTTTTTTGATGTTTGCATTCTGAGTAAAATTGTCCCCACCAGTTCTAACAAATTGAAACACCAGGCTAATTATGGCAGCTAATGAAGTGTGTGGAATGGTCACAGCTTGTCGTGAAACTGTTCCTTCAGCTCAGATTAGAGTTTCATCAATCACTTTTTTAAACTGATCCAGAATTGCTTCTGCCCAGTGCTTGGCATTTTTAATGCTGTTTCTGTAATTGGTTTTTTCCCCAAAGCTTAGGCTATTTTTTGAAATATTACATTCTCAGGACAGGACTTACAAACTCCAGTTTATAAAAAACCATTTCATTATCGCCTCTATCAGCTGATCAAGTGCTAGAAAGCTAATAAAAGAAGCAGAAATATAAAATTTGATATATTGCTTTTAATCCAGCTAAAGGTAGCAATAAAGCATATACACATATATGTATATGAATCATTATTACTGTGGGCTGGATGTATACTGCAATCTCATGAGACATGGTTTGTGGGCTGGATGGTTCAAATCCCACAGAAGGACCTAAATGAAATGAATGAGTTGGTCTTAGCTTATTTCCTAGTGGATTGTGCTCCTCCATATATCACTCAAAGAGTTTGGCATGATTTGTAGTTTTTGCAGATGCCCAAGCCTTTGGCAGGAGGAAGACCAAAATGTGTTGCTGTATAAAGATTTTCTACACTTCAGGTCAAATCCAAAGTCCTCAGAGAAGTATGGGAAACTTTACAGTATAACTTATATTGCTACTACACTGTCAATGAATAAATTAGCATATAAAACATTGTAAAAATTCCTAGTTCCTGTTCATTTATAAGATATAATAGTACTCAGCTACACATTGAAAGTTCTGCATAGACATTAAAGGCATAGATATTAAAGAAAGTCTAAGGCAAAATTCTTCCCTCAACATGGGCAAGGGAGCAGAGAATTTAGTTTGGAAGTTATCCAGCTGAAAAATGAAATAAACTTTTGCTTAGGTACTACCATAGAATATGTTTGCACAAGTTGTTACATTTAGTGCATATATAACGTGTTATTATCAGAACCAAGACAGCATGATTTTAGTTTGTGTTCAACAAGCTATTTCTTAATTTTGTGCTAATATGTGGAATCCTTTTCACTTTTCTCAACACTGGTGAATATGAAATAATGTTTGGCTATAAATATCAACTGTTCCTCTCCCTGAAGTTTCTTAAGCAGCAGCAGTTTGACAGAACTAGCTTCATGTCAATGCCAAAACAAATCTGTGGCACCTGAGTGAATAATTTGCTGATGCTATTCCTGAACTGTATCAAAGAACTGATGGATTTACGCAAGAAAAAAAGTGCCATTGATAAATGAAAAAAAAAGTGATGCGCCAAGAAGATATGTTATCTTATATGAATAAATGCAGGCAGAAAAAGTAGCAATGGGTATTAGCCTAAGAGCTATTGTTCTGCTTTTATTGATTAGTGAGAACATTTGTGAACACAGTATAGTAAATGAGTAGTTTTTCTAGTGTTAGCTGATCTCCAAAGTAAGATGACTGCAAAATGAGAAGGGTCTTTTCCTGTTTGGTCACTTCAATCTCTGCTGAAGGTAGCTTATATTTACAAAACAGGAAAGCTGGTTTTCTCTTCAGCTTTCACCACCGCTAGGGCACACTGCTGACTCATGTTTAGCTAGTTGCCCACCAGGATGCTCAGGTCCTCTTCTGCAGAGCTGCTACCCAGCCTGTCAGCCTCCAGCCTGCTTTGTTTCTGGTGTTAGGCTGTGCCAGGTGCATTTGGCTGTGCTGAATTTTGTCAGGTTCTGTCAGGCCATTCCTCTAGCTTGTCTACATCACTCTGAATGATAGCCCTCAATGAATCGATGTCACCCATTAGTTTGATGTTGTCCATGATCTTGATGAGAGCACATTCCATCTCTACCTCTGGGTCACTGATGAAGATACTAAACAAGACAGGTCCCAAGATAGCACCTGAGGAAACACATTTGTACCTGGGTTCCAGTTACAGTACAAACCATTCATTGCTACCCTTTGAACCTGATACTATAATTTACCAGCTTGGTTAAAAGGACTCTCTGGGAGACTGTGTTGAAAGCCTTGCTAAAGATCAGCTAGACAGCAACCACTGTTCTCCTTTGATCTGCATATCTAGTCATTTCATCACAGAAAGCAGTCAGATTTGAAAGCATCATCCAGAACAATGACAAACCAGATGAAATCTAACTGGAGTACTGGTTCTGCTGTATATGCCAAATACAGTGCAATCAATGTGCTTTTTTAAAATTAATTCTAAATGATTACGACTTTTTTTTTCAAACAGATACAACTTAACCCGATAAAATGATAAAAATTATTTTTCACTCGAGGGTTTCAACTCCAGAATTTTTCCTCCTTAACTCCTTGTGACATGATTTTGGCAAGTTAGAGATAGCTGCAACTTGATCTTGGCAGGTTAAACATTTTCTGGCTTTAGTCCAGCAGGTTAAAATGGTTCTGAGTTTGTCTTGGCAGTTAACACTTGGCACCGGCTGATTTTCAGCTGGATAGAGAATGTTGTGGTTGAACAGATTAGACAATGAAAGGGGCAGCTTATGAATGGCATAAGTCAACACACTTATCCCTAAGTGCATTATTTTCTAATACAAATCCTGTTGGTAGTAGAGTGTATGTGATGGGTAGGACAAGGAGTTGGTTTAAAAATACAAGCACTATAATATAAATACTTCCTCTACTTTTTAATCAGATGCTTTTAAGACTCTCTATATTGTCCTGTACACAGGAATGTAGTATTAGGCATAGTTCCACCTCAGATTTAATAACTTTGTAAAAGGGTTATGGATTACTCATCAGTGTGTTTTCATGCTTGACAATGTTATTTATACATTTCAAACAAATTAAGACAAACATCTCTTAAAAAATATTTTGTTAAAATACCCTGCAAGAAGCAGACACTTGCATGACAATAGCAAATAAACACCTCTTGGGATTCTAAATACCTACTCGACTATTTCAACTGCACATTTGTTTTTTAGCCCAGATTCAATAAAGTTCAAGGGTATCCAAGTATGAAATAGCTTGCAGACAAATTCACATTGGCTTCTTAATTCAATTTACTTGTAAAAAAAGGCTACATTAGTTGAAAAAGTAGAATATCATCTTTGGCAATTCTGGTTCAAATACAGACATTCAGAACAGAACTTGGGTGATGTTGTTTTGTAATGTTGACTACCATATGGTACAGCATGCACTGGAACTTTCTGTGTGGCAAACTGTACTTTTAATACTGATACTGGCTCTGAATATGTCTAAAAGTATCTACATAAAGGTGATTTATTCTTTTGCAGTAGATTAGCTTTATACACATAAATAAATTCATGATCTTATTATCATTTATTATAAAATAAATTATTATTTCTAAAGGAGACTGTATTTCTTTTTAAAGAGTTGCAAAGCTAGTGTATGTTTGAGAGGAAGGACCAGACAGTGTCTGGCTTGCAGATCATCAATAAATGGAATAAATGAACATAGAGGGTACAGCTGGGAATTCCACCCTTCCTTGCCCTTGGGCAACCACAATAACTGCAGGGTACTAAGTAAATGTAACAAATGCAAATTCAGACCACAAATCTTCATTGCTGGTTGTATTATACATGACAAAAAGGACAGGCTAGGTTCAGATGCCAGGTTAATTTTAGAGGGGCAATGCTTAGAAGAAAAAGTAATTCACTGGACCAAATTCTTCCCCTTTTTTCCTTTGTCCTTCCTTGCACAAAATGCACAGAACTTCCATCAAAGCCAAGAGATAATTTGCCTTTGCTTGTAAGAGAGCACTGTAAGTGTTGATGCATTTGTAATCCTTAATGAACACAGCTATTGCAAAATATCCTATCCGTTTAGAAATGTTTGTGCTTTCCTTGTACAATGTCTCAAACTATTGCATTCTCAAAAGCATCATTATTTTCTGTCATATCGTAGCTTAAGTTGTGCAGCTACAGAAGAGTACAGTGGGATATGCTTTTGTTCCTTTGCCTAAACTGCTTCTAACCATGCAGGAGCAGAAATAGGCTCTTTTCAAGGCTAGAACACGTTCTCTCTTACCTCGCACAGATGAGGACAAGAAGTTTTAGAGTTTGACTTGTGTTAGCCAGTTACCTCCAGTTATCTCCAGAGCACAAATTGCTACAGCTTAGCTGCTGAGCTAAGAAAGCAAACTTCAGTGACCACAAGTTAGTAGCAGAATACTTCTTTCTCAGAATACTAGAGAAAGGGAGGAATGGTGTCATAATTTCCATGTTAGGCTGTCACAAAGGAGCGCACGCTGCTGTACTGCTTGTACTGGATGCATCACGCAGAAAGTATCTAAACCTACGTGATTATCAGATAAGTGGTTTTTCAGATTCATGGGCCATAATTAGAAATCTTTCATAATTTCTAGAAAGCACGGTTTGAGTTTGGTTTTCTCATTTATAATTCCAAAAGATGAAATGTGTAAGAGTCAGTGATAGTTATAAATCTCCATGAAAGTTTAAGTGTAATGATAATGAAATGTTTGTTACATAAATTAAATAGCAATTAATGTTTTCTCTTTCTGTCTGGAAGATAGGATATTAAAATAGTGTTGTTAGATTTCCTACTGTGAACATAATTTCCTTATTTTGTTTTACAACACATTATCATAATGTCAATAAAAGACTAAAACTAACAAGTGGAAGAAACTTGCCTGATGTAAGTGTAACACAGAAGGTTATAAAGTTGCCTTTTAATGGCTGTACAATATAATTTTATTTTAAGATCTTATAGCAAGTTGATTCAAAGGGTAAGACTTGCCCATATGAAGTCATTAAAGGAAATAGAAAATTGCCTTCTACCATAGTCAGTCAGTCTTTTTAAATCAAAGAGTTTTATTGTTGTTGACAATGTTTGCGTTTGCAGGAGGTAATTAGGGAATGAGTTAGACATCATACTCAGCCCTCAAGCTTGTCAAGAAGAACCATAAACTTAATTTGCAAAAAAAAAAAAAAAAAAA